>JBAMCI010000058.1:155000-733676 GCA_037075265.1 Drosophila nigricruria
GCCGTCTCGACTAGAGCACTCTTACTTGTTATACCCTGAACCCATTGAAAATGGGAAAACAGGGTATAATGGTTTTGTTAAAATGTATGTAACAGGCAGAAGGAGGCGTGGCAGACCCCATAAAGTATATATATTCTTGATCAGGGCGACGAACTGAGTTGATTTAGCCCTGTCCGTCTGTCCGTCCGTCCGTCTGTCCGTCTGTCCGTATGTTTGAACGCGTCGATCTCAGAATCTATAAGAGCTAGAGACTTGAAATTTTTTATGTAGGTTCGTGTATAGCACGCGCAGATCGAGTTTGTTTCAAAAATTCGATAACTTTTATCGTTTTAATGTTATCGATTAAAAACGAAGTCGAAATACAGTAATTAAATTATATCTCCTACATCTTTATAGCTAGAGACTCCTTATTTTGTATTTGGTTGCATGTGTGTTTTATACAATTTTGATTTTTGTTAAATTTTGGATGCCACGCCCCTTTCGCCCCAAATTTGCAAAAAACGTATTTCAAGTGCTAGAGACTTGTGCTTCGGCACATACACATATATACATGACATAATCACGCTCTGAAAGTTTGATTAAGAAAGTCCATCTACAAAGGAATTTATTCAACAATTAACTTTCCATAATACTGCTCTTACTGCAGCCCGAGCGCAGTCGCTGCGTAAACTGCGCAGTCAGCAGAGCGCTCGCTTATGCGTGCGTGAGTATGTGTGTGTGTGTGTGTACATGTGTTGCTTCTTGTTAATAAGCACAGAATGTTTGGAATATCGGCTCATCGCAGGGTTCAGGGGATCTCGTAGTCGGGTACCACCGACTAGAGCTTTCTTACTTGTTTTTTCTTAAATTCGTTTAATTTAATTTAATTTGTTCTTTTTGTCCTCGTTGCCGATTTTTTTTTTTTTTTTTTTTTAAATTCATTAAAAAAAACGCTGCTTCGTGCCAGTGTGCACTTCTTGTCCTTCTTACTATTGTCTCCTTCCATATAAATATATATATATTTTTTTTTGTTAAAAAAAAAACTCACTCAAAAAAAAACCTAACTTTGTACCACTGTACACTTGTCTTCGTAGCCGGTGTCTCTCTTCATATATATTTTTTTTTCAACAAAAAAAAACTCACTCAAAAAAAGTCGGTGTGCGCCACTGTTAATTCGCCACTCGCCACTGTCTCTTTTTGTACGTATATATATATATTTTTTTTTCGCCAAAAAAAACTCACTCAAAAAAAATCACTCAAAGTTGTTGTGCGCCACTGTTCATTCGCCACTCGCCACTGTCTCTCTTTGTACGTATATATATATATATATTTTTTTTCAAAAAAAAAAACTCACTCAAAAAAAAATCACTCAAAGTCGTTGTGCGCTACTGTTCATACGCCACTCGCCAATGTCTCTCTTTGTACGTACATATTTCTTTTTCGCCAAAAATAAAACTCACTCATAAAAATTTTTTGCATGTTACAGTTCACTCGATTTCGCTCGAAATTTCTAGCTCTGGACCCACTGTACACGCTTGTAAGAGAGAGGAAAGGTGTTGGTTTTGGTTGGTTGCGATATTTATTTATTAATTAAACTTCTTTGTCGCGATCCGGGCTCTGCCGGACCGTTTTTCGCGAAGCCCACGTGCTTCGCGCCTTTTCTATATTCTTCCCGCCTTCTCTTCGTTTGAGCGCCGACGCGCGCTCCTCACTCTCCAGCGACCCATCTCGTCGCGTGTCCGAAAATTAATTTTCTTACTTATTATTAGTTTGCACCTTCTTCTTAGTATACCTTGGTCGCCGGTCGAGCCCTGCCGTACCGGTCACGTGTCCACATAACCTTATTTTCCTGTCAGCGGCGCCCCGCGCTCGCTGATCTTATATCTTTTCCTTCTCCTTTTTGACCGTCCTGGTCGCGTGCCAAAACTAATTCTTATTTATTATTAGTTTACTCCTTTGTCTTATTACACCTTGGCTGCCGGTCGAGCCCTGCTGTACCGATCACGTGTCCACATAACCTTATTTTCCTGTCAGCGGCGCCCCGCGCTCGCTGATCTTATATTTTTCCTTTTCCTCTTCGACCGTCTTCGTCGCGTGCCAAAAACTAATTAACCTTAAGCCCTTGATTCTACCACACTCGAGCCACCCGATCGCCTCGGCGACGCAAATCACCACAGCGCTCGCTCCCCACGGTGGAGCTTTCACCATGCTGCGCAGAGTTGCATCGCCGATCGTCGGCGCGCACTCGAGCTGTTACATTCAAATTCAAATATGTTGCGCTCCTTGCGTCTTAACTTAAAACTATGTTGCGCTCGTTGCGTCTTAATTCTAACTTAAAACTATGTTGCGCTCCTTGCTTCTTATTTCTAACTTAAAACTACGTTGTTATAATTACTAATTACCTAACTAACTATATACTTATGCCATGTGAGGCGGCTACTCTGGCAGCCGCCTTACACATGTACAATCTATTTGCCCAGTACGAATCAATCTTTGAACGTGATAACAATTCGTTAACTCCAGCCTTTTTTTACCTCAGGCCCTGCGGAGCTCCTCACTAAGAAAGGCACTGGCCACCCCGGATTGTTCGAAGTGGTGCCAGTTTACAGCCGCCAATCTTTTAGTGCACAGCATAGGAGCTGTCCAGCGGACCGAGGGAATCCCGAGACCCCCACAACTATGAGTGGCATGGAAGAACTCAACTGACACATCCAACGGAAGACCCAGCAAACAACAAATGACCGTACCAGCTTGTCACACTTTCTCATGACGCCTACTGCCTCACTCTCAAGCGCAAGCTTGTGATAGAGTTGAGGCAATAGGACAGTCCTGAGGGCGAATAAGTTCTGATGTGGTTTGAGGGGGGACTGCATTAATCTCTCCAACTTTGAACTAATGTCCTCCGTTGGATTGTAAACTTATGTTTAGGTTGCCCCTTAATACTGACCGTGAAACATTTATCAGAATTTTGGGAAAGCCCAAAAGAAGAAAGTCATCTGTGGTATCCAAGAGTTCCTGAAGCCCCTTTGGAGAGGAAGCAATCAATACCAGATCACCTGCGAAATCTGCAGCATTAGTTCTTGCATTACCGATGAACACCGATGTCTTTGGGAAGAGAGCTGAGCAACCGATCAATGATCAGATTGAACAGTACGGGGGACAGAGGGTCACCCTGCTTAACACCTCGAGCAGGGACGAAATTCTCTGACCTCCAATCTCCACCATTGAGGTAGGTGCCACCTCTCGCATACCAACAACGTACGTAGTCGACAAAGCCTTTGTGGGCGCCATAAGCATTTACGGTATTGAATACCGCGTCATGAGCTACAGAGTCAAACGCCTTGCTAACATCTAGCGTGCCGATATAGCATGACGCATAACGCTTATGGTGGTCCCTCAAAACCAAGTCGACTATCGTCGCGTTATCTGCGCATCCGTCCGTGGGTAGAAAGCCTCTCTGTCTCGGATGCGAATTAACGGATGACGTTAACCGGCATGCCAAAATAGCATTGAGCTGTCTCACCACGACCGAAGGTACCGATATAGGATGAAAATCTTGCGGTCTACTCGCTCTTACAGTTTTCCGGATGAAAATGGCTCGAGCCATTCGGAGAAGTACGGGTAAATTTCCGCATCAAAGTATTAGGTTCATAATGCGCAGCATTAAGCCGATAGGAATACTCCTAGCAGTTTTTGGAGTAATCCCATCGGGCCCTGGAGACGAAGTCAATGGCACTTTATACACTTGTAGGTCGCGTGACGTAATCGGTGACCATACCCCCTCTTGCATGTACCCTATTTGGGGTACGGTGTTATTGTAAGAGTCTGGGCTCGGCTGTGTCATGACTTGTCTCCAATAAGGCTCCATAATTCTTTGGCTGGTCATTGCCGACTCGTCGGTTCCTGCTAGCAAGCATTTTATTTATCGACCTTTGTGTTTGTCCAAAGGTTGTCCAGTTACTCTGAACCCTGGCGTACTGCAGCCTTCTACTAACTCTCCTATTGTGAGGCGGTGGACGGATCTGCCTCGCCATCATAGACAGCTCTTCTTAACTCCACCTTGCAGACGCATTGCATCTTGTGCGTCTTTGTGACAATGTCTGATGTGAACACCCAAGCCGATCTTCGTTCTGAAAGAAACATATTGTGTAAATTAGCATCTCCATTCCGCTCCTGATGGTTTCCTAGGCGAGTAACCGTAGGAGTAATAATCACTGAGCTATTGTCAGCTATCCGGGGCTCGTTATTGACAATTGTACCATCAGTTTTACGGTCCTTAGGGCAAGTAACCCAACAGGACCAATTAACCGCTCGCATCTGCTTACTGAACCAGATCTACACTGGTCAGTAAGCCGAGAGACACCACGAGGAGGCCACGTCCAAGAGTAGGACACAGTGTGTCTACGAGTCGACTTGGTAAATGATTTACAAGTAAATCAGCTGTCTCTCGATGTAGTAAGGTATGATGACATCTCGAGCAAGATCGTTGCTTCATAGTGAAAAGCAACTGACCTCTCCGTAAGCTGACTGCAAGGTGAAACTCGATGTTCTAAACTATGACAAAGAGAACATGATTGAGTTGAGCAATTAAAGAACAAACCATGTCGAAGGGTTTGGATGCGTTGTTTGCTAGCAGTTGCAGCTCGCACTTTGCACGATTCGGACTTACCGCATGATTCCAAATATTGGCAGTGCCTCTCTACTACCGTACTCATTGATTCACTTAGGCAACTTTGAATAATCTAATGAATCGTTCCATTTGTGATTAGTTTCCAGATCCATCTTATCTATGACAATGGATATTAACATTGCCCGTGCGATTTTCGAGTTGTACAATGCTTTAGAGTTTCAAGCAAACTACGAATTCCTTGACTGTTTGACCTTGACATAATCTTCAACATAAATAAGAACGAGATATTATCCAAGAACACCAATGTCGTAGCAATTGTCGTAGCACTGCTTCAAACGATCCAGTGCGTTTGGATAGTTTTCAGATGTAATCTGAAATGCCTTAACTGTGTCCAATGCTGCTCTCTTTAAGCAACTGATTAGCGTAAGTCTGGGTAACTTGGCCGACGATAAGAATGTAGGCCATGATGCCGCAGCGAAGGTTGACTCGTAAGTTGCTCTGTTATGCAAACCTTGACGTCTTTGTACAGATCCTTCAGATCTGTGCGTCCTGTATCGGTCGGACATTTCTTTTAATTTGGGTTTTTAAAGACATCGCTTCCTTAAAGTGACTAAGAATTTCCAAGCGACACTTTAATATAACTTGAACTAGCGTAGATTATCCTTTTTTTATTTTGGCTAATATTTCGGTTATATATATTTCTCTTACAAGCGTTGATCAAATTCACTGCGCGGAGTATAATGCAAATTTATATTTTTGTACTCATTCACAAAGTGAAATGAGTATATTGGTTTTGTGCAATGTCCGTCACGCTGTCCGTCTGTCCGTATGAACGCAAACCATTTGCACAGTTTTGAAGCTGCAGAGTTGAAATTTGGAATATATACTCGTGTATACCCTCGAATTATAAAGTTCACTCAGTTCACTCGATTTCGCTCGAAATTTCTAGCTCTGGACCCACTGTACACGCTTGCTCGTTCTCGATGTTTCCCGTTGCATGCTGTACTTTTTCGGCGTCGCTGTGCGCTTGAATTCGTTCGCCGTTACCTTCGCCGCGCTTGAAGAGCGGTATCGCCGACTTGACGTAGATTTTGCGGCATTTGCCGACCAGCACCTTTATTTGGGCATATGCGCAGGATTTTACGCCGCGAACACGCCACGCCCATTATTAGTCCCAGGGTCCCTGCTCGGGCGCCACTTGTAAAGTTACAAATCTGGCTGGGGTGCCGACTCAGTCTCCCAGGACCAGCACTTACAAGAATATTTGTTAAGTGCGGGGACGGGGACTTAAGAGAGAGGAAAGGTGTTGGTTTTGGTTGGTTGCGATATTTATTTATTAATTAAACTTCTTTGTCGCGATCCGGGCCCTGCCGGACCGTTTCTCGCGAAGCCCACGTGCTTCGCGCCTTTTCTATATTCTTCCCGCCTTCTCTTCGTTTGAGCGCCGACGCGCGCTCCTCACTCTCCAGCGACCCATCTCGTCGCGTGTCCGAAAATTAATTTTCTTACTTATTATTAGTTTGCACCTTCTTCTTAGTATACCTTGGTCGCCGGTCGAGCCCTGCCGTACCGGTCACGTGTCCACATAACCTTATTTTCCTGTCAGCGGCGCCCCGCGCTCGCTGATCTTATATCTTTTCCTTCTCCTTTTTGACCGTCCTGGTCGCGTGCCAAAACTAATTCTTATTTATTATTAGTTTACTCCTTTGTCTTATTACACCTTGGCTGCCGGTCGAGCCCTGCTGTACCGATCACGTGTCCACATTACCTTATTTTCCTGTCAGCGGCGCCCCGCGCTCGCTGATCTTATATTTTTCCTTTTCCTCTTCGACCGTCTTCGTCGCGTGCCAAAAACTAATTAACCTTAAGCCCTTGATTCTACCACACTCGAGCCGCCCGATCGCCTCGGCGACGCAAATCACCACAGCGCTCGCTCCCCACGGTGGAGCTTTCACCATGCTGCGCAGAGTTGCATCGCCGATCGTCGGCGCGCACTCGTGCTGTAACATTCAAATTCAAATATGTTGCGCTCCTTGCGTCTTAACTTAAAACTATGTTGCGCTCGTTGCGTCTTAATTCTAACTTAAAACTATGTTGCGCTCCTTGCTTCTTATTTCTAACTTAAAACTACGTTGTTATAATTACTAATTACCTAACTAACTATATACTTATGCCATGTGAGGCGGCTACTCTGGCAGCCGCCTTACACATGTACAATCTATTTGCCCAGTACGAATCAATCTTTGAACGTGATAACAATTCGTTAACTCCAGCCTTTTTTACCGCAGGCCCTGCGGAGCTCCTCACTAAGAAAGGCACTGGCCACCCCGGATTGTTCGAAGTGGTGCCAGTTTACAGCCGCCAATCTTTTAGTGCACAGCATAGGAGCTGTCCAGCGGACCGAGGGAATCCCGAGACCCCCACAACTATGAGTGGCATGGAAGAACTCAACTGACACATTCAACGGAAGACCCAGCAAACAACAAATGACCGTACCAGCTTGTCACACTTTCTCATGACGCCTACTGCCTCACTCTCAAGCGCAAGCTTGTGATAGAGTTGAGGCAATAGGACAGTCCTGAGGGCGAATAAGTTCTGATGTGGTTTGAGGGGGGACTGCATTAATCTCTCCAACTTTGAACTAATGTCCTCCGTTGGATTGTAAACTTATGTTTAGGTTGCCCCTTAATACTGACCGTGAAACATTTATCAGAATTTTGGGAAAGCCCAAAAGAAGAAAGTCATCTGTGGTATCCAAGAGTTCCTGAAGCCCCTTTGGAGAGGAAGCAATCAATACCAGATCACCTGCGAAATCTGCAGCATTAGTTCTTGCATTACCGATGAACACCGATGTCTTTGGGAAGAGAGCTGAGCAACCGATCAATGATCAGATTGAATAGTACGGGGGACAGAGGGTCACCCTGCTTAACACCTCGAGCAGGGACGAAATTCTCTGACCTCCAATCTCCACCATTGAGGTAGGTGCCACCTCTCGCATACCAACAACGTACGTAGTCGACAAAGCCTTTGTGGGCGCCATAAGCATTTACGGTATTGAATACCGCGTCATGAGCTACATAGTCAAACGCTTTGCTAACATCTAGCGTGCCGATATAGCATGACGCATAACGCTTATGGTGGTCCCTCAAAACCAAGTCGACTATCGTCGCGTTATCTGCGCATCCGTCCGTGGGTAGAAAGCCTCTCTGTCTCGGATGCGAATTAACGGATGACGTTAACCGGCATGCCAAAATAGCATTGAGCTGTCTCACCACGACCGAAGGTACCGATATAGGATGAAAATCTTGCGGTCTACTCGCTCTTACAGTTTTCCGGATGAAAATGGCTCGAGCCATTCGGAGAAGTACGGGTAAATTTCCGCATCAAAGTATTAGGTTCATAATGCGCAGCATTAAGCCGATAGGAATACTCCTAGCAGTTTTTGGAGTAATCCCATCGGGCCCTGGAGACGAAGTCAATGGCACTTTATACACTTGTAGGTCGCGTGACGTAATCGGTGACCATACCCCCTCTTGCATGTACCCTATTTGGGGTACGGTGTTATTGTAAGAGTCTGGGCTCGGCTGTGTCATGACTTGTCTCCAATAAGGCTCCATAATTCTTTGGCTGGTCATTGCCGACTCGTCGGTTCCTGCTAGCAAGCATTTTATTTATCGACCTTTGTGTTTGTCCAAAGGTTGTCCAGTTACTCTGAACCCTGGCGTACTGCAGCCTTCTACTAACTCTCCTATTGTGAGGCGGTGGACGGATCTGCCTCGCCATCATAGACAGCTCTTCTTAACTCCACCTTGCAGACGCATTGCATCTTGTGCGTCTTTGTGACAATGTCTGATGTGAACACCCAAGCCGATCTTCGTTCTGAAAGAAACATATTGTGTAAATTAGCATCTCCATTCCGCTCCTGATGGTTTCCTAGGCGAGTAACCGTAGGAGTAATAATCACTGAGCTATTGTCAGCTATCCGGGGCTCGTTATTGACAATTGTACCATCAGTTTTACGGTCCTTAGGGCAAGTAACCCAACAGGACCAATTAACCGCTCGCATCTGCTTACTGAACCAGATCTACACTGGTCAGTAAGCCGAGAGACACCACGAGGAGGCCACGTCCAAGAGTAGGACACAGTGTGTCTACGAGTCGACTTGGTAAATGATTTACAAGTAAATCAGCTGTCTCTCGATGTAGTAAGGTATGATGACATCTCGAGCAAGATCGTTGCTTCATAGTGAAAAGCAACTGACCTCTCCGTAAGCTGACTGCAAGGTGAAACTCGATGTTCTAAACTATGACAAAGAGAACATGATTGAGTTGAGCAATTAAAGAACAAACCATGTCGAAGGGTTTGGATGCGTTGTTTGCTAGCAGTTGCAGCTCGCACTTTGCACGATTCGGACTTACCGCATGATTCCAAATATTGGCAGTGCCTCTCTACTACCGTACTCATTGATTCACTTAGGCAACTTTGAATAATCTAATGAATCGTTCCATTTGCGATTAGTTTCCAGATCCATCTTATCTATGACAATGGATATTAACATTGCCCGTGCGATTTTCGAGTTGTACAATGCTTTAGAGTTGTCAAGCAAACTACGAATTCCTTGACTGTTTGACCTTGACATAATCTTCAACATAAATAAGAACGAGATATTATCCAAGAACACCAATGTCGTAGCAATTGTCGTAGCACTGCTTCAAACGATCCAGTGCGTTTGGATAGTTTTCAGATGTAATCTGAAATGCCTTAACTGTGTCCAATGCTGCTCTCTTTAAGCAACTGATTAGCGTAAGTCTGGGTAACTTGGCCGACGATAAGAATGTAGGCCATGATGCCGCAGCGAAGGTTGACTCGTAAGTTGCTCTGTTATGCAAACCTTGACGTCTTTGTACAGATCCTTCAGATATGTGCGTCCTGTATCGGTCGGACATTTCTTTTAATTTGGGTTTTTAAAGACATCGCTTCCTTAAAGTGACTAAGAATTTCCAAGCGACACTTTAATATAACTTGAACTAGCGTAGATTATCCTTTTTTTATTTTGGCTAATATTTCAGTTATATATATTTCTCTTACAAGCGTTGATCAAATTCACTGCGCGGAGTATAATGCAAATTTATATTTTTGTACTCATTCACAAAGTGAAATGAGTATATTGGTTTTGTGCAATGTCCGTCACGCTGTCCGTCTGTCCGTATGAACGCAAACCATTTGCACAGTTTTGAAGCTACAGAGTTGAAATTTGGAATATATACTCGTGTATACCCTCGAATTATAAAGTGTCAAGATTTTCCCGATACGCCCACTAGGGGCGTGGCAAATCGGAAAATGCATTTTCCGATATCTCAGAAACACTACTTCTAGAAGTGCTGGAGAGTTGCAATTTGGAATGTTGACTCATGTTGACAACTCAAGATGAAAAAGCTATGGACGGACGGACAGACGGACAGACGGACGGACAGCGTGACGGACATTGCACAAAACCAATATACTCATTTCACTTTGTGAATGAGTATAATTATGTATCCATGCCTACTAGGGGCGTGGCAAATCGGATCTGACTATATAGTGATTTTTCAAATTCTGTTATATTTTGAGCACTATGAATGCTGGAGACTTGGAATTTGGTATATATACTCGGGTTGACAACCCAAGATGAAAACAAGTAAGAACGATGCAGTCGGGCGCTACCGACTGCGGGATACTCATTCACACCCCCACAGATCACGCCCATTGCCACGCCTACAATTGGTTTGTACACATATAATTTTTGGAAAATCAATAGAGATCAGCAGTAATATCGTCTTAAAATTTTTATTTTTTTACTGAGAATCGGAAAATCATACAGTTTTTTCCGATTTGCCACGCCCCCAGTGGGCGTAGATATATCCGCCATATCTTTTTCGTCTTGGGTTGTCAACACGAGTCTACATTCCAAATTGCAACTCTCTATCACTTTTAGAAGTAGTGTTTCTGAGATATCGGAAAATGCATTTTTCGATTTGCCACGCCCCTAGTGGGCGTATCGGGAAAATCTTGACACTTTATAATTCGAGGGTATACACAAGTATATATTCCAAATTTCAACTCTCTAGCTTCAAAACTGTGCAAATGGTTTGCGTTCATACGGACAGACGGACGGACAGCGTGACGGACATTGCACAAAACCAATATACCCATTTCACTTTGTGAATGAGTATAAATATATATACTACAATATATAAGTCGAATAAAATTTCTAATAAATATAAAATATATTACTAAGTAACGAAAAATACAAAAACAAAATTATATTACGGTATATAAATTAAATATAATTTTCAATAATTTATTTATTTTGTTTATTTATATTTATTTATATTGGACACTTTATTTGATGAATTCATGTATTAAACAAGTGTTAGTGTTTAATATGTATAATTAAGAGTATAGGCCCTTGACCTTTCCTTTTTTGACTGTGTATAAATTACAATAAATGTAAGATTATAATTAACTTAAATAAGAGGGGAAAAAATTTATGTAAAAACCCCATAAATAACTTAAAAACTACAACTTAAAACTAACTACTAAAATAATGTCTACTCTGGTGGTAATATAATATTTTTTTATATATATATAGAATATGTACATTTAATTTAAAACAAGTAAGAAAGCTCTAGTCGGGAGTACCCGACTAGGAGATCCCCTGAACCCTGCGAAGAGCCGATATTCCAAACGTTCTACACTTCTCTTAATATGTACATTACGAGCAACACATACACACACACATACACACACATACGCACGCACGCATAAGCGAGCGCTCTGCTGACTGCGCAGTTTACGCAGCGACTGCGCTCGGGCTGCAGTAAGAGCAGTATTATGGGAAGTTAATTGTTGAATAAGTTCCTTTGTAGATGGACTTTTTTAATCAAACTTTCAGAGCGTGATCATGTCATTTATATAAGTGTATATGCCGAAGCACAAGTCTCTAGCACTTGAAATACGTTTTTTGCAAATTTAGGGTGAAGAGGGCGTGGCATCCAAAATATAACAAAAATCAAAATTGTAAAAACTCTACATTATACTAAATACAAAACTAGGAGTCTTTAGCTTTAAAGATGTGCGAGACATAATTTTATAACAGGTTTCCGATTTCGTTTTCAATCAATAACATTAAAACGATCAATGTTATCGATTTTTTGAAACAAACTTGATATGCGCGTGCTATACAGGAACCTACATAAAAAATTTCAAGTCTCTAGCTCTTATAGATTCTGAGATCGACGCGTTCATACATACGGACAGACGGACAGACGGACAGACAGACAGACAGACAGACAGGGCTAAATCAACTCAGCTCGTCGCCCTGATCAAGGATATATATATACTTTATGGGGTCTGCCACGCCTCCTTCTGCCTGTTACATACATTTTAACAAAACCATTATACCCTGTTTTCCCATTTTCAATGGGTTCAGGGTATTGTGAGGAACAATATAGACGGGCACGTAGTGTATGTATAAGTGCATGTATTTGCTGTGCACTTATGCATATATGCGTGCCTGCATGTATTGTTCCACACAGCGACGCGAGTACGATAGTAGCGACCCTCGCTACTGGAAAGGGCGCAGAGAGCGACGTAGTCTGTCTCTGTCGCTCGTATGTGTTCAGCGCATTGCTCGCGTCGCTCTCACGGCGATCATCGGCGACCGTTGGCCGAAGTACCGCTTGTGGCTGCGAGAAAGTAGTGTACACTTTCACTCGTATGCCAATAACGGTGCTTTGGCCAATGAGAGGCTGCCACGCAGATTTCGGCGATTTGGCATCGCGCGAAATCACGTGATACTGCCGTTTTCGCGGACACGAGCGGCAGACAGGCCCCGCTCCAGAGCCGAGCCGGCGCCGTTATAGCGCGAAGCAGGGCCTGCGTCGCTGCTATAAAAGGGCGCCCGCAACTCGGCACCAGACAGTTAAGTAAAAGTGAAAGTTAAAGTATTGAGTGCCGACGTAACCAGAACGCGAGTGGAAAAGTGAACAGCAAGGACTTCGAGAGGAAGGACATCGCTGCCAAGGACTTCGAGAGGAAGGACATCACTGCCAAGGACTTCAAGAGGAAGGACATCGCTGGAAGGATATCTACGAGGGATATCCTGGACGCCTATTGAGGACATAGGCTTGAGACGCGGACACCAGAAGGACATCAGCTGCCACCAACCAGGACATTGGTGCAGCACGGCCAAATCTACAGCATTAGTGGCGGATCCTGGAGCAAGATCAAAGGTAACGTTTGCGTAGCTGTGCGTAAGAGTGGTGACGGTAGCTTGAGAAGATCTCAAGGTGTGCTTGTGAGCGTATCCAGCCGTAGGAGTCACTGCAATAGCCGAGCGAACCGCCGGAGTGTTCAGTGTGGATCCTGGCGTCACCTGGAGTGCTCAAGCGTATCCTTGGAGAACCAAGAGTGCCGTGCCATTTGCCAGAGTGCGTTAAACGTTTGCCTGCGAGCCTGCGCAAAGGTGTGCTTACTAAGCGCTAGTTGTGATAAATACAATATCAAATAGACAAACTTGTAAATTGAGAAAATATACCCAACGCAAACATAAACACACTGCATTGTAATCTATCGCAAGGCGCCACATATAAATTTGTTGGCACGAACACACAGTCGGCTGAGTCCGGCCCGGCTTAAACTCGGGATAAACCGAGGTTCGTTACAACTGGCGCCCAACGTGGGGCCCTGCGATAAATACAGTCATAATATAATCAGTGTAGAAAAATGGTTCGAGCTTGGGTATATAATCTCAAGAAGGATGATGTGCTGCGCTACGGGATCGAGTTCGGCATAAGTTTGACTGGCACTCTGGACGCGATGCGGAGGCAGTTCGGCGAGTGGGTCACCATGAATGAGGGAAGGATTCCCTATTCAATCAGGATCGCAGAGATTGCGAAGCTACATGGACGCCATTCGCCGCTGAGAGACGAGGCACTGACCGCCGTCGAGGAAAACGACCTGGGTGAGCAAGATGAAATCGTGAACGTGGCACAATTGTCTCTGCCATCCACCAGTGCCGCCGCCGCCCGCCTGCAAGAGATGCAACGAGGATCGTGGAGAGCCACATCCACCCCGCAACCAGAAATAAGGCCACGAGGGCCGAGCTGCACAGCGCTGGAGTACCCAAAGGTCGCCAAGCAGGTGCGAGAATGGGGCTTCCGCTTCGATGGCACAACGAAGCCGCTGGAGTTTTTGGAGCAGGTGGAGTGGTCGGCCGACGCATATGGTCTGGATCTGGACCTGATCCCGAGGGCGATGAAAGAGCTGCTCAAAGGCATGGCCTTGAAGTGGTACGTGGCCAACAACAGACACTGGACAGCGTGGGAAACGTTCGTCAGAAGCTTCCAGGAGTTCTTTCTGCCCAGGGACTATATGGAAGAGTTGAAGGACGAAGTTGCTCGACGGAGGCAGATGATGGGCGAGCCCTTCAAGGTTTACATGGTGGATATGCAAACCTTGATGCGGCCACTACGCTATGCGGCAGATCGTGAGCTGAAAACTATTTACAGCAATAGTTTGCCTGATCTGCGCGCATACGCTCGTCCATATCAGTTCTGCAACTTGACGGAGCTGATGCTGCTGGCGAACGAGTTCGAGGACCTGGAAAGGGATCGGGAAAAGTTGCGGCAGCAACAGCGAGGCAATAAGACGCGGCTGATGGTCATGGACGACGCTGGGAGCCCGGATGATGAGGAATACCACCGGAGCATGGCCGTTGAGGGGACGAGACCTCGACCCGCGCCCAGGACATGCACAGCAGGACCAAGGACACATGTCCAGAACCCCGCCAGGGCATGCCGGATATGTGGCCAAGAGGGCCACTACGCCGTTGAGTGCCGCAACGAGCGCCTGGAGTTTTGTTGGCAATGCGGGCGCATCGGCGTGCGAACAGCGACTTGTTGCCAGTCGGAAAACGTCCAGAGGCACCCGCCATCCAGGGGCGAGCGGGAGCAGCGTCACGGAGGCCCCCAGACTTTAGTGGGTAGTCTTGTGGATGAAGGCACCCAGCTGTCGGCGATGGTGGTCATTGGAGCTGATCAGCATAGGGCCACCATCGATACTGGAGCCACCAGCAGCTTTGTGAGCGAAAAGCTGGCCGACAGGCTCCGAGGAGTGGGCGTGAGAGGCGCCACACAAAGACGCGTAAGTCTGGCAGACGGCAGTTGCAGTCATGTGGACTCGCAACTGGAGACGAGGATCACGCTGGGGAGTCAGCAGATCCTCATTCCATTGCTGGTGCTGCCAGGCATGATCGACGATCTGGTGCTGGGCTGGGATTTCTTGGCCAGCATGGGCATCGCGCTGGAGTGCGGCGGCTTGAAGCTGAGAATCAAGCCGAGAAATCCGCAGCTAAGCGGGCAGCTGGAGGAGAAGCTGTCAGTGGCGGTCGGCAGGATGAAGATGAGTCCACAGACGCCGATGGAGACGAGCTCGGAGCGTCGGCAGCCACTCCATGAGGATAAGGAGGCTGAGGCGTTTCGAAGGCAGAAACGTGCGCTATCACGGCAGCCGCTGGGCGAAGAGGCGTGCCGCTTGGTGACGAGCAAAGGCGAACCAGCTGGGACAGGATGTCGCTGGATTGCTAAGCTGTGCCAGGACCTGCGCAGAAGCCCAACAAAGTTTAATGGCTACAGGGAAGAGGCCGGAAAGGTTTACCGGCACCTCCCGCACCAAGCCGGCCACAAGGACGTGGCTGCGTGGAAGCTGTGTGTGCCGACGGAGCGGCGCAAACAAGTTCTGAAGGAGAACCACGACGCAGCCAACGCTGGCCACCTTGGGAGCCGACAAACAATTGCTCGGGTGGCAGCGCGGCACTACTGGCCGGGTATGTACCGCGACGTGCGGGCATATGTGCGGCGGTGCGAGCTGTGTCAGCGCTGCAATAACAGCCAACTCCAAGAAGCAGGACAGGAGAGAGCAACCGAAGCTGCTCAGGATCAGACGCGGCACTACAATCTACGGAGGCGGCAGTGGAAGCCGGCTGTAGGGGACAAGGTGTGGGCAAAGGAACGCCACTTGTCCAATGCCGCGGATGGAGTTGCAGCGAAACTGGCCCCACGATATGGAGGACCATATACGGTGGTCAGTTTGATCTCCCCGGTTATCTGCCGGATCACTTCAGAGGCAGATAAACGGAGCAGGACGGCTCATGTGGCGGACCTCAAGCCATATCGAGCAGAAGCGGGTGAGTTGCCAGCCAGTTTATAAAAAAAAAAAGAAGAGGGGGGGTGGAAAAAAAGGGAGTGAATACACATAGCTATGTGTATTAGCCAAAAACCTATATATGTATGTAGGGGGAAAAAAAAACTATATATGTATGTAGGGGAAAAGTTTTTTTTTAAACATAAACAAAAATTAACATCGGCTGCGCAAATCAAGCCGGCCACAAGGACGTGGCTGCGTGGAAGCTGTGGGTGCGACGGAGGGGAAAAAAAAGTTCTGAAGGAGAACACGACGCAGCCAACGCGGCCCTTTTAAATAAACAAAAATTAACATCGGCTGCGCAAATCAAATCCACGGCAAAAACAGCAAAAATGTTGTGAGCGGAACAACAAAGTTGTGTGTATGTGCGCGCGCGCACAAATGTTGTGAACACAACAACAAAGTTGTTTGAATTTGCGCGCGCACACACACGAAACGGGGGCGCATGCGCAGCAGCAAAAACAACAACAACATCACGCACCCGAGCCGAAAAAGAGCGCACACACACGCAGAACGAAAACAGCGACAGCATGAAAGGCGCACAGTGGTCAGCGCATGCGCAAAAATGGGACGAAAATCACGATGAGCGTGGTAGGCAACAACAACGCAGAGCGCCCAAAGTTCAACAGCCGCGGCGAAAGGCTACTGAACTTTGTCGGCTACGCACGATCGCTAGCGCACGAGATGACACGAAGGTGTCGATGCTTGCGACATGCAAAACGGCCAACAACAAAATAGGGCACGCAGCGTGTGTATGAGTGCATGTAGTTGCTGTGCACTCACACATGTATGCGAAGGGAAATAGAGAGAGTGTGAGAAATGCATTAGAGATGCAACAACAATGCCTCGTATTCAGCCATAAGGCCAGAGTGTTGGAAGAGCGTGACCTGTAGAGAGTAAGAGAACTAGCTGGTGCAGGATCCGTTAATTTCCGACACTCCGCTGGCGGCAGCGCTGCAGCAGAGGGTATAAAAGGGCATGCATGCATATGAGCATGGCTTTTGTGAAAATTCAATTTTATAGACTTCTGCTACGTAGCTGGATTTCTCGGCCGTCCGGACTTGGGCGTCGGAAGGGTTTGCCCGGCCGAATGAGGAGTGAGCCGGATTTCCCAACCGGCGTCAAAGTGTCGGCGCGCCGGAACCAGCCTCGAACGTCGTCTATAGTAGAAGAATTCTCCAACAAAGCCCAGTTACAGTCACTGGCAGCGGCCAGAGGAGCATCGGCGACCAGAGGAGTAGCGGTGACCAGCAGCAGCAGCAGCCAAGAAGTTGAGGAACAGCCACCACAGCAGCCGCAGTCGCCGCCACAGTCTAAAAATAATTTGTTCATTGCTGAGTACTTACTGCGACGATGGTACAGGTACAGGGAGGTCAGCCGCGGCAGATGCGAGCCACATGACTGGCGAAATCCAGCGGTCCGGTAAAGGTGTCGGGAGGGCGGACCGGCCGATCCTCGCGCATTGGCCAGCGACTTCGCTGGAGCTGTGCGCGAATGAGGAGTGAGCCGAGAACCCCACCGATATCCGATGTCCGGACCCGGGTCAGTTGTGAACGGCATCTACAACGGAAGATCGTTTCGTTGCCACCATCCCAGCAGCAAGGAACAGCACAACATCGGGACAGCAGCAGCCACGCAGCCGCATTGTAACCACGGAGGCTGGTAAAGCAGTGAGAAACGGGTGTTTTCTGCAACAGCGGGCGTGGCCAGAGGGAGAATGCAACCCGGTCCAGGAGAGGGACAACATGGAGAGGATCGCGCTATAACTTTGGATGAAAAATTGGTAAATTTCTGAGAAGATTTACCGAACACGTTTTAGCCACTTACAGCACACAGAGTTGCTGGAGGCTGGAGCGATCAGCTGTACGCAGAGTTGCGTAGCAGCGGCGCTGTTAACAACAGAGTGTTAACAGCGGCCCTGTGCGTAGCACTGCTTGCAGCTGGAGGAGCGCGGCGAACTGCTTGCTGAAGAGAAGCAAGCAGTGCAAACAAAGGAGCGCCAGAAGTGAGTCCCGGACGGATGTTAACACGAAGGCTTCGTGTTTCCCGAAGGAAGAGGGGAGTGTGAGGAACAATATAGACGGGCACGTAGTGTATGTATAAGTGCATGTATTTGCTGTGCACTTATGCATATATGCGTGCCTGCATGTATTGTTCCACACAGCGACGCGAGTACGATAGTAGCGACCCTCGCTACTGGAAAGGGCGCAGAGAGCGACGTAGTCTGTCTCTGTCGCTCGTATGTGTTCAGCGCATTGCTCGCGTCGCTCTCACGGCGATCATCGGCGACCGTTGGCCGAAGTACCGCTTGTGGCTGCGAGAAAGTAGTGTACACTTTCACTCGTATGCCAATAACGGTGCTTTGGCCAATGAGAGGCTGCCACGCAGATTTCGGCGATTTGGCATCGCGCGAAATCACGTGATACTGCCGTTTTCGCGGACACGAGCGGCAGACAGGCCCCGCTCCAGAGCCGAGCCGGCGCCGTTATAGCGCGAAGCAGGGCCTGCGTCGCTGCTATAAAAGGGCGCCCGCAACTCGGCACCAGACAGTCAAGTAAAAGTGAAAGTTAAAGTATTGAGTGCCGACGTAACCAGAACGCGAGTGGAAAAGTGAACAGCAAGGACTTCGAGAGGAAGGACATCGCTGCCAAGGACTTCGAGAGGAAGGACATCACTGCCAAGGACTTCAAGAGGAAGGACATCGCTGGAAGGATATCTACGAGGGATATCCTGGACGCCTATTGAGGACATAGGCTTGAGACGCGGACACCAGAAGGACATCAGCTGCCACCAACCAGGACATTGGTGCAGCACGGCCAAATCTACAGCATTAGTGGCGGATCCTGGAGCAAGATCAAAGGTAACGTTTGCGTAGCTGTGCGTAAGAGTGGTGACGGTAGCTTGAGAAGATCTCAAGGTGTGCTTGTGAGCGTATCCAGCCGTAGGAGTCACTGCAATAGCCGAGCGAACCGCCGGAGTGTTCAGTGTGGATCCTGGCGTCACCTGGAGTGCTCAAGCGTATCCTTGGAGAACCAAGAGTGCCGTGCCATTTGCCAGAGTGCGTTAAACGTTTGCCTGCGAGCCTGTGCAAAGGTGTGCTTACTAAGCGCTAGTTGTGATAAATACAATATCAAATAGACAAACTTGTAAATTGAGAAAATATACCCAACGCAAACATAAACACACTGCATTGTAATCTATCGCAAGGCGCCACATATAAATTTGTTGGCACGAACACACAGTCGGCTGAGTCCGGCCCGGCTTAAACTCGGGATAAACCGAGGTTCGTTACAGTATAAAAAGCTTTGCTATTCTAGCTGAGACAAGTTTGACTTTGGCTAAGCTATGTAGGTCCGCAGTCGAGTAATGCCAAGGTAACTTAAATATCATTTTTAAAATTTTGTTTTGCATAATTTTTTTTGTCTTAGCAATGTGGACATGTGCAATATCTGCCCAAACCGGTGGCCCATAAAATATTATAGATTGGAAAATAGATCTATATAGGTACATTTTGTTTTCAATATAATATTAAATAACTACATAATAATATTACGTTATTTCTCTAAAAAGGGATGTGTAATATGTTATATGCCAAATTAGCATATGCCCACCGTATTGTAGTCTATACAACATGTAAAGTGGTTATATGATCAAACTAAATGTTAGAGTATCAACCACATAAACATAGAGACACTTTGTCGCTTTGTTTACATAATATAACCACCGCCAAGTGCCGTAATATGATTAGCCACTTATATGTGAATTGGCCTGCAGCGTAAGCACCATGACGTTTTGACCGTTCGGTCCCAAGCGCATTCCAAAGTATATGCCTTCTGCATGTACATATAACAATATATACAAATACATATGGCATGCTATATACTCCCGTTCTGCCGCTGCTTTGAGCAACAGAACTCCAAAATCTCTTATGTACTAAAGTACTAAGGCTAAGTCCATTTGAAATAAAGAGAGACCGATTCATTATGGATTGGGAAACCTCAAAAGAAACAAGTGTTTTTTTTATTATTAAACATTTAGCTTTTTGCATGGCGACCGTGACTGAGTTCACAAGCCTGTCAATAAAGTGACGCAGCGACACACAATGGACTAGGCAGCAACAACAGCAGCAGCCAAACTACAAATTGGAAAAAATATGAGTGAGTAGAGGTTCATGAGTTCTGTGCAAAAGGAAAGTTACCATTACTCGACTGCGGACCTACATAGCTTAGCCAAAGTCAAACTTGTCTCAGCTAGAATAGTAAAGCTTTTTTTTAAATTAAATGTACATATTCTATATACCCACATAAAACAAGTAAGAAAGCTCTAGTCGGTGGTACCCGACTAGGAGATCCCCTGAACCCTGCGATGAGCCGATATTCCAAACGTTTTATACTTATTTAACATATATATATACAAGCAACACATGCATACACACACACATACGCATGCACGCATAAGCGAGCGCTCTGCTGACTGCGCAGTTTACGCAGCGACTGCGCTTGGGCTGCAGAAGAGCTATATAATGAAAATTTAATTGTTTAATAAGTTTCTTTGTAGATGGACTTTTTGAATCAAACTTTCAGAGTGTAATTATGTTAATCATATGTGTGTATTTGCCGAAGCACAAGTCTCTAGTACTTGAAATACGTTTTTTAAAAATTGGGGGCGAAGGGGGCGTGGCATCCAAAATATAACAAAAATCAAAATTGTATAAAATACACATGCAACTATATACAAAATAAAGAGTCTCTAGCTTGAAAGATGTGCAAGGCATAATTTTATAACTGGTTTTCGATTTCGTTTTTAATCGATAACATTAAAACGATAAAAGTTATCCAACCAGGAAACCAGTTATAAAACAAGTAAGAACGTTGCAGTCGGGCGCTACCGACTGCGGAATACTCATTCACACCCGCACTGATCACACCCATTGCCACGCCCACTATTGGTTTGTACACATATAATTTTTGGAAAATCAATAGAGGAGATCAGTAGTAATATCGTCTTAAAATTTTGATTTTTTCACTGAGAATCGGAAAATCATACAGTTTTTTCCGATTTGCCTCGCCCCCAGTGGGCGTAGATATATCCGCCATATCTTTTTCGTCTTGGGTTGTCAACACGAGTCTACATTCCAAATTGCAACTCTCTAGCGCTTCTAGAAGTAGTGTTTCTGAGATATCGGCATTTTCCGATTTGCCACGCTCCTAGTGGGCGTATCGGGAAAATCTTGACACTTTATAACTCGAGGGTATACACGAGTCCGTGACGGACATTGCACAAAACCAATATACTCATTTCACTTTGTGAATGAGTATAAATATAGTGACATAATCATACTGATTACGTCCACAATATCCAAAAGCTGTTCCCATTCCCAAGCTCGCAACATGCATCACCCACAAGTAAACATTTGTTCCTAGCAACATGCATCATCCGAAAGTTGCAAGCATTCTAATAGAGCTCACTCAATTGTACTGCGAAACAATACACACACACTTTGACTCCAATCCAGAATAAACCGGATAGCCAAATCATAAGCAAACGGACTGGCGCAGAATTGGGAAAGTGCCGTTGCACGTTGCTGCCGCACAACAACAAAAAATAGCAAAAGAACAAATTCTGAGAATAACGCGTCCGACGATCACCAAGAGTAACGGTTGCATCGACGCGTCATGTTGCTGCTGTGTAATTTCAACAGCATATAAAATAAGCCTATGATGAAATTGTCTTTAGTCTTAAGCTACTATTCAATAAAGCAAGTTGTCATAATCTAACTTTGACTTCGTCTTTTAAATAAAGCAAGTTGTCATAATCTAACTTTGACTTCGTCTTTTAAATAAAGCAAGTTGTCATAATCTAACTTTGACTTCGTCTTTTAAATAAAGCAAGTTGTCATAATCTAACTTTATATTATATTAGCATTGCCGTTAGCCTGTGTCGCGGCATTAGTTCGACTCAAACACACAGTAAATATTTAACTAAATATTTAATTGGCGCAGCCGGTAGGATAGCAATAAATTGTGGATCTTGATGCAATAACTAAGTTATTAATTCTTGTGCCCCGTTTGCTGCTATCCGCTAAACAACTAACGCAAAGGCAGCCCACGCGACGGTCAATATCGCGTCAAGTTTTTTAAATAAAACCTCGACAGTGACGTGTATACCAAAATTCGCATATTGCCAAAGCCGCAGATTGTGCAAAAAACTTGAAAACAATTCAAGAAGACGCGATAGAATTCGAAGAGAACATAATTCCAGAAGCTTCTGGTTAAAATTCGAAAGAGCTATCTGTGCAAACAAACTGAACTTAAAATTAAGTGAATACAATTAAACAAATAAGAATTTACAATAAAAATAAACTGAACTTAAAATTAAGTGAATACAATTAAACAAATAAGAATTTACAATAAAAACAAACTGAACTTAAAATTAAGTGAATACAATTAAACAAATAAGAATTTACAATAAAAAGAAACTGAACTTAAAATTAAGTGAATACAATTAACAAATAATAATTTACAATAAAAAGAAACTGAACTTTAAATGAACTGAATACAATTAAACAAATAATAATTTACAATAAAAAGAAACTGAACTTAAAATTAAGAAAAAAAAAAATAAATAAATAAATAAAAATATAAATAAATAAATAAAAATAAATAAATAAAAAAAAATAGTGTAATTAATTAAATAAACAAAATGGAAGGAGACGCAACAACACCCCTTTCCGATGCCAGCATGACGCAAGTGATCAACCAACTTAAAAATGTTGAGAAGTTTACTGGAAATAAGAACAGTTTATACACGTTCGTTAACCGGATCGACTACATATTGGCACTTTACACCACCAATGATGCGAGGCAGAGGTCAATACTTTTTGGACTAGTGGAAAGCTGCATCAGCAGTGAAGTTATGCTATCTCTTAGCATAAACAGTCTAACAACATGGACGGATCTCCGAAAGCAACTGATCCTGAACTACAAGACGCAAACCAAGATCCACGTCTTATTGGAGGAATTCAGGAGCACCCCATTCAAAGGCAACGTACGAGCTTTTCTGGAAGAAGCAGAACACCGTAGGCAGACATTGATGAGTAAGCTAGAATTAGAAAATAATTTAGATGAAAAAACATTGTATGCGCGGCTAATTAAAACCAGTATTGACGACCTAATCCAAAAACTACCTACAAATATTTGCATTAGAATTATAAATTGCGAAATTACCGATTTAAGATCTTTAATAAACATATTACAAGAAAAAAACCTTTTTGAGGAATCCTGTATAAATTTAAATCAAAACAAAGTAAAACAAGATAGAAATTTCAAGCCGTTACAGCCAAATCCCAATATTCAAAAGTTTCCCACACTTCTTCAACCAAATCATTCCTATGTCCCATATCGACCTTATTTTCAACAACCATATCTTCCACCAACACCTAATTATACTAACAATAACATTTTTTCACCTAATCATTATTCACCTCGACCAATGCAACCAACACCTAATCCGATCAGACCATCATACTCTGCATTCAGACCAAATTTTAGACAAAACCAATTTGACAATAATCGTTTTGGACAACATACACAAGTAACTGCACAACAAACCCCTTTCAATAGTTCTGGCGTAGATAGTGGACAGATAGTGGACAAAGTACAATGAGCATAGATGAAACTAGAAATCAAGAAGAAATAAACTATCACGATTATATTCAACAAGAATATTATAATCAATTAGCTTCTTATTCCGAATACTATCCTCAATATTACCCAGAACAAAGTTACCCACAAAATTCAGACTACACATACACACAAACAGCCACAGCCGAACATGAGACGGAGCAACCAAATGAAATAGAAATCGAGAAAGCCGAAAATTTTTCAGCTGCCAGCCCCGGAAACCAACAGTACATAATTATCACTTATAAGGGCAAAATTTCAAAATGTTTAATAGACACAGGATCTACTGTCAATATGATGACATCCAATGTTTTTAATTTACATATTCATGATACCGATTGTTTTATTCAAACCAGCAACGGACCTTTAACTATCACAAAAAAAGTGAATGTCCTTTCTAACAACTTGTTCAAAAGTAATAATGAATTTCTTCTACATCAATTTTCACCAGATTATGATCTATTAATTGGTAGAAAACTGCTTTCAGAAGCACAAGCCGTTATAGATTATAAATCCCAAACTGTAAATTTATACAATAGAAAGTATAAATTAATCAACAATATTCCGATCACAAACCAAAATCATTTCGTAGCTCAACCAAATCTTGAAACTAATCAGCACTTCAACAATCCAATCAAAGATAATTCTAACAAGTAAGAACGTTGCAGTCGGGCGCTACCGACTGCGGAATACTCATTCACACCCGCACAGATCACGCTCATTGCCACGCCCACAATTTGATTGTACATATAAAATTTTTTGGAAATCAATAGAGGAAATCAGCAGTAATATCGTCATAAAATTTTGATTTTCTCACTGAGAATGGGAAAAACGTACAGTTTATCCCGATTTGCCACGCCCCCAGTAGGCGTAGACATCTAATTTTTGGCCAGTTCTTAGAAGTAGTGAAGGGTAACGTAAGTGTGAAATTTGGATGCTTACACTCAAAAAATGCGAAAATTACAGGGTCTTTTTTAGTCGGGCATGCCCCATAAGGGGCGTAAAAATTATTTTTGGGTCATCGATAGAGGAGCTCACTAGTAACTCAACCATCAATTTTGAAGCTTCTAGCTCTAAAACTGTAAAAGCTATA
Organism: Drosophila nigricruria; assembly: GCA_037075265.1. Taxonomy (NCBI): domain Eukaryota; kingdom Metazoa; phylum Arthropoda; class Insecta; order Diptera; family Drosophilidae; genus Drosophila; species Drosophila nigricruria. The sequence continues at coordinate 179,629 of JBAMCI010000058.1, forward strand.
AGCTTTTGCGGTTTGCCACGCCCCCTATGGGCGTAGATATATCCGCCATATCTTTTTTAACTTGAGTTGTCAACCCGAGTATCTATACCAAATTTCAAGTCTCTAGCATCAATAATGCTCAAAATATAGCAGAATTTGAAAAATCACTATTTAGTCAGGTCCGATTTGCCATGCCCCTAGTAGGCGTGGATATATAATTATACCCTGAACCCATTGAAAATGGGAAATCAGGGTATAATGTTTTTGTTGAAATGTATGTAACAGGCAGAAGGAGGCGTGGCAGACCCCATAAAGTATATATATTCTTGATCAGGGTGACAAGCCGAGTCGATTTAGCCCTGTCCGTCTGTCCGTCCGTCCGTCCGTCCGTCCGTCCGTCCGTCTGTCCGTCTGTCCGTATGTTTGAACGCGTCGATCTCAGAATCTATAAGAGCTAGAGACTTGAAATTTTTTTATGTAGATCCGTGTATAGCACGCGCAGATCGAGTTTGTTTCAAAAAATCGATAAATTTTATCGTTTTAAAGTTATCGATTTTAAACGTTATCGAAATTTAGTTATAAATTTATATCTCCCACATCTTAAGAGCTAGAGTTTCCAAATTTTGTATTTAGCATGATATAGAGTTTTTACAATTTTGGTTTTTGTCACATTTTGGATACCATCCCCCCTTTCCTTCCCTTCCCCCCAAACTTGTAAAACCCGTATTACAAATATTGCTTTAGCAAATACATACATATAAATGACAGAATCACGCTCTGAAAGTTTGATTAAGAAACTCCTTCTACAAAAGAAGTTATTAAACATTTCATTTCCCTTAGTAAAGCCTATGAGCGCAGCCCTATGAGAGCAGGCCACGCTCAGTCGCTGCGCTAACTGCGCAGTCAGCAGAACGCGTTCTTATGCGTATGTGTATGTGTGTATGTGTGTGTGCATGTATTGCTTGTATATATGCATATGATAAATAAGCATAGAATATTTGGAATACCGGCTTTTCGCAGGGTTCAGGGGATCTCCTAGTCGGGTACCGCCGACTAGAGCTTTCTTACTTGTTTTTTAGTTGATCTTTATAAGATCGTAACAGTAATCTACGTGCCAAATTTGGGCGTTCTAACTTTAAAACTGTAGAAGATACAGTTTTACCCGATTTGCCACGCCCCCAATGGGCGTAGATATATCCGCCATAGCTTTTTCATCTTAAGTTGTCAACACGAGTCTACATTCCAAATTGCAACTCTCTAGCACTTCTAGAAGTAGTGTTTCTGAGATATCGGAAAATGCATTTTCCGATTTGCCACGCCCCTAGTGGGCGTATCGGGAAAATCTTAACACTTTATAATTCGAGGGTATACACGAGTATATATTTCAAATTTCAACTCTCTAGCTTCAAAACTGTGCAAATGGTTTGCGTTCATACGGACAGACGGACAGACGGACGGACAGCGTGACGGACATTACACAAAACCAATATACTCATTTCAATTTGTGAATGAGTATAAACAGCTTTTTCCACTAAACATGGCCACTATGAATATCTTCGTATGCCATTTGGATTAAAGAATGCACCTGCAACTTTTCAACGTTGCATGAATAATGTTATGCGACCATTACTAAATAAACACTGTTTAGTATATCTTGACGATATAATTGTATATTCAACATCTTTAAAAGAACACCTACACTCACTGCAATTAGTTTTCGAGAAACTTTCTGAAGCAAATCTCAAATTACAACTTGACAAATGTGAGTTTCTAAAACAAGAAACTACCTTCCTAGGACACGTCTTAGCTAAGGATGGAATAAAACCTGATAAAATCAAAGCAATTCTAAAATATCCTATTCCCACAAAAACTAAAGAAATAAAAGGTTTTCTTGGATTTACCGGTTATTATAGAAAGTTTATTCCAAATTTTGCAGACATAGCCAAACCAATGACAACAGTACTTCGAAAAGACTCAAAAATAGATATTAAAAAATCCAGAATATATTAGAGCTTTTGTAAAACTAAAACAACTTATTTCCAATGACCCAATTTTAAAAATTCCCGACTTCAAAAATAAATTCATTTTAACAACTGACGCAAGTAATGTAGCTCTTGGAGCTGTACTTTCTCAAGACGGACATCCCATCAGTTTTATTAGCAGAACCCTCAATGACCACGAAACTAACTACAGCGCCATAGAAAAATAACTTTTAGCTATTGTATGGGCAACAAAAACCTTTCGACACTACCTTCTAGGTCGACATTTCGAAATCAATCGAGTAAAAATAGAACAGACTTATTTCGGAGAAGAAACACAACATAGCGCTGACGAAGACAATAGTAATTATACCCTGAACCCATTGAAAATGGGAAAACAGGGTATAATGGTTTTGTTAAAATGTATGTAACAGGCAGAAGGAGGCGTGGCAGACCCCATAAAGTATATATATTCTTGATCAGCTCGACGAACTGAGTTGATATAGCCATGTCCGTCTGTCCGTCTGTCCGTCCGTCCGTATGTGTGAACGCGTCGATCTCAGAATCTATAAGAGCTAGAGACTTGAAATTTGAAATTAATGTAGGTCCGTGTATAGCACGCGCAGATCGAGTTTGTTTTAAAAAATCGATAAATTTGATCGTTTTAAAGTTATCGATTTAAAACGTTATCGAAATGCAGTTATAAATTTATATCTCCCACATCTTTTGAGCTGGAGTCTCCAAATTTTGTATTTAGTATAAAGTAGAGTTTATACAATTTTGATTTTTGTCACATTTTTGATACAACCCCCCTTTCCTTCCCTTTCCCCACAAACTTGTAAAAGCCGTATTTCAAATACTAGAGACTTGTGCTTTGGCAAATATACACATATAAATGACATAATCACGCTGTGAAAGTTTGATTAAGAACGTCCATCTACAAAAAAACTTATTCAACAATTAACTTCCCATAAATAAGTATAAAATGTTTGGAATATCGGCTCATCGCAGGGTTCAGGGGATCTCCTAGTCGGGTACCACCGACTAGAGCTTTCTTACTTGTTTAATTTGCATTACAGAGAAACCAATAAACACATTCTACTTCATAATCATACCACACCCAACAAATACAGATAAAACTAATTGACTTTCAAGCTACTAACACAATCAAAATTATCCCATATCCTGATCACAATGGCTACTTATTATGAAAAAGATAATAAAATTTTTAATCGAGACAATAAACCAATAATTGATGAATGCATAAACAAAAACAAGTAAGAAGTCATTCACACCCGCACAGATCACGCCCATTGCCACTCCCCCAATTGGTTTGTTTATTATTTTTTGGAAATCAATAAAGGAGATCAGCAATAATATCGTCATAAAATTTTGATTTTCTCACTGAGAATCGGAAAATCATACAGTATTACCCGATTTGCCACGCCCCCAGTGGGCGTAGACATATAATTTTTGGCCAGTTCTTAGAAGTAGTGAAGGGTAAAGTAAGTGTGAAATTTGGATGCTTATACGCAAAAAATGCGAAAATTACAGGGTATTTTTTAGCCGGGCATGCCCCATAAGAGGCGTAAAAATTATTTTTGGGGCATCGATAGAGAAGCTTACTAGTAACTCAACCATCCAATTTTGAAGCTTCTAGCTCTAAAACTGTAGGAGCTATAAGCTTTTGCGGTTTGCTACGCCCCCTATGGGCGTAGATATATCTGCCATATCTTTTCCAACTTGGGTTGTCAACCCGAGTATATATACCAAATTTCAAGTCTCTAGCATTCATGGTGCTCAAAATATTACAGTTTTTGAAAAATCATTATATAGTCAGATCCGATTTGCCACGCCCCTAGTAAACGTGGATATATAATTTTTTGTTCGATCTGCATAGGATCGTAGCAGTAACCTACGTGCCAAATTTGGGCGTTCTAGCTTTAAAACTGTAGAAGATACAGTTTTACCCGATTTCTCACGCCTCCAATGGGCGTAGATATATCCGCCATAGCTTTTTGAGCTTGGGTTGTCAACACGAGTCTACATTCCAAATTGCAACTCTCTAGCACTTCTGGAAGTAGTGTTTCTGAGAAAACGGAAAATGCATTTTCCGATTTGCCACGCCCCTAGTGGGCGTATCGGGAAAATCTTGACACTTTATAATTCGAGGATATACACGAGTATATATTCCAAATTTCAACTCTCTAGCTTCAAAACTGTGCAAATGGTTTGCGTTCATACGGACAGACGGACAGACTCATTTCACTTTGTGAATGAGTATAAAAAAAAAATTTCTATTACACACAAAACCAATCTGTAATTATGAACATATAAATGGCAAAGAAATGATAAAATACATCGAGCCAAATACCATTGTAATAATCACAATAATCATATTTATAATTGTAATCTTATATTTAATATACGTATCTTGTAACCCCATAATATTAATCAGTAAAATCAAACAACGCCATCAGTTCAACCAGAAGAAAACACAACTATCGAGATGACACAATCAACTTTATCAAAACTTTACCCTTCTGTGTCACCTTGACTCGCAGGCTCGCCTCTTAAGGAGAGGGAAGTGACATAATCATACTGATTACGTCCACAATATCCAAAAGCTGTTCCCATTCCTAAGCAAGTAAACATTTGTTCCTAGCAACAAGCATCATCCGAAAGTTGCAAACATTCTAATAGAGCTCACTCAATTGTACTGCGACACAATACACACACACTTTGACTCCAATCCAGAATAAACCGGATCGCCAAATCATAAGCAAACGGACTGGCGCAGAATTGGGAAAGTGCAGTTGCACGTTGCTGCCGCACAACAACAAAAAATAGCAAAAGAACAAATTCTGAGAATAACGCGTCCGACGGTCACCAAGAGTATCGGTTGCAACTGCATATAAAATAAGCCTATGATGAAATTGTCTTTAGTCTTAAGCTACTATTCAATAAAGCAAGTTGTCATAATCTAACTTTGACTTCGTCTTTTAAATAAAGCAAGTTGTCATAATCTAACTTTGACTTCGTCTTTTAAATAAAGCAAGTTGTCATAATCTAACTTTGACTTCGTCTTTTAAATAAAGCAAGTTGTCATAATCTAACTTTGACTTCGTCTTTTAAATTATATTAGCGTTGCCGTTAGCCTGTGTCGCGGCATTAGTTCGACTCAAACACACAGTAAATATTTAACTAAATATTTAATTATATATATACTACAATATATAAGTCGAATAAAATTTCTAATAAATATAAAATATATTATTAAGTAACGAAAAATACAAAAACAAAATTATATTACGTTATATAAATTAAATATAATTTTCAATAATTTATTTATTTCATTTATTTATATTTATTTTTATTGGACACTTTATTTGATGAATTCATGTATTACACAAGTGTTAGTGTTTAATATGTATAATTAAGAGTATAGGCGCTTGACCTTTTCTTCTTTGACTGTGTATAAATTACAATAAATGTAAGATTATAATTAACATAAATAAGAGGGGGAAAAATTTATGTAAAAAACCTCATAAATAACTTAAAAACTACAACTTAAAACTAACTACTAAAATAGTCTACTCTGGTGGTAATATAATATTTTTATATGTGGGTATATAGAATATGTACATTTAATTTTAAAAAAAAGTTTTGCTATTCGAGCTGAGACAAGTTTGACTTTGGCTAAGCTATATAGTTCCGCAGTCGAGTAATGCCAAGGTAACTTAAATATCATTTTTAAAATTTTACAATGAAAAATTTAAAATTTGCTACAATGAGCACACAACGTGGAACCAACAACAGTAACACAAAAAAAAAAATCATTAAAAGTTAAAAAAACAAAAAAAAATATATATATATATTGACTATAAATAAGAACACAAAACTTTTGTAAAGCGGAAGCGATAGCGTGAAGCCATACGAAACATTAGGAAGGAGATCACTGTTGATCACATAGGGAATCTCAAGAAAAATTTTGAGTATACTCTGAAAATTTCAGATCTCTAGGTTTTGTGGTTTACGAGATCGCTGCGTTCACACGGACGGACGGACGGACAGACGGACAGGGCTATTTCAACTCAGCTCATCGAGCTGATCAAGAATATATATACTTTATGGGGTCTGCGATGTCTCCTTCTGTCTGTTACATACATTTTCACAAAAACATTATACCCTGATTTCCCATTTTCAATGGGTTCAGGGTATAAACAGTGAATTCCACTGCAAACGTCATCAATAAAGTAGAATCAAGTAGTGTAGAATTAGGATTAACAAATAGTCTATTAATAATTATCGTTGTTATTCTCAGCGCAATTATAATTTTTAAACTGTACAAGTTACACAATAAATGTTTGCGAAAAAAATTAATGAGCAAGGCTAATGATTTAAACAAAGTCGAGAAAGCAACACTATCACAAGATACTACAAGCTAGGTCCAATAACGATCAACGTTGTCAATAAGTATTAATTTACTCATCTCACACAAGATTAATTGAACATGTTTAATGGAATGGAACGAAATAGTGTCCATTACTAAAAGTGAGCGTATTGAGTTTGATAAATCGTTTAAGTGCCTAAATAAAAGTGCATCGATTTCAAAATTAACAAAATCAAAAGACATTCAATGCATGATAAATTGGAAAATTTCAAAGGCGCACATGAGCAAATTGCCTTAAGACTTATCAAAACAAAACTAAAAGGCCATACAAGTAATGAGCAAACTATAGCCGAAATCATCACTCAATTGTCAAAAGAGGTGAAAGGAGAATCAGTAGAAGTAATATCTGCTAAGCTTCTTAATCTTCAACAAAAGAACAAAACAGCTAACCAGTACACCCAAGAGGTGGAAAAACTGGCAAAGGCCCTTGAAGGCGCCTATATAAGTGAAGGATTAGGCCAAGCACTTGCAAACAAATATACAACTACAATAGCTGTAAAAGCTATAAGACAAAATTGTTCAATTGATACGGTAAAACTTATCATGCAAGCAGGCACATTCACAAACATGAATGATGCCGTGTCCAAATTTGTAAACAGTTGCACGGAGATAACAGGTCAAACTAACTGTCCTGTATTATCGACAAGGTGCTAACAACAATAATAGGGGAGGCCGAGGTTATAATCGAATTAGCACTACAACAATTACAACCGAGGCAATAACAACAGCAATAACTACAATTACCGTGGAGGAAGACGAGGCCAAAATCGAAGGTAACTCCAACCAAGGTAATAATAGCAACAACGTGAGAGTGACGCAAAATACGTCGGAAAACTCGCAGAACTCTTTAGGCAACACGAATTAAATTCAAAGGTTCACTCAGTCAACTTTAGTCTTAACATTTTTGTTTGCTTCATTAACAATTCAACTAAAACAAAACTTACTTTTTTAATAGATACTGGTGCAGATATTTCACTTCTAAAAATAAATTCAGATAACTATAACATTAAAGACAATAAAATTATAAACATCCAAGGCATAGGCCAAAGAGTAATTAGATCCCAAGGCACCACACTAATAGAACTTCAAACAACCAAATACATAATCCCACACGAATTTCATTTAGTAGATTCCAATTTCGCAATAACGGGTGATGGAATTATTGGCATTGATTTAAAAAAAAAATTCAAGTGCCAGTTGGACATCAAACCAACTGAAGACTGGTTTATAATTAGACCTCACAATCTAAATTACGCAATTTATGTTCCAACTAAATACAGTTCTGGCAATAATAATCTACTCCTTCCAGCCAGATCCCAAGTGGTAAGAAAAATAGAAATAAATTCAACAGACGAGTACATACTTGTACCAAATCAAGAAATATGAAATGGAATTTATGTTGCAAATACAATAGCAGCATCCAAACATGTTTACACCCGTCTCTTGAATACAACTAATTCTGACCAACTGGTCAATGTGAAAAAACTAGCTTATGAAAAATTGTCAAATTACAAAATTCTTCCAACAAATCCAGAGAAGCGAAACTGTACTTAAAAAATTAAAGAAAAACTTTCCACTACAATTCAAAGAACAGTTAACAAAGCTATGTACAAAGTATAGTGATATATTCGGATTGGAATCCGAATCCATAATAACTAATAATTTTTATATGCAAACCCTAAGACTAAAGGATGACGAACCAATTACATGAAAAACTTCAGATGTCCGCATAGCCACACAGAGAAAATTAAAAGACAAGTAGGGAAATTAATAAATGATTAAATAGTAGAACCGTCTGTATCCGAATACAATAGCCCACTCTTGTTAGTCCCAAAGAAATCATTACCAGACTCAGAAGAAAAGAAATGGCGATTAGTAATTGACTATCGTCAAATCAACAAAAAATTATTGTCTGATAAATTCCCGCTCCCCAGAATTGACGACAATTTAGATCAATTGGGTCGAGCCAAATACTTTTCTTGCCTTTCACCAAATTGAACTAGAAGAAATTTCAAGAAATGTAACATCTTTTTCAACGAGCAATGGCTCATATCGCTTCACGCGATTACCATTTGGTCTTAAAATAGCACCAAATTCATTTCAGAGAATAATGACTAAGCATTCTCAGGTCTAGAACCATCACAGGCATATGGATGACTTAATGGTAATACGATGTTCCGAAAAACACATGATTAAAAACTTAACTGATGTTTTTAATGTATGTAGGAAATACAACCTTAATTTGCATCCAGAAAAATGCACCGACAAAGGATTACTGCCAGATGACAAGAAATATGACGTCATCAAAAATTATCCCGTCCCTCATGACGCAGACAGCGCAAGATGATTTGTAGCATTTTGTAACTACTATCGTCGATTTATAAAAAACTTCGCCGATTATTCACGGCACATAACTAGATTATGCAAAAAGAATGTTCCTTTTCAGTGTACAAGTGAAAGCCAAAACGCATTCCAATACCTTAAAGAAAAGCTTATGCACCCTACACTTTTACAATATCCTGATTTTAGGAAAGAATTTTGCATAATAACAGATGCTAGTAAACAAGCTTGCGGAGCGGTTCTAACTTAGACCAAAATGGATTTCAACTCCCAATAGCTTATGCATCTCGTTCATTTACAAAAGGGGAAAGCAATAAAAGCACAACAGAACAAGAGCTAGCAGCCATTCATTAGGCAATTACCCACTTCAGACCATATATATATATATATATGTCGGAGCGTCAGAGGGCTGGCGCTGTGTCGGGGCGTAACAACAGTGTGCGTTGCTGCGCCTCTGAGTGCTGCGCCCCTGAGTGCTGCGCCTCTGAGTGCTGCGCAATATGATGAAATTGGGAAGTCCCGTTTTAGCGGCTCGACAGTGTGTCGACGCGTATTGAGTGCGTGTCGGCGCGTATTGAGCATGTGTTGGTGCGTCTTTAGCAACGCACCGTTTTAGCGGGTCGACAGTGTGTCGGCGCGTATTGAGCGTGTGTTGGTGCGTCTTTAGCAACGCACCGTTTTAGCGCGGCGGCAGCGCTGCGTCGCTGTCGCCGAGTGTGGTTCGGGGATAGGCTTGAGAAATAAGAGACACAAGAGTTAGTTGTGTTTGAGTTCTCAGAGCGACCGAAACTCGCTGCGCTAAGTAATAGAAACGAATCTTAACGCTACAACATCAGAAGTGGGATCTGGCTCGCTACCTAATATGACAAATGATCATTGGCGAGTGCCGGACGTGTTAGCGGGAGCGCGTTAGAAATTTGCTTCGTATCAATTTATCGTGCGTTTTCGTCGTTGTATGAACATAAAGTGTAGCAATAATATTGAAAAGATCGTGTTGGCGCAAACGCATCCGCGTGGCGTGCTACAGTAAACATAATTCTGGCGGAAAATAACATAAAAGGCAGTGCGTTGGTGATGGCTTTGAGTGCAGCGTTGGAAGGCAGTGCGGCGCAGTGACTTTGACAAATATGTTATCCTGACATAAATTGGACCGAGTTTAAGGAAATTTTTGTACAGCGCTTCACCAGTGTAGAAACACCACCAGCTATGTTTTTGACAATGTTTGACTCTGGAGCGGAATGTTCGTTGATTAAACAAAAGATAAGTACTCAGTTAGCCGGTAAAAGAATTAACAACGTAGTAATGTTGAAGGGTATTGGGAATGACAGCATTTGTTGTACATTGCAAATACTTGGCAACGTAAAAATTAATTAATAATTATCATTAATTGATTGATCGAGAAATACTGTGGCAGGGTTTTCTTGTCATTATGTCACCGGCAAAATTTGAAATTGTTAGGCCAAAATCTGTAAACTGTTGTTCAAATGATGATATATTTTTTTAAATTGGATACTGATCTTGTCGGCGAAGATAGGGATAAATTAAACGATTTATTAGAAAATTATTAAAAATCTTTTATAAAGGGAATTCCTTCTTATAGAGTCAGTACAGGTGAGATGAAAATTAAGTTAGTAGACCTCAGAAAAATTGTTTAAAGAAGACCATACAGACTAAGTCCAAATGAAAGAGAGTTGGTACGCGAGAAGATTAAAGAACTAGTAGAATCCAATGTCATAAGGCTAAGTTGCTCAGCTTATGCAAGTCCTATGATGTTAGTGAACAAAAATTACGGGTCTCATTGCTTGTGTGTCGATTACCGTGAATTAATACGAATACAGTCTTAGATAAATATCCGTTGCCTCTAATAGAGAGAAATATTTCACATGTCTAGATATGGCAAGCGGATACTATCAAATCCCTTTGCATGAAGAGTCAATAGAGTGTACGGCTTTTGTCACTCCAGACGGCCAATACGAATTTTTGTCAATGCCGTTTGGTCTTAAAAATGCACCTTCAGTTTTCAGCGTACAGTGATGCATACGCTTGGGGAGCTTGCAAATACATTTGCAGTTGTCTATAGGGATGACGTATTGGTGGTGGCTGCAACAAAAGCTGAAGCTTTAGAAAGATTACAGATTACTCTTGATATTCTCACGAAAGCTAGATTTATGTTCAATATTAAAAAGTGTTCGTTTCTTAAATCGACAGTTTAACATTTGGGATACGAAGTGAGCGCAGGCCAATTTCGTCCAAATTCACTTAAAGTTTTAGCGTTAACTGCTCCACCGCCTCCTCAGTCAGTCCCTGCTTTAAGACAATTTATTGGATTAGAGTCTTACTTTCGGCAATTTATGCAATGTTGTGTTTAATGAAGCCTTTGTATCTTTTGACATCGAAAAGAACGAGTTTGTTTGGAAGTTAGAACATGAACAAATAAGACAAAAAGTTATTTCTGTACTTACACAGAGGCCAGTTTTAGTTATTTTTGACGCTAAATATCCAATCGAATTGCATACTGATGCAAGTGCTCGTGTATATGGAGCCATCTTGCTACACAAAATTGATAAAAAGCCGCATGTCGTTGAATTTTTCAGTAAGGCTACTTCACCTGCAGAATCACGGTACCATTCTTATGAATTGGAGACACTTGCGGTTGTCATGGCCATAAAGCATTTTCGTCATTATTTGATGGGTAGATATTTTGTGGTTTTTACCGATTGCAACTCACTTAAAGCATCAAGAACTAAACGTGACCTATCTCCCAGAGCACAAAGATGGTGGGCTTATTTACAGTCGTTCTCATTTGATTTGCAGTATAGAGATGGTAAACGAATGGTTCATGCTGATTTCTTTTCCAGAAATATCTCATCCGCTGATGTGGTTGATATTTCTAAAGTTCCTGAAAAACGAGTTAATTTGGCAGAGATATCTAGTGATTGGCTTATGGCTGAACAGCGGAAGGATTTAGATATTATCAATATTGTGAACAAATTGAAAGACAATTCTCTTGCCGAGGGCATTGCAAAAATTTATGAGTTGAGAGCAGGATTACTTTAACGAAAAATTCAGAGCAATGGTAGAACTCGATCTTTGCCAATTGTTCCAAGGGCATTCAGGTGGTCTGTAATAAATCAGATTCACGAGACAATCATGCACTTAGGTTGAGAGAAGACGTTAGATAAGGCCTATGATTATTATTGCTTCCATAGCATGTCTAAGTATATACGAAAGTTTGTTGAAAACTGTTTTACTTGTAAGATGTCAAAGTCATCCTCGGGTAAAATTCAAGCTAGAATTCATCCAATACCAAAGGTCAGCACACCTTGGTACACGATACACATAGATGTAACAGGAAAGTTGAGTGGCAAGTCTGATCAGAAGGAATATGTTATTGTCCAAGTGGACGCTTTTACCAAATTTTTTTTTATTTAACACACACTGACAATTGCATAGGTGCTGTGACATCGTCGGTATCTTTGTTTGGCTGTATCTCTGTTTGGAGTACCAAAACCGCATAATAGCAGACCAGGGTAGGTGGTTTGCTAGCTCTAAATTTAGTGAGTTTTGTTCTCAACAGAAAATAAGTTTGCATTTGGTTGCGACAGGCGCAAGTAGAGCTAACGGACAGGTGAAACACATTATGAGCACGTTGAAAAAACTTACTGATGGCAGTTGAGGCTAGCAGCCGATCTTGGCAAAACGCATTAGGTGAGGTACAGTTGGCCTTAAATTGTACAGTAAGTCGAGTAACAAAGGCAAGCTCTTTAGAATTGTTTATTGGCATTGTGAATTGTGATTTGGCAGAATCAAGAGCTCGAGCAGTGCAAAATATATCAGCGGCAGCAGTATATAGCAAGAAACGGTTTGATAAAACCAAGGCTAAGGTTGTTGGATACGAAGTAGGAGATTTTGTGTTGTTAAAGAATGAGGCAAGGCATCAAACGAAGTTGAGTCCAAAGTTTAGGGGACCGTTACAAATAGCTGAATTGTTGGACGGAGATAGATATGTCCTAAGGTTATTGACAAATAATAGAAAATACAAGTATGCTCATGACGATATAAGAAAATTGCCAGAAGGGTATGTACCAGTTGAGTTAGAAAGTAGTAATAAGGATTTGAATAATGTTGGTAATGAAACTGTTGAAAGAGACAGTATTGAAATGATTGAGAATGGAATAGTTAAAAGAGACAGTATTGAAATGATTAAGAATGAAATAGTTGAAAGAGACAGTATTGAAATGATTGAGAATGAAATAGTTGAAAGAGACAGTATTGAAATGATTGAGAATGAAATAGTTGAAAGAGACAGTATTGAAATGATTAAGAATGAAATAGTTGAAAGAGACAGTATTGAAATGATTGAGAATGAAATAGTTGAAAGAGAAAGTATTGAACCGATTGAGAATGAAACTGTTGAAAGAGAAAGTATTGAAACGATTGAGAATGAAACGGTTGAAAGAGACAGTATGGATGCCTGAAGGGGCTGATAAGAAAAGTTGAAAGAATTGGTCATAATGCAAGCACAAGTGCAAAACAAATGTTTTAATCTTGGTGTGTGGCGCATAAGATGATGTAATGCAAAACCAGTTGGGTTTATGATAATGAAAAGGATAGTGAAGAAAGTTGAATTAAGCTAAAGATTAATTTTATAGCAGTTTAAGAACGAAACTAAAAGTTGAAGATAAAATTTTATAAATAGTTGTAATCAAAAAGAAAAATGTTAATCTTAAAAAACTTTCGAAAATTTATAGATAAAATGAATTATACAGTAAGGCATTTTTGTAAAACTACACGAGGTCGTGTTATGGTCAGGTTGGCCGTGTCGGAGCGTCAGAGGGCTGGCGCTGTGTCGGGGCGTAACAACAGTGTGCGTTGCTGCGCCTCTGAGTGCTGCGCCCCTGAGTGCTGCGCCTCTGAGTGCTGCGCAATATGATGAAATTGGGAAGTCCCGTTTTAGCGGCTCGACAGTGTCGGCGCGTATTGAGCGTGTGTTTGTGCGTCTTTAGCAACGCACCGTTTTAGCGGGTCGACAGTGTGTCGGCGCGTATTGAGCGTGTGTTGGTGCGTCTTTAGCAACGCACCGTTTTAGCGCGGCGGCAGCGCTGCGTCGCTGTCGCCGAGTGTGGTTCGGGGATAGGCTTGAGAAATAAGAGACACAAGAGTTAGTTGTGTTTGAGTTCTCAGAGCGACCGAAACTCGCTGCGCTAAGTAATAGAAACGAATCTTAACGCTACAACATATATATATATATATGGGAAACATTTCACAATAAAAACGGGTCACAGACCATTGACCTAACTTTTCTCAATGACAAATCCCAATTCCATACGAATACAGAATACACTGTAGAATACCTAAAGGGTAAAGATAAAAGATAAAATGGACAACAAAACATTAAAATCATTACGAGTAGCGTTACTCCGGCCGGTGACGCATGTAAAATATGAAAAAGAGATACAACAAATATTGTCTACATACCATAATGATATAATTCAAGGAGGCCACAGTGGCATAACAAGAACGCTAGCAAAAATCAAAAGACACTACTATTGGAAAAATATGACACATCATATAAAAAAGTACGTACGTAGTTGTCAAAAATGTCAAAAATCTAAAACAACAACACATATTAAGACCCCTATGACATTAACAGAAACACCAGCAATAGCTTTTGACAGAGTGATAGTAGACACTATAGGTCCACTACCACGCTCGGAAAATGGCAATGAATACTGTTACGCTCATATGCGATTTAACAATTTACTTAGTAGCCATTCCAATTCCGAATAAAAGTGCAACAACTGTTGCCAAAGCTATATTTGAAAATTTTATTCTGAAGTACGGTCCAATGAAGAAGTTCATTACGCACATGGGAACAGAATATAAGAATTCCATTATAAATGACTTGTGCAAATATTTGAAAATAGACAACATAACGTCTACTGCACATCACCACCAGACCTTAGGGACAATAGAACGAAGTCATACAACATTCAATGAATACGTTCGTTCATATATATCTGCGGATAAAACCGATTGGGATGTTTGGATACAATATTTCACATATTGTTTCAACACAACACCCACGGCCGCTCATGGATATTTTCCATACGAACTAGTTTTTGGCAAATTACCAAGACAGTTCATAGATTTTAATATAATAACTAGAATAGAACCGCTATATAACATAGATGATTACGTTAAGGAAGTAAAGTTTACACTAGAAATAGCTAATAAATGAGCTAGAATATTGCTAGAAAATAGTAAAGCTAGAAATAAAAATATTATGATAATACATCTGAATGTAAGCATAGAAATAGGAAATAAAGTTTTATTAAAAAACAAGTAAGAAAGCTATAGTCGGCGGTACCCGACTAGGAGATCCCCTGAACCCTGCGAAGAGCCGATACTCCAAAGATTCTGTGCTTATTTAACAAATGCATGTATACAAGCAATACATGCACACACACATACGCACGCACACATAAACACGCGACTGAGCGTGGGCTGCGCTCATAGGCTTTATTATGAGAAATTAAATGTTTATTAACTTCTTTTGTGGATGGAGTTTCTTAATAAAACTTTCAGAGTGTGCTTATCTCCTTAATATGTTATATATTTCCAAAGCCCAAGTATTTGAAATACGATTTTTACAAATTTAGGGCGAAGGGAAGGAGAGGTATCCAAAATGTGACAAAACTCAAAATTGTATAAGCTTCACAGTATACTAAATACAAAATTTTGAGACTCTAGAGATGGGTGTGGGAGATATAAATTTATAACTGCATTTCGATAACGTTTAAAATCGATAACTTTAAACGATAAAATTTATCGATTTTTTGAAACAAACTCGATCTGCGCGTGCTATACACGGATCTACATAAAAATTTCAAGTCTCTAGCTCTTATAGATTCTGAGATCGATGCGTTCACACATACGGACGGACGGACAGACGGACAGACGGACATGGCTATATCAACTCAGCTCGTCGCCCTGATCAAGAATATATATACTTTATGGGGTCTGCCAAGCCTCCTTCTGCCTGTTACATTTTATCAAATTTGATTTCCCATTTTCAATGGGTTCAGGGTATAATGAAGCAGGACATAAGTTAGATTCTACTTATATAGGACCATTTAGGTCATAGATATAGATAATAAAGATAATATTACAATTAGGGTTAACAAGAATAAAAAACAAACAGTTCATAAGGATAGGCAGAAAGTTCAATAAATTTTGAAATTAATCATAAAATGGTCTGATCAACCATTTATGACAATATATTTAGGGTCAAAAATAATTAAAACTGCCTTCTACAGAAATAACTTTTTATCTTATTTGTGCTTCCAAACAAACTCGTTCTTTTCCGATGTCAAAAGATACAAAGATACAGGACGAATTTGGCCTGCGCTCACTTTGTATCCCAAACATTGAACTGTCGACTTGAGAAACGAACACTTTTTAATATTGAACATAAATCCAGCTTTCGTGAGAATATCAAGGGTAATCTGTAATCTTTCTAAAGCTTCAGCTTTTGTTGTAGCCACCACCAATACGTCATCCATATAGACAACTACAAATGTATTTGCAAGTTCCCCAAGCGTATGCATCACTGTACGCTGAAAAACTGAAGGTGCATTTTTAAGACCCAACGGCATTGACAAAATTTATAAAAGATTTTGAATAATTTTCCAATAAATTGTTTAATTTATCCCTATCTTCGCCGACAAGATCAGTATCCAATATAGAAAATATATCATCATTAGAAAAGTTTACAAATTTTGGTCTAACAATTTCAAATTTTCCAGGTGACACAATGACATAAAAACCCTGCGACAGTATTTCTCGGCCAATCACAATGTCGCTATCCAAATACTGATCGCCCAAAACGTGGAACAGCATCTCAATACAATGATTGTTAATTTTTACGTTGCCAAGTATTTGCAATGTACTACAAATGCTGTCATTCCCAATACCCTTCAACATTACTACTTTGTTCATTCTTTTACCGACTAACTTAGTACTTATCTTATGTTTAATCAACGCACATTCCGCTCCAGAGTCAAACATTGTCAAAAACATAGCTGCTGGTGTTTTTACACTGGTGAAGCGCTGTACAAAAATTTTCTTAAACTCGGTCCAATTTATGTCAGGATACCATATTTGTGAGAGCCACTGCGACGCACTGCCTTCCAACGCTGCACTCAAAGCCATTACCAACGCACTGCCTTTTATGTTATTTTCCGCCAGAATTATATTTACTGTAGCACACTACACGGATGCGTCGGCGCCAACAAGATCTTTTCAATATTATTGCTACACTTTATGTTCACACGACGCAGACGCACGATAAATTGATTAAAAGCAAATTTTTAACGCGCTCCCGCTAACATGTCCGGCACTCGCCATGCATCATTTGTCATATTAGGTAGCGAGCCAGATCCCATTTCTGATGTTGCAGCATTAAAAACAAGTAAGAACGTTGCAGTCGGGCGCTACCGACTGCGAGATACTCATTCACACCCCCACAGATCACGCCCATTGCCACGCCCACAATTGGTTTGTACATTTTTTGGAAATCAATAGAGGAGATCAGCAGTAATATCTGTATATAATTCTGATTTTCTCACTGAGAATCGGAAAAACGTATAGTTTTTCCCGATTTGCCACGCCCCCAGTAGGCGTAGACATATAATTTTTGGCCAGTTCTTAGAAGTAGTGAAGGGTAACGTAAGTGTGAAATTTTGATGCTTACACTCAAAAAATGCGAAAATTACAGGGTATTTTTTAGCCGGGCATACCCCATAAGGGGCGTAAAATTTATTTTTGGCGCATCGATAGAGGAGCTCACCAATAACTTACCATCCAATTTTGAAGCTTCTAGCTCTAAAACTGTAGGAGCTACCAACTTTTGCGGTTTTCCACGCCCCCTATGGGCGTAGATATATCCGCCATATCTTTTCCAACTTGGGTTGTCAACCCGAGTATATATACCAAGTTTCAAGTCTCTAGCATTAATAGTGCTCAAAATGTTACAGAATTTTAAAAATCACTATATAGTCAGATCCGATTTGCCACGCCCCTAGTAGGCGTGGATATATAGATTTTTGGTCGGTCTCCATAGGATCGTATCAGTAACCTACGTGCCAAATTTGGGCGTTTTAGCTTTAAAACTGTAGAAGATACACTTTTACCCGATTTGCCACGCCCCCAATGGGCGTAGATACATCCGCCATAGCTTTTTCAACTTGAGTTGTCAACACAAGTCTACATTCCAAATTGCAACTCTCTAGCACTTCTAGAAGTAGTGTTTCTGAGGTATGGGCAAATGCATTTTCCGATTTGCCACGCCCCTAGTGGGCGTATCGGGAAAATCTTGACACTTTATAATTCGAGGGTATACACGAGTATATATTCCAAATTTCAACTCTCTAGCTTCAAAACTGTGCAAATGGTTTGCGTTCATACGGACAGACGGACAGACGGACGGACAGCGTGACGGACATTGCACAAAACCAACATACTCATTTCACTTTGTGAATGAGTATAATTATGTTTCATTATTTAGCGCAGTGAGTTTCGGTCGCTCTCAGAACTCAAACACAACTGACTCTCGTGTCTCTTATTTCTCTCGAGCCGACCCCCGAACCACACTCAGCAACAGTGCTGCCATTTTAGCTTTTTTCAAGTCAGATCTGGCTTTTTATACTCATTCACAAAGTGAAATGAGTATATTGGTTTTGTGCAATGTCCGTCACGCTGTCCGTCCGTCTGTCCGTCTGTCCGTATGAACGCAAACCATTTGCATAGTTTTGAAGCTAGAGAGTTGAAATTTGGAATATATACTCGTGTATACCCTCGAATTATAAAGTGTCAAGATTTTCCCGATACGCCCACTAGGGGCGTGGCAAATCGGAAAATGCATTTTCCGATATCTCAGAAACAATACTTCTGGAAGTGCTAGAGAGTTGCAATTTGGAATATATACTCGTGTTGACAACCCAAGATCAAAAAGCTCTGGCGGATATATCAACACCCATTGGGGGCGTGGCAAATCGGGTAAAACTGTATTTTCCACAGTTTTAAAGCTAGAACGCCCAAATTTGGCACGTAGGTTACTGATACGATCCTATGGAGACCGACCAAAAATCTATATATCCACGCCTACTAGGGGCGTGGCAAATCGGATCTGACTATTTAGTGATTTTTCAAATTCTGTAATATTTTGAGCACTATTGATGCTAGAGACTTGAAACTTGGTATATATACTCGGGTTGACAACCAAAGTTGGAAAAGATATGGCGGATATATCTACGCCCATAGGGGGCGTGGCAAACCGCAAAAGTTTGTGGCTCCTACAGTTTTAGAGCTAGAAGCTTCAAAATTGGATGGTAAGTTACTGGTGAGCTCCTCTATCGATGCGCCAAAAATAAATTTTACGCCCCTTATGGGGTATGCCCGGCTAAAAAATACCCTGTAATTTTCGCATTTTTTGAGTGTAAGCATCCAAATTTCACACTTACATTACCCTTCACTACTTCTAAGAACTGGTCAAAAATTATATGTCTACGCCTACTGGGGGCGTGGCAAATCGGGAAAAACTATACGTTTTTCCGATTCTCAGTGAGAAAATCAGAATTATATACAGATATTACTGCTGATCTCCTCTATTGATTTCCAAAAAATTATATATATACAAACCAATTGTGGGCGTGGCAATGGGCGTGATCTGTGGGGGTGTGAATGAGTATCCCGCAGTCGGTAGCGCCCGACTGCAACGTTCTTACTTGTTTTTCTTTTGATTTAGCGTTTTTCAGCTTTTTTTTGCCAATCTGGCTTTTTTTGCTCAGAAAATTATGGCAGCACTGCTCAGCAACAGCGTCAAACGCTGTCGCCTCACGATTGAGTTATAGTATGTTATGCAAAGCGCCCTGTTAAGTTAACAGTGTGACGTCACTTTATCGGAAATTCGTGTGCGGGCGCTGTTCTTTGTATGAAAATCAAACGATTTTGACACTGTTATCTATCTCAAAGCCAGTAGACAAAACAAAAACGTTAAGTGCCGATAGTTACTAGTTCTATATAGATTCCCAAATCGGACAATATATTGGTTTTACTAATTATTTTTGTTCTAAGTCGTTTTATATGCAGTGATCGCTCAGGTTATCCTTTGAACGAGTTTACTTTCGTGTTGAATAGCTTTAACTTTATATTCCATCCATCCAAATCATTCTATCTACCCCTTTTTATCATTATATTGAGAATCTGAGGGCTAAAGATGACGTGCAGCATTTTTATCTTCTGTCAAGATTTGTGGAGCTGTTTTAGGCAGATTATGTCTTTCTTGAGGCTTTATACCAAGAATCA
Organism: Drosophila nigricruria; assembly: GCA_037075265.1. Lineage (NCBI taxonomy): Eukaryota > Metazoa > Arthropoda > Insecta > Diptera > Drosophilidae > Drosophila > Drosophila nigricruria. Next base: position 199,747 of record JBAMCI010000058.1, read on the forward strand.
TACTCCGTCTTCGATTTTGTAACTAATACACACGTTTTATTGCATTCTTTCGGATGTTTTTGACATTGCAGCAGGTGTGAACCGCAGCTTCATTGATGTGCCTCCACGTGTATTATATTTGAATATTTGGATAGATTGACATAAATAAGCATTACTCATGGCGAAAACCCCAGTCAGCTCTGTCTATCGACCAATTATTCTGACATATTAACTATTTTGGGCATATCATTGCAGCTGCCGAAAGGGCTCACCGCTCTTGCCCATATCTTCAAAATTTTTTTATTTTCCGAGAATGTGACGTCACAAGAGCCCTGTTAGTTAACATTAAAAGTAACGGAACTGGTCTTTAAAACGGGACTTCCTAGAACCGACAACTTAATCAACCAATCACAGCTCTTACAAAGGCTTATGCTGATGCTGATGATGATAATTATTGCGAAATATCGAAAGACGCACCAATACGCATAACTAGAAGCCGACGTAATATGATGAAATTCTCATTGTGAACGACCGAAAACTACAACCACACACATACAAACTTAGTACGCGCCGACATATACATATATCAATAATAAACAAGTAAGAACGTTGCAGTCGGGCGCTACCGACTGCGGAATACTCATTCACACCCACACAAATCACGCCCATTGCCACGCCCACAATTGGATTGCACACATATAATTTTTGGAAAATCAATAGAGGAGATCAGCAGTAATATCGTCTTAAAATTTTGATTTTCTCACTGAGAATCGGAAAATCATACAGTTTTTCTCGATTTTCCACGCCCCCAGTGGGCGTACACATATATTTTTGGCCAGTTCTTAGAAGTAGTGAAGGGTAACGTAAGTGTGCTTGGATGCTTACACTCAAAAAATGCGAAAATCACAGGGTATTTTTTAGCCGGGCATGCCCCATAAGGGTCGTAAAAATTATTTTCGAAGCATCGATAGAGGAGCTCACCAGTAACTCTACCATCTAATTTTGAAGCTTCTAGCTCTAAAACTGTAGGAGCTATAACCTTTTGCGGTTTGCCACGCCCCCTGTGGGCGTAGATATATCCGCCATATCTTTTTCAACTTGGGTTATCAACCCGAGTATATATACCAAGTTTCAAGTCTCTAGCATTCATAGTGCTCAAAATATTACAGAATTTAAAAAATCACTATATAGTCAGATCCGATTTGCCACGCCCCTTGTAGGCGTTGATATATAGTTTTTTAGTCGATCTTCATAGAATCATAGCAGTAACCTACGTGCCAAATTTGGGCGTTCTAGCTTTAAAACTGTAGAAGATACAGTTTTACCCGATTATCGATATATCCGCCATAGCTTTTTGAGCTTGGGTTGTCAACACGAGTCTACATTCCAAATTGCAACTCTCTAGCATTTCTAGAAGTAGTGTTTCTGAGATATCGGAAAATGCATTTTCCAATTGGCCACGCCCCCAGTGGGCGTATCGGGAAAATCTTGACACTTTATAATTCGAGGGTATACACGAGTATATATTCCAAATTTAAACTCTCTAGCTTCAAAACTGTGCAAATGGTTTGCGTTCATACGGACAGACGGACAGACGGACGGACGGACAGACGGACAGACGGACGGACAGCGTGACGGACATTGCACAAAACCAATATACTCATTTCACTTTGTGAATGAGTATAAAAAAAAAAAAAATTTAAACAAAAAAAAAATTAATTAAAACAAGTAAGAACGTTGCAGTCGGGCGCTACCGACTGCGGGATACTCATTCACACCCCCACAGATCACGCCCATTGCCACGCCCACAATTGGTTTGTACATATCAGCAGTACAGCTCACCAGTAACTTACCATCCAATTTTGAAGCTTCTAGCTCTAAAACTGTAGGAGCTACAAACTTTTGCGGTTTGCCACGCCCCCTATGGGCGTAGATATATCCGCCATATCTTTTCCAACTTGGGTTGTCAACCCGAGTATATATACCAAGTTTCAAGTCTCTAGCATCAATAGTGCTCAAAATATTACAGAATTTGAAAAATCACTAAATAGTCAGATCCGATTTGCCACGCCCCTAGTAGGCGTGGATATATAGATTTTTGGTCGGTCTCCATAGGATCGTATCAGTAACCTACGTGCCAAATTTGGGCGTTCTAGCTTTAAAACTGTGGAAGATACAGTTTTACCCGATTTGCCACGCCCCCAATGGGTGTTGATATATCCGCCAGAGCTTTTTGATCTTGGGTTGTCAACACGAGTATATATTCCAAATTGCAACTCTCTAGCACTTCCAGAAGTATTGTTTCTGAGATATCGGAAAATGCATTTTCCGATTTGCCACGCCCCTAGTGGGCGTATCGGGAAAATCTTGACACTTTATAATTCGAGGGTATACACGAGTATATATTCCAAATTTCAACTCTCTAGCTTCAAAACTATGCAAATGGTTTGCGTTCATACGGACAGACGGACAGACGGACGGACAGCGTGACGGACATTGCACAAAACCAATATACTCATTTCACTTTGTGAATGAGTATAAATATATACTACAATATATAAGTCGAATAAAATTTCTAATAAATATAAAATATATTATTAAGTAACGAAAAATACAAAAACATAAAATTATATTACGTTATATAAATTAAATATAATTTTCAATAATTTTTTTATTTTATTTATTTATATTTATTTATATTGGACACTTTATTTGAGTACAGGCCCTTGACCTTTCCTTCTTTGACTGTGTATAAATTACAATAAATGTAAGATTATAATTAACATAAATAAGAGGGGGAAAAATTTATGTAAAAAACCTCATAAATAACTTAAAAACTACAACTTAAAACTAACTACTAAAATACTCTCTGGTGGTAATATAATATTTTTATATGTGGGTATATAGAATATGTACATTTAATTTAAGCAAGTAAAAAAGCTCTAGTTGGTGGTACCCGACTAGAAGATCCCCTGAAGCCTGCGATGAGCCGATATTCCAAACATTTTATACTTATTTAACATATATATATATACAAGCATCACATGCACACACACATACATACATACACATACATTTGGAGGCTCTGGCTCTAAAGATGTGGAAGATATAAATTTATAACCGCATTTCGATACCGTTTTAAATCGATAACTTTAAAACGATCAAATTTATCGATTTTTTGAAATAAACTCGATCTGCGCGTGCTATACACGGATCTACATAAAAAATTTCAAGTCTCTAGCTATTATAGATTCTGAGATAGACGCGTTCATACATACGGACAGACGGACAGACGGACGGACGGACAGACGGACAGACGGACATGGCTATATCGACTCAGTTCGTCGAGCTGATCAAGAATATATATACTTTATGGAGTCTGCCACGCCTCCTTCTGCCTGTTACATACATTTAACAAAACCATTATACCCTGTTTTCCCATTTTCAATGGGTTCAGGGTATAAAAAATTGTTGCCAAATTAATGTCAACTGAGTTATATAAATGAGACAAATTTGTTGCATTAATAAGTTGATTAAGCAAAAGAAAATTACATATATTATGACAAAATACGTTGTTTTAAAAGTATAGGTGTGCAAACTGATGGAATACTTATGGATAATAGTACCTCCAAAGTAGGATGATCTATATCCTCAGGTATACAAAAAGGTGATGATGAGACATTAATGCTAGAGTCATCATTAATAAAAACTAGATCAAGTGACCGATTCAGATGAATCATAGAAAGCGTGAATAATTCATTGAAGACGTAATGATCTAATGTAGGAATAAGAAAATGAGAGGTGGGACTGGAGGGCCAAGATTATGAGAGGATATTAGATTTAACACCAATCAAAACACCACCACCTTTACGAAGCAATCGATCGTGTCTATAAATGGTGAAATCATTTGAGAGAATCTCACTATTATACACATTCGGACTTAGCCACGTTTCTGTCAGAGCAATACTATAAGAATTTATACTACAACTACTCAAAAATAGTCTTCTGAGTTTAGAATTTAGTCCACGAACGTTTTGATACATCAAAGACAGTTGCAGGGAAGATTGTGAAATTTTTTTTTTTTTTTTGGTACAATATTAGAAGAGCATTGAACCGAAGTAGGATTTAACGATATAGGAGACAACTTATTTCGATTCTTATGTTTGAATTGATGCACAACTACATTAGGTGGCCAAAATTTAGAGTCACATATAGTTGTGAAAAATTCAACAGACACATTGATTTTGAATGAAGCAATTTCACGAGGAGTCGCGAAATTGAACTTTGAAACATTGGCTGCAGATCTGCTAGCAATAAAAGCAGATACAGCTTCACATGTCGTGTCAGATGAATGCCTAGACAGGAAAACTTGATTTCGAGGAGAAACAACAGATAAAGTAGGTATAGTAAGAGTGGGAGAAGAGTCCGAATATTGTTCGTTGAGGAAGGCACTAATAAATTAGGAGACTATGTTGGAACGGAAGGTGGTACCAACTAAGATGGAGTCTCAACTTGAGTATGGCAGTGTAAAATTTGTACTGATTTAATGAGTTTTCACCAGCTTGTAGGTCACTAGATACCTGTTTTAAAATTTTACTCAGTTTTAAAAATTAAACCCGCTCTGAATTGTACATCTTGGAAAAATTTAATTGTTTTTCCAAGCATATCAGACAATACCAACGTGAACCACCACAACCAATTTTGGCAGTGGACATGATTTTATCGCAGTCGCGTCTGGTGAGACCAGGTTAGCATTAAAAAAAATTTCGTTTATTTGAATAAAAGGCTATTATTTTTGCATTTAAAGTCAAAAATGTAATGTATGTGTCTTGACAAACTGTATATAATTTACATATATTTGAAGTGACCTGTGGAATCAATCGTTGATAAATGCAGGGCATCCAGAAAATATGTAAAATTAATATTATTAAAATGTAATGTGACATGATGGGGCGCTACGTATGGTTGATAATCGCTACTATCACAAAACAAAAACAAAACAAGTAAGAACGTTGCAGTCGGGCGCTACCGACTGCGGAATACTCATTCACACCCTCACACCTCGCGCCCGTTGTCACGCCCCCAATTGTTTTCTACAAGTTAACACATCCGGACTGACAAAAGTCAACGACTGCAATTCTGCATGATCAACAAAGTTGCAACAATTTTTAATGCCAACTATGTCAAACTCTGCGCTACACTTTTAATACACTGGTTTAGGTGCTGTTTTATCACAAAACAAAAAGCCGATCACCATGATTTCCAGGACTTTAAGAGACAATGAGCTAAATTTCGCCACAAATGAACGTAAGCTAATTGCGACAGTGTGGGCTTTAAAATCCCTTTTGTACGGTGTAAAAAATTTTAATATTGATATACTGATCACCAGCCACTTACATTTTCCGTTTCAGATAAAAATACCAATGCAAAAATTAAAAGAGGGAAATCATTCATCGCATAAGCATAACTCCCAAATTTTCTTCAAGCCGGGAAAGGAAAATTTTGTCGCCGATGCTCTATCAAGACAAAACCTTTACGCTTTAGAAGAAGATGTTCCATTAGACTAAGCCACTATGATCTATGATCAATCTACTGAAAAACCGATCAATTGTTTCATCCTGATAATTATTGAAATTCCAAATAATTATTGAAGAAAGCATAACAGCTTCTGAATATATGACTGAAATCGAGACATATCATATACTTTTCAAATAAGGAGAACTTAATAGGAAAAGTGTGTGATGCGGTAAAAAAAGACGTAGTGAATGCAATCAAATGCGACTTGCGAATACTAGCATTTATTCAAAATATGATGGTTGAGACTTTCCCGTCAACCAAATTTTGGCACTCCAACAAGTTGGTAATCGACGTTCATGACAAAAACGAGCAAAAACAGATTATAGTTGTAGAACATGTTAGATCTCATAGAGCAGCACAAGAAAACAAAACAAATTCTCCAAGACTATTTTTCCCAAAAATGACTCGTTTGACAAATGAAATAGTTGCAAATTGTAAGATTTGTAATAAAGGAAAATACGACCGACACCCACAAAAACAGTACATCGACGAAACTCCAGTCCTCAACCAAGTAGGAGAAATTCTTCACATTGACAATTTTTCTACAGAAAAAAAAATATTTTCTAACCTGTATCGATAGGTTTTCAAAATTTGCCATTGTCCAACCCATAGCTTCCTGAACAATCACAGATATTGAGCCCCCCATCTTACAGTTTATGAACTTTTACCCCAATACTAGAATTATTATTATGAACCGTCATTAAACTCAGGAACAGTAAAGTTTCTTTTAAAAAACCGTTTTAATGTCGAAATTGTAAATTCTCCACCACTACACAGTACTTTAAACGAACAGGTAGAAAGATTCCATATTACTCTTGCAGAAATTGCCAGATGCTTAAAATTAGAAAAACAATTAAATGACACAACTGACGTTATACTTTAAGCAACAATCCACGCTTCCCCACCTGAATTTGAAGCAGAAATAAAAGAGAGAATATCTAGAGCGCAAGATCTGCTATTACAAAGACAAAATGCAGACAGAAGAAATAGAACTTTCCAAGTAGGCGACAAGGCACTCATGAAATTGAATAAGAGACTTGGTAAAAAGTTAACTCCCATATTTGAAGAAGTCATTGTGGAAACCGGTTCAACGGTTCTTATAAAGGGGAGGGAGGTACATAAGGATAACTTAAGATAAAAAGAAAACTATCCTTCCAGTACTTATTCTGCTCTGTATCTTTACTTGGGTTTGGATTCTACGCTTTCTACTTTTAGTAGCAGCAACAGCTGGGAGAATTATCAACTATTCGAACTCGGACTATATCCCTATCATGGACGGAAACGCGGTTATCTGGGAAAGCTTTAGAATTTTAATACTACCTCTAATTTAACAATGTACTCGGAAATTGCCGAGGAAACTAATTCACTTATGGAACATTTCCCACAGTCTCATATGAGAAAAATTCTTGAATCCGATTTAGGTCATATTAGATCATTACTAGAGACAGTTTATATCCACCATAGACAAGCTAGAAGTATAAATATCCTAGGGACAGCCTTAAAGGTAGTAGCAGGGACTCCTGATTTTGGCGACTTTGAGCAACTGAAATTTTATCAGCAAAAGCTAACTGACTCAGTCACCAACAAGCACTTATAAACACTAAGGTACAGGAAAAAATTAATAACTTAACAGAATCCGATAAGAAGATAAATAGATTTGCCAAAGAGAAACAGATTGAGACAAGACACCTCTACCAAACATTACTCACAAGAAATAGAATTATAACTTCTGAACTCGGAACATTAATGTTGTCTATTACGCTCGCAAAGATTCAAATTAAAAACCAGCAATCCTTGACTCTAATGACCTAAGCCAAATTTTAAATGAGCACTCTACAGATTTAACCATAACAGATTTAATTGAAGCAGCTTACATAAAAGTCTTGTCGCTGAAAATAACAACGTCGCAGATTGCGGTAATAAAATTTTACCAATTGGAAACTTTACCGCTACCCTCACCTCTACGTTTTGCAAGCAACTAAAATCAGCAACCTGTGCGCAACAACTACATTCTGGAGGTATGGCGCATTGCAACACTTGTCCCAGCCACCTACAACCGTTGGCGGTAATTGATGATGGTATCATAATTATAAACGAAGAAACAGTTGTAATACGAATGCCCGTATCTTCAGAGGCTGAACTTTGAGAATCTCCAATATATTGGCAACATCGAAAAGAAACTGTCAGTATGGCCCATGATGTTTGCAGCATTCCTCGTCACTCTGGTCATCGGTTACGTCGTCTTTAAGATCTATCATAAATGCAAAAAGAATAAACAACAAGTCTCGATACGAGCTGTCATTGACATCTTAAGGAAAACCGAGGGCGGCCTTCAAACCAGTGAGGGAGGAGTTAACACATCCGGCCTGACAAAAGTCAACGACTGCAATTCCGCATGATCAACAAAGTTGCAACAATGTTAAATGCCAACTATGTCAAACTCTGCGCTACAAAGCACACTACACTTTTAATATAAGCAAACCAATAATTGTCAAACGGTTAGAGCTGAACAGGAGTGGCAAGGCGTAGTAATGTGCAATAGTTTTTAAGTTTTATACTTCCATACTATCGAGCTTTTAGTTTGGATTTGACCAATAAACGAACAAGTTATAATTCTATTTCACTGCCTTAACTTCGTGCAAAGATCACAAGTAAACAGATGTCAATAAATTGTTAACTTACATATATAATTTTTTGGAAATCAATAGAGGAGATCAGCAATAGTATCATCATAAAATTTTGATTTTCTCACTGAGAATCGGAAAAACGTACAGTTTTTCCCGATTTGTCACGCCCCCAGTGGCCAGTTCTTAGAAGTAATGAAGGGTAACGTAAGGATGCTTAAACTCAAAAAATGCAAAAATTACAGAGTATTTTTTAGCCGGGCATGCCCCACAAGGGGCGTTAAAATAATTTTTGGGTCATCGATAGAGGATCACACCAGTAACTGAACCATCTAGCTCTAAAACTGAAGCTTCTGAAGCTTCTAGCTCTAAAACTGTAGTAGCTATAAACGCCCCCTATGCGCATAGATATATCCGCCATATCTTTTTCATCTTGGGTTGTCATCCCGAGTATATATACCAAGTCTCTAGCAGCAGTAGGGCTCAAAATATTAGTACTAGTATGCGTAGATATATAATTTTTTGATTTATATAATTGTTAGATCTTCACAGGATCTAAGCAGTAACCTACGTGCCAATTTTGGGCATTCTATCTTTAAAACTGTAGGAGATACAGTTTTACCCGATTTGTCACTCCCCCAATGGGCGTAGATATATCCGCCATAGCTTTTTGATCTTGGGTTGTCAACCCGAGTATATATATCAAATTTCAAGTCTCTAGCGTCAATAGAGCTGAAAATATAACAATTTGAAAAATCACTATATAGTCAGAGCCGATTTGCCTCGCCCCTAGTAGGTGTGGACATATAGACTCTCTAGCACTTCTAGAAGTAGAGTTTTTGAGATATACACAAGTTTATATTCCAAATTTCAACTCTCTAGCTTCAAAACTGTGCAAATGGTTTGCGCTTATACGTAATACAATATATACAAGTAGCACATGCACACACATACACACACTCACACACACACATACGCACGCACGCATAAGCACGCGCTCTGCTGACTGCGCAGCTTACACAGCGACTGCGCTTGGGCTGCAGTAAGAGCTATATTATGGGAACTTAAATGTTGAATAAGTTTCTTTGCAGATGAACTTCCCTAATCAAACTTTCAGAGCGGGATAATGTTATTTATATGTGTATATTTCCCAAAGAAAAAGTCTCGAGTATATGAAATACGTTTTTTGCAAATTTGTGGAGAAGGGGTACGGTATCCAAAAATAAAAAAAAAAAAGTAAGAAAGCTCTAGTCGACAGTACCCAACTAGGAGATCCCCTGAACCCTGCGAAGAGCCGATAAAACATTCTATGTTTATTTAACAAATACATATATACAAGCAATACATACACACACATACACATATCCGCACGCACGCATAAGCACGAGCTCTGCTGACTGCGCAGTTAGCGAAGCGACTGAGCGTGGGCTGCGCTCATAATCTTTACTATGGGAAATGAAATGTTTAACAACTTCTTTTGTAGATGGACATTCTTAATCAAACACAGCGTGATTATGTCATTAATATGTATGTATTTGCCAAAGCACAAGTCTCTAGTATTTGAAATACGGTTTTTACAATTTAATACGATCAAATTTATCGACTTTTTGAAACAAACTCGATCTGCGCGTGCTATACACGGATCTACATAACAAATTTGAAGTCTCTAGCTCTTATAAATTCTGAGATCGACGCGTTCATACATACGGACAGACGGACGGACGGACGGACAGACGGAAATGACTACATCGACTCAGTTCGTCGAGCTGATCAAGAATATATATATGTCGGCGCGTACTAAGTTTGTATGTGTGTGGTTGGTTCGGTATTTCCCAATGACAATTTCATCATAATGCGTCGGCTTCTAGTTATGCGTATTCGTGCGTCTTTCGATATTTCGCAATAATTATGTTCAGCATCAGCATAAGCCTTTGTAAGGGCTGTGATTGGTTGATTAAGTTGTCGGTTCTAGGAAGTCCTGTTTTAGCGAGGCAACAGCGTTTGACGCTGTTGCTGAGTGTGGTTCGGGCTCGAGAGTCAGTTGTGTTTGAGTTCTCAGAGCGACCGAAACTCGCTGCGCTAAACAATGGAAATCAATCTTAATGCTGCAACATTAGAAGTGGGATCTGGCTCGCTACCTAATATGACAAATGATCCATGGCGAGTGCCGGACGTGTTAGCGGGATCGCGTTAGTAATTTGCTTCGAATCAATTTATCGTGCGTTTGCGTCGTTGTGTGAACATAAAGACTAGCAATAATATTGAAAAGATCTTGTTGGCGCCGACGCATCCGCGTGGTGTGCTACAGTAAATATAATTCTGGCGGAAAATAACATAAAAGGCAGTGCGTTGGTGATGGCTTTGAGCGCAGCGTTGGAAGGCAGTGCGTCGCAGAGGCTCTCACAAATATGTTATCCTGACATAAATTGGACCGAGTTTAAGAAAATTTTTGTACAGCGCTTCACCAGTGTAGAAACACCAGCAGCTATGTATTTGACTACGTTATTAATTATTAATTATTAATTATTAATTATGCTAGTCGCATGGTGACAATACTCGTCACTAAATGGCGTGAGATGGATGTGGAAGAGATTGCTGTTTCTGTGACGCTTGCTCACTTGGCTCATATGGATTCCAGATTGCATTGCTAGGATTGAACTGCACACTGAGCTTAAAGCCTTCACCTTCAACAAACGAAAGAAATTTGTACTCGACGAAACCACTACATCTGACATAAAACGGCAGAAGTTGTCAGCAATAAAATGTCATTATTGTGGAAAGTTGGGTCACAGGATGGTTGAATGCAGAGTTAGACAGCAGCAAAATTTTCTTCCCCGTGTTGTAGAGCGTAGCGCCAAGAGCGTGTTTGGTCACCATCAGCAATCAAATGTAACCTGCTTCAAGTGTGGCGAGGTTGGACACATTTCAACCCATTGCAGTAAGCTCAAAAGTGAAAAGGATCCGCATCAGGTGAAACGAGTGAAGCTTTGCAAAGTTGTTGAGCCCAATGGAGAGATGGTTCATCAAGGCGAGACTTTTACGACAATGTTTGACTCTGGAGCGGAATGTTCGTTGATTAAACATAAGATAAGTACTAAGTTAGTCGGTAAAAGAATTAACAACGTAGTAATGTTGAAGGGTATAGGGAATGACAGCGTTTGTAGTACATTGCAAATACTTGGGAACGTAAAAATTAACAATTATTTTATTATTATTATTGAGATGCTGTTCCACGTTTTGGGCGATCAGTATTTGGATAGCGACATTGTGATTGGTCGAGAAATACTGTCGCAGGGTTTCCATGTCATTGTGTCACCGGGAAAATTTGAAATTGTTAGACCAAAATCTGTAAACTGTTGTTCAAATGATGATATATTTTCTAAATTGGATACTGATCTTGTCGGCGAAGATAGGGATAAATTAAACGATTTATTAGAAAATTTTTTAAAATCTTTTATAAAGGGAATTCCTTCTTCTAGAGTCAGTACAGGTGAGATGAAAATTAAGTTAGTAGACCTCAGAAAAATTGTTCAAAGAAGACCATACAGACTTAGTCCAAATGAAAGAGAGTTGGTACGCGAGAAGATTAAAGAACTAGTAGAATGCAATGTCATAAAGCCAAGTTGCTCACCTTATGCAAGTCCTATGATGTTAGTGAACAAAAAGGACGGGTCTCATCGCTTGTGTGTCGATTACCATGAATTAAATATAAATACAGTCTCAGATAAATATCCGTTGCCTCTAATAGCAGATCAGATAGCCAGATTTTAAGGAGCGAAATATTTCACATGTCTAGATATGGCAAGCGGATACTATCAAATCCCTTTGCATGAAGAGTCAATAGAGTGTACGGCTTTTGTCACTCCAGACGGCCAATACGAATTTTTGTCAATGCCGTTTGGTCTTAAAAATGCACCTTCAGTTTATCTGCGTGCAGTGATGCATACGCTTGGGGAACTTGCAAATACATTTGTAGTTGTCTATATGGATGACGTATTGGTGGTGGCTACAACAAAAGGTGAAGCTTTAGAAAGATTACAGATTACCCTTAATATTTTCACGAGAGCTGGATTTATGTTCAATATTAAAAAGGTTTGGGATACGAAGTGAGCGCAGGCCGAATTCGTTCAAATTCACTTAAAGTTTCAGCGTTAACTGCTCTACCGCCTCAGTCAGTTCCTGCTTTAAGACATTTTATTGGATTAGCGTCTTACTTTCGGCAATTTATGCAAGGATTTTCCTGTTTCATGAAGCCTTTGTATCTTTTGACATCGGAAAAGAACGAGTTTGTTTGGAAGCCAGAACATGAACAAATAAGACAAAAAGTTATTTCTGTACTTACACAGAAGCCAGTTTTAGTTATTTTTGACCCTAAATATCCAATCGGATTGCAAGTGCTCGTGGATATGGAGCCATCTTGCTACACAAAATCGATAACAAGCCGCATGTCGTTGAATTTTTCAGTAAGGCTACTTCACCTGCAGATTATTCTTATGAGTTAGAGACCCTTGCGGTTGTCATGGCCATAAAGCATTTTCGTCATTATTTGATGGGTAGAGATTTTGTGGTTTTTACCGATTGCAACTCACTTAAAGCATCAAGAACTAAACGTGACCTATCTCCCAGAGCACAAAGATGGTGGGCTTATTTACAGTCGTTCTCATTTGATTTGCAGTATAGAGAGGGTAAACGAATGGCTCATGCTGATTTCTTTACCAGAAATCTCCCATCCGCTGATGTGATTGATACTTCAAAAGTTCCTAAAAAACGAGTTAATTTGGCAAAGATATCTAGTGATTGGCTTATGGCTGAACAGCGGAGGGAATTCGATATTATCAATATTGTGAACAAACTGAAAGACAATTCTCTTGCCGAGGACATTGCAAAAACTTATGAGTTGAGGGCAGGATTACTTTATCGAAAAATTCAGAGAAACGGTAGAACTCGATCTTTGCCAATTATTCCAAGGGCATTCAGATGGTCTGTAATAAATCAGATTCACGAGACAATCATGCACTTAGGTTGGGAGAAGACTTTAGATAAGGCCTATGATTATTATTGGTTCGATAGCATGTCTAAGTATATACGAAAGTTTTTTGAAAACTGTATTACTTGTAAGATGTCAAAGTCATCGTCGGGTAAAATTCAAGCTAGACTTCATCCAATACCAAAGGTCAGCACACCTTGGCACACGATACACATAGACATAACAGAAGGAACATGTTATTGTCCAAGTCGACGCCTTTAACAATTTTTTTTATTTAACACATACACTTAAGATTGAAGCTGACAATTGCATAGGTGCTGTGACATCGGCTGTATCTTTGTTTGGAGTACCAAACCGCATAATAGCAGGGTAGGTGTTTTGCTAGCTCTAAATTTAGTGAGTTTCGTCCTCAACAGAAAATAAGTTTGCATTTGATTGCGATAGGCGCAAGTAGAGCTAAGGTTGTTGGATACGAAGTAGGAGATTTTGTGTTAAAGAATGAAGCAAGGCATCAAACGAAGTTAAGTCCAAAGATAGATATATCCTAAGGTCATTGACAAATAATAGAAAATACAAATATGCTCATGACGGTATAAGGAAATTGCCAGAAGGATATGTACCAGTTGAGTTAGAAAGTAGTAATGAGGATTTGAATAATGTTAAGAATAAAACTGTTGAGAATGAAACTGTTGAAAGGGACAGTATTGAAACGATTGAGAATGAAACTGTTGAAAGGGACAGTATTGAAACGATTGAGAATGAAACTGTTGAAAGAGACAGTATTGAAACGATTGAGAATGAAACTGTTGAAAGAGAAAGTATTGAAACGATTGAGAATGAAACTGTTGAAAGAGAAAGTTGAAAGAGACAGTATGGATGAATGAAGAAACTGATAAGAAAAGTTGAAAGAATTGGTCATAATGCAGGCACAAGTGCAAAACATAAAGATGATGTAATGTAAAACTAGTTAAGTTTATGATAATAAAAAGGATAGTGAAAAAAGTTGAATTAAGTTAAAGATTAATTTTATAGCAGTTTAAGAATGAAGCTAAAAGTTGAAGATAAAATTTTGTATGAAACCCTGAAACAAAAATAGTTGTAATCAAAAAGGAAAATGTTAATCTTAAATTACTTTCGAAAAATTTATAAATAAAATTAATTATGCAGTAAGGCATTTTTGTAAAAGTATACGAGGTCGTGTTATTGTCAGAATGGCCGTGTCGGCGCGTACTGAGTTTGTATGTGTGTGGTTGTAGTTTTCGGTATTTCACAATGATAATTTCATCATAATGCGTCGGCTTCTAGTTATGCGTATTCGTGCGTCTTTCGATATTTAGCAATAATTATGTTCAGCATCAGCATAAGCCTTTGTAAGGGCTGTGATTGGTTGATTAAGTTATCGGTTCTAGGAAGTCCCGTTTTAGCGAGGCGACAGCGTTTGACGCTGTTGCTGAGTGTGGTTCGGGCTCGAGAGTCAGTTGTGTTTGAGTTCTCAGAGCGACTGAAACTCGCTGCGCTAAGCAATGGAAAACAATCTTAATGCTGCAACATATACTTTATGGGGTCTGCCACGCCTCCTTCTGCCTGTTACATACATTTTAACAAAATCATTGTTCTCAATTTCAATGGGTTCAGGGTATTAAAAGAAAATATATGTGTATGTAGTACATACTATGTACAGATGTACATAAATATAAGAAATTTATGCGATGTGGTAAAATTCAAAGCACTGCAAAATTCTTAAAAACAGACACAGAAAAGGACGACCGCGACTAGTACCGTTATTACGGCTACTGCGTTGCGACGATTCGCTGCAAGAACGGACCACGGTTAGCACCACTCTACGAACAAATTCACAGAACATGATGCTAATATGCTTGTGTCGTAGAATACGCATTGCCGATACCGTTGCTCGCGAACAAACGTCGCCACAAAGCCGACAGCGCCTGGCGCCGTCACGACGGTTCACTTAGCAAAGCAACAATACTGTGTTTCTGTCGATATATTAAATTGTACGATCAGTCGTGACAGTGATCGCAAGCAGATAAATCACGGTCCAAGTGAATAAATAATTATAGTAACACAAACGAATCAAGTAAGAACGTTGCAATCGGGCGCTACGGACTGCGGTATACTCATTCACACCCGCACAGATCACGCCCATTTCCACACCCACAATTGGTTTGTACATATATAATTTTTTGGAAATCAATAGAAGAGATCAGCAGTAATATCGTCAAAGTTTTGATTTTCTCACTGAGAATCGGAAAAACGTACTATTTCTCCTGATTAGCCACGCCCCCAGTAGGCGTAGCCATCTTATTTTTGGGCAGTTCTTAGAAGTTGTGAAGGGTAACGTAAGTGTGAAATTTGGATGCTTACACTCAAAAAATTCGAAAATTACTGGGTATGCCCCAAAAGGGGCGTAAAGGTTTTTTTTTGAGTCATCGATAGAGGGCCTCACCAAGTCAACCATCCAATTTTGAAGCTTCTAGCTCTGAAACTGTAGGAGCTATAAGCTTTTGCGGTTTGCCACGCCCCCTATGGACGTAGATATATCCGCCATATCTTTTTCAACTTGGGTTGTCAACCCGAGTATATATACCAAATTTAAAGTCTCTAGCATCAACAGTTCTGTCCGTCCGTCCGTCTGTCCGTCTGTCCGTATGAACGCAAACCATTTGCACAGTTTTGAAGCTAGAGAGTTGAAATTTGGAATATAAACTCGTGTATACCCTCGAATTATAAAGTGTCAAGATTTTCCCGATACGCCCACTAGGGGCGTGGCAAATCGGAAAATGCATTTTTTTTGATATCTCAGAAACACTACTTCTAGAAGTGCTAGAGAATTGCATTTGGAATGTATACTCGTGTTGACAACTCAAGATGAAAAAGCTATGGCGGATATATCTACGCCCATTGGGGGCGTGGCAAATCGGGTAAAACTGTATCTTCTACAGTTTTAAAGCTAGAATGCCCAAATTTGGCACGTAGGTTACTGCATTGAACCTATGAAGATCGATTAAAAAAAAAATCTTTGTCCACGCCTACTAGGGGCGTGGCAAATCGGATCTGACTATATAGTGATTTTTCAAATTCTGCTATATTTTGAGCACTATTGATGCTAAAGACTTGAAATTTGGTATATTTGCTCGGGTTGATAACCCAAGTTGAAAAATATATGGCGGATATATCTACGCCCTAAGGGGGCGTGGAAAACCGCAAAAGTTTATAGCTCCTACAGTTTTAGAGCTAGAAGCTTCAAAATTGGATGGTAAGTTACTGGTGAGCTCCTCTATCGATGCGCCAAAAATAATTTTTACGCCCCTTATGGGGTATGCCCGGCTAAAAAATACCCTGTAATTTTCGAATTTTTTGAGTGTAAGCATCCAAATTTCACACTTACGTTACCCTTCACTACTTCTAAGAACTGGCCAAAAATTAGATGTCTACGCCCACTGGGGGCGTGGCAAATCGGGAAAAACTGTACGCTTTTCCGATTCTCAGTGAGAAAATCAGAATTATATACAGATATTACTGCTGATCTCCTCTATTGATTTCCAAAAAATTATATATGTACAAACCAATTGTGGGCGTGGCAATGGGCGTGATCTGTGCGGGTGTGAATGAGTATCCCGCAGTCGGTAGCGCTCGACTGCAACGTTCTTACTTGTTTACAGATGGACTTTTTTAATCAAACTTTTACAGCGTGATTATGTCATTCATATGTTTTATTTATTTATTCAAAAAGAAACATTGACAAAACGAGAGTCTTAAACATAGAGATAAATAAAACAAAATAAGTTATATAGTCTAAAAGAACAGAAAAATATTTCAATAATACCATTTAATACCATTTTATTTATTAAATAATAACTATAAAAGTAAAGATTAAAAGAAAATTAAAAATATTAATAAAAGCAAACAGAATAAGAAGAAGAGAGAGAAAAATAAAGAATGGAAAGGATTGGGAAATCACTACACAATGTTGAAGATTTTCCAGGTCATCAGATTTGTGCACCTGCTCACTCCTGGGCACTGTGTGTGATTTCCCTAAGATGACCTGAAAGCAAGGATTTAACTAAAGGTGGAGAGAGTTCAGAGGAAAACACGTGATAAAATTTATTATAGTTAACACATAAAACGTGAAACGTGCTATGAAAAGAATAATCTCATGTGCACAATGGTAAACACAACGGACGAAAGTGTCTGGTTGTTCTGGAAGGAACAGAAAAATTGAGTTGCACTAACAAACACGACGAATCAATATTTCCTCTAATCAAATTACGTAGAAAAATAATACCCAGGATAGTTCTACGATTGATTAATGATGGAAGATCAATAAGAAGAAGCCTACTATGATAAGACGGTAAACGAAGATTGGGGTCACAGTTTAGATCTCGTAAGGCAAAGAGTAGAAACTGTTTCTGGACCGATTCAATACGATCCTGATACAATTTATGCTGTGGAGACCATATAATTGAACAATATTCTAAAATAGGTCGTACCAGCGAAACATAATAAAGTTTGGTTATGAAGGGAGCCTTGAATTCTTTTGCCCAAAGTTTAATAAAGCCAAGAACACACCAAAGTTGAAAGAAATTAAGAGCATCTTGTAGGCGTAGATGATCGAGTGCATTAGAATATGAAAGACAAAGTTTTACATAAATTTCTAAATTTTTTAATAGGGAAATAGAGGCTACCCTTTAAATATGATGAAATCCAGGAAAGAAGTTTAGGGGAAAATACTTATTTTATTTATACGCATTTTATTAAAAAAACTATCATTGACTATGGAAGTAAATTCAAAAAGATTAATAGAGGTAGATCGATTTTGAACAAAATCATCCTGCGATGGTGAAATAATCGATTTACGATGATAATGTGGTAAGGTAGATGTTATTATTTTTTCAAATAATTTCGGAACAGCAGATAGTTTTGCAATACCTCTATAATTAGAAATGCCAGAGCTCCCACCTTTTTATACACTGAACCCATTGAAAATGGGAAATCAGGGTATAATGTTTTTGTGAAAATGTATGTAACAGGCAGAAGGAGACATCGCAGACCCCATAAAGTATATATATTCTTGATCAGCTCGATGAGCTGAGTTGTCCGTCTGTCAGTCCGTCCGTCCGTCCGTATGAACGCAGCGATCTCGTAAACCACAAAAGCTAGAGATCTGAAATTATCAGAGAATACTCGTCTATAGCCTACGCAGTACGAGTTTTTTTTAGAATTTCGGTAACTCATCCCGTTTCCTTATTATCGATAAAAATCGATAACTTTTCTTCGGTTAAGCATACCATAAGAGCTAGAGACTCCAAATTCACAGTGTAGATCCGTGTAATGAATGCGGACATTATGTAATTTTTGGTTTTTGGATGCCACGTCCCCTTCGCCAAAATTCGTATTTCAAATACTAGAGACTTGTGCTTTGGCAAATACATACATATGAATGACATAATCACGCTGTGAAAGTTTGATTAAGAAAGTCCATCCACAAAATCCAAGGAAAAATGAGGAAGGTATCCTAGAAGATTTTCGCTTTAAGTTTACGAATGAGTAAAATTGCTTAGGATCCCGAACAAATTAGCTTTTGCAAAGGGTAATTCTCATAACACCGAGAACTTAAATTATTAAATTTCGACTTGGCTATGGAATATTTACCAGTCTACAATCGAACAAGACTTTTTAAATTTATTTAAATATTTAGACTTAGTATTTTTTATACCCTGAACCCATTGAAAATGGGAAATCAGGGTATAATGGTTTTGTTAAAATGTATGTAACAGGCAGAAGGAGGCGTGGCAGACCCCATAAAGTATATATATTCTTGATCAGGGCGACGAGCTGAGTTGATTTAGCCCTGTCCGTCTGTCTGTCTGTCTGTCCGTCTGTCCGTCTGTCCGTATGTATGAACGCGTCGATCTCAGAATCTATAAGAGCTAGAGACTAGAAATTTTTTTGAAGGCTCCTGTATAGCACGCGCATATCAAGTTTGTTTCAAAAAATCGATAACTCTGATCGTTTTAATGTTATCGATTAAAAACGAAATCGGAAACTAGTTACAAAATTATGGCTCGCACATCTTTAAAGCTAGAGACTCCTAATTTTTAATTTAGTATAACGTGGAGTTTTTGTAATTTTGATTTTTATTATATTTTGGATGCCACGCCCCCTTCGCCCTAAATTTGCAAAAAACGTATTTCAAGTGCTAGAAACTTGTGCTTCGGCAAATACACACATATGAATGACATGATCACGCTCTGAAAGTTTGATTAAAAAAGTCCATCTACAAAGGAACTTATTCAACAATTAACTTCCCATAATACATCTCTTACTGCAGTCCAAGCGCAGTCGCTGCGTACACTGCGCAGTCAGCAGAACGCTCGCTTATGCGTGCGTGCGTAGGTGTGTGTGTGTGTGTGTGTGTATGTGTTGCTCGTAATGTATACATATTAAGAGAAGTGTAGAACGTTTGGAATATCGGCTCTTCGCAGGGTTCAGGGTATCTCCTAGTCGGGTACTCCCGACTAGAGCTTTCTTACTTGTTTAAATTAGAAAGAGTCTGCGTAAACCAGGGGACTTTATTAGAAACGGGCATAGGGAGACACATAGCAACGCACTCATCTACAATAGAGCTTAAAGTGTTATAGAAAAAAATTGTTGCCAAATTAATGTCAACTTAGTTATATAAACTAGACCAATCTGTTGCATTAATAAGTTGATTAAGCAAAGGAAAATTGCATTTATTATAACAACAACGTTGTTTTAAAAGTATAGGTGTGAAAACTCACCAGTTTCCACCGAATACTTATGGACAATATGTACGGTGTCTATATATATGGTAAACAAAAATGTGATGATTATTTAGCTATCGAGATTTTTTGAATAGCTTTCTATATAGGACACAAAAGTATATTTTCTATATTCATCAGTTTATTCAATTGTCTATATGTATATATGTTCGTATGTGTGGAATATGCTAGAATGCATGTTTGTATGAATATTTGTATGTGTGTGATTGCAGAGGTTCTGCACAAGAGCATCTGCCCAAAACGATAATCAAGTTTGACTTCCAAAATTACATTGCCTCGATTAATCTACGAGCGCCGGCTTAGCAAGGTTGAGCCGCTGCTTCGTGAGAACAAATGTGCGTGTAAAGGGCGGAGAGCAAAATGACACAAGTTGGCCAAATCTCTTAATGATATGCAAATTCTCTTACATGCTGTGGATTGACGAATCGTTATTCTTAATTGTACTAAATCTAGGTGTTGCTGCGCCCAACATCCACCGCCAGTTGAAGCCAAGGCTTTAACAGAATATTTAATGGGCAGCAGACACAGTTTGTTTGTAGCCCTTTTAATTTCGTGTATTCGTCCGTTCTTTGGGAGAGTCGGCTTGCTTATCCTTATCCTGAGTAGGTAGAAAACAGATCTTGTAAATTGATTTTATGACTTCACCCATATTTGTTTTTACTGTTCCTACTCGAACTTTATCATCTTATCCTTTTGTAGTTTTCGTTATCTTTCGCATGCGTCATCTAGAGGTCTGTTTTCTTGTTTTAGTAAAACAAGTTGGTCGTCCGTGGAGTTTGATTTTTCTTGATGCCATTTAGTTCGCTGTTGCAGTGGTGCCAAGTATTCATCTCTCCATTTCTAAAGACACAATTTGTGTCTAAAGACACAATTTTCCGATGTTCATCAAAGTGCTTTGGAGCTCCAATGAGTTTAGCATTGCTTCAATTTGGCAGAGCAGTGTTGTAAATTCCTCGAATGTAAAGCTGTTATCGCCGATGACCCGGTGGTGTTTTACCGACTTTACTCCAGCTTCCCATAATCCTCCCATGTGGGGGCTTAAAGTACTGGATAAAGTGCGGGATAAAGTGCCACTTAATGCCTTCTTTTTCGAGCAGTGGTGCAAGACTGCTATTTGCTTTTATAGCGGCGACAAGATCCTTCTAGTATTCTAGCGGCACCTACGAAATTTGTTCCGTTGTCTGAATACAAATGCGTCTGGCAAAGAATCGGCGTAGAGCCTCTAGAAACTTATCTGATGATAAGTCACTGACGGCTTCCAGGTGCATTGCCTTTATGGCCATGCATACAAATAGGCATATGTCTCCTTTATACGATTTTTGACGTCTTCCTTTGGAACAGCAAATTTGAAACGGTCCAGCGTAGTCGATGCCAGTGTTTTAAAACAGGTAATCTCCAGTTACTCGATACACTGGCAAATTTCCCATCAGTTGGCTGGCCATTTCCTGTTTATACCTAATGCAGGTAACACACTCGCGTAAATATTTTTATACCCTGAACCCATTGAAAATGGGAAATCAGGGTATAATGGTTTTGTTAAAATGTATGTAACAGGCAGAAGGAGGCGTGGCAGACCCCATAAAGTATATATATTCTTGATCAGGGCGGCGAGCTGAGTTGATTTAGCCTTGTCTGTCTGTCTGTCAGTCTGTCAGTCTGTCTGTCCGTCTGTCCGTATATATGAACGCGTCGATCTCAGAATCTATAAGAGCTAGAGACTTGAAATTTTTTTTGAGGGCTCCTGTATAGCACGCGCATATCAAAAAATCGATAACTCTGATCGTTTTAATGTTATCGATTAAAAACGAAATCGGAAACCTGTTATAAAACTATGTCTCGCACATCTTTAAAGCTAGAGATTTTGTATTTAGTATAATGTAGAGTTTTTACAATTTTGATTTTTGTTATATTTTGGATGCCACGCCCCCTTCGCCCTAAATTTGCAAAAAACGTATTTCAAGTGCTAGAAACTTGTGCTTCGGCAAATAAATACATATGAATGACATGATCACGCTCTGAAAGTTTGATTAAAAAAGTCCATCTACAAAGGAACTTATTCAACAATTAACTTCCCATAATACAGCTCTTACTGCAGTCCAAGCGCAGTCGCTGCGTACACTGCGCAGTCAGCAGAACGCTCGCTTATGCGTGCGTACGTATGTGTGTGTATGTGTGTATGTATGTGTTGCTCGTAATGTATACATATTAAGAGAAGTGTAGAACGTTTGGAATATCGGCTCTTCGCAGGGTTCAGGGGATCTCCTAGTCGGGTACTCCCGACTAGAGCTTTCTTACTTGTTTCAATATGTTCTGCAAGCCAAAGATCCAGATCATCACATATTTCCATTGTCGCCACTTGATCAAACTATCGCAGATATCTTTTTGTATTTTAGGGCCGACGAGCATCACATCATTTAGACTTAGTCCATTCGAAGTTTTTGCTGAAGCGTCAAACACTACTCTCAATTTAGTAGTAAGGCTGATTGGTATGATTACCAGTTGATGTGGCATATTGTATTTGCCTTGGCCAATAGTGTCTACCGGTTCCATGTGTCCTAGCTTCAGGTATTGATTCATGAAGGTACTGTAAGATTTACGGATGTTTACTGAATTTATTCTCCATTTTCAGTAGTCTTTCCATAGCCTGTTTTCGAGAGTTTTCTCACTAGAAATTTCGCAATCAGTGCTATCTTCTGATTCGCTGGTGTCCCTTTCAAGTTCCTAGAAGCGTTCGAGGTCGTCCAGGCACATCGTTGTTGCTGCGCTGATTACCTTTTTGCTTGGTGATCTATCTGTGTTGCCAGAAACATTCCATACAAGTTCTGTCTTTTGTTCCAGAGTTTCGTTTATTTTCTTTACTTTTTTCACCATTATTAGGGGTTCTACTGGGCTCTTTAAAATATGGGTCTGCTAGTTCGCAGTCCATCCAATCCTTATTGACATCCATGTCAATTTTTTTGCTCGGTAGAGCTTTCTGAAGTTTAGGCATAACCAGTGCCTGTGTTGTGGTAACGAATTTGTCTTTAACTCTAGGTTTGATAGTTAAGCAAACGATTTTTTTAGTACTGCCACACTCTGTGAAATTCCTTTAATTTCCACGTTCCGTTTGATTCAGCGCAGTTTTAGCTGTTGTGCGGCTTCTTCCGTTCACAAAGTTCTTTGTGAACCTCCATCAATAAGTGCCCTTAGATGGTCGTATTTTCCAAATTTATTTTGAATTCTGATAAGCGCAGTTGCCACCAGCGTATCTTGCCCTTTATTTTCTTTAAGACAATTGCTGCTGACTTTCTCTTTTTTGTTTGCATCCTCGTGAAGTAAACTGTTGTGTGCTTGGAGCATCGGTTGCATGTCCAATCCTTTTTGCAATCTTTGATGCTATGAGTGCCAGCGCATTTTTAGACACAAGTTGCTTGCGCTTTTTAACAGTGTCGGCTCTAAATTTTTGACAACTTGTTATAACGTGCCCATCCAGTTGGCAAAAACGGCATCTTGTGTTGCTCGTTTTCTTCGCTTCCATTGACGTATGGATGGCGCTCTTGAGTCTATTGAGTTATACAGTTGCTCAAAAAACTCCAGCACATTGTCCAAGGACTGAATTTCTCTGGCCTTCTTTATATGTTGTTCGTAAAGTTGTAGGACTTCTTTCGAGAAACGTCTCAGCAAAATTTGAGCAAATAAAACATTAGCATCATTACTAATTTTGACTTTTTCTTTGACGATAAAGATGCACTCAGTCGCTGTGCTAAGAACTTGCGGATACTGCCTTCATCATTGTTCTTCAGCAGTTCCATGTCCACTAGCTTACTCATTGTTTGCATATAAGCTCCCACGCTGAATTATAGCTAGCGGATGATCGTATTAATAAATGACCTACTACCATTTTGGCTTCTCCTTTGAGGCAAGATTTCAGATAGTTCAGCTTCCTTGTATCGCTGTTGTCGTTCCTGTTGTGAACATAGCTCGCAAATAACTGTTGAACGTTTTTTTTCTTGCGCTCTCGTTGCAATCACAACCGAAAAAGTTCATACTCTCTCGCTCTCGCTCTAAGCAAGAGACTCTTGCTGTCTTCATTTATGTTTTCTGTTGAGCTCTTTTCATTGAGCTCTTTGTATGTCGCTCTTTCAATGAGCAGTGCGTAAAGAACGAAACGAGAAACGCTCCCACAATGAGACTCAGCAAAAGACCGATTGACCGAAAAACTCAACGCAAACGGTCTTCACATTTATTTTCGTTGTTGTGAAAAAGATATAATATAACTTTTATACTCATTCACAAAGTGAAATGAGTATATTGGTTTTGTGCAATGTCCGTCACGCTGTCAGTCCGTCTGTCCGTCTGTCCGTATGAACGCAAACCATTTGCACAGTTTTGAAGCTAGAGAGTTGAAATTTGGAATATATACTCGTGTATACCCTCGAATTATAAAGTGTCAAGATTTTCCCGATACGCCCACTAGGGGCGTGGCAAATCGGAAAATGTATTTTCCGATATCTCAGAAACACAACTTCTAGAAGTGCTAAAGAGTTGCAATTTAGAATGTAGACTTGTGTTGACAACTCAAGATGAATAAGCTATGGCGGATATATCTACGCCCATTGGGGGCGTGGCAAATCGGGTAAAACTGTATCTTCTACAGTTTTAAAGCTAGAACGCCCAAATTTGGCACGTAGGTTACTGCTATGATTCTATGAAGATCGACTAAAAAACTATATATAAACGCTTACTAGGGGCGTGGCAAATCGGATCTGATTATATAGTGATTTTTCAAATTCTGTAATATTTTGAGCACTATTGATGCTAGAGACTTGGAACATGGTATATATACTCGGGTTGACAACCCAAGATGAAAAAGATATGGCGGATATATCTACGCCCATAGGGGGCGTGGCAAACCGCAAAAGCTTATAGCTCCTACAGTTTTAGAGCTAGAAGCTTCAAAATTGGATGGTTGAATTACTGGTGAGCTCCTCTATCGATGCGCCAAAAATAATTTTTACGCCCCTTATGGGGCATGCCCGGCTAAATAATACCCTGTAATTTTATTTGAGTGTAAGTATCCAAATTTCACACTTACGTTACCCTTCACTACTTCTAAGAACTGGCCAAAAATTAGATGTCTACGCCCACTGGGGGCGTGGCAAATCGGGAAAAACTGTACGCTTTTCCGATTCTCAGTGAGAAAATCAAAGTTTTATGACGATGTTACTACTGATCTATTGAGTTCCAAAAAATTATATGTGTACAAACGAATTGTGGGCGTGGCAATGGGCGTGATCTGTGCGGGTGTGAATGAGTATCCCGCAGTCGGTAGCGCCCGACTGCAACGTTCTTACTTGTTTTAATAGAACAATTTAAATTTATTTTCAAATATTTTTTTTTTTTTTTTCATATTCTATTTAGAAAACCATATTATGTTAACAAGTTCTATTTTAATTCCATATTCCATTTAAAACTTAACGCTTAACGATTTGCAAAAGACTTTTTGCTTCACTGATCACGACGAAACGGTCTTGGAACAACCAGAACAAAACATAATAGAATAAAACTGGTTTCGCTTCGAGCGCGACCGAGCTCATTTAAGAACCGATAAATCGGTTGCTCTCTTAGTCTTTTCGTAAAGAGAGAAACGGTCGACACTTAATTGCGAGCTATGGTTGTGTTCTCGGAGAACAGCTCTTTGTAATTTCCATTAAAGTGAGGAAGAGCAACTTTTGAACGTCTTCTTTTATTTTGTGCAAGTCACCTATTCTTCTGTTCAGCTTCTTTGTCATTATGTTGAAGTTGCACTCCAGTTCATCGATTTCTTCGATGTCGAAGGCATATTTTTCATACTTTGCTTCAAAATCCGTGAGAGTCGACTGAACTTTGTTCCACAGGAAATTTAACTTGTCTTTGTAGTCCAAGATTTCTTCCTGGTTACTGAGCTCTAAGTTGGCATACACTTCTGCAATGTGCTGCCTTACTTTTAGAGCTTTTTTATATGCAAGGTCTACCATCATATCCATTGGGCTGGCACTTCATCGTGAAGACATTTCATCCTGCTGAATGTTTATTGCCTTGAATGTTTTCGGTTGCATTTTCTTGCTAGATCCTGGTTGGTCGGTATCCATGGCGAGGTCGGCAGCTTTGACCTTCATCAGGGACTCTTTATACATCCTGATGATGGTATCATATATTTTGTCATTAAAATATTGATGATCGACAAAACCAATTTTTATCAGCGATAAGTGATTGGCAGTGAATTCTGCTGCCAATTTATCAAGTACTGAAAACGCCTCCTTCTTTGCGATGGTCTGCTGGATCTTTTCATGGATATTTGCTTGCTTCTTTAGCAACTCGACCACTTTTGACGACAGCATATTGTTAGTTTTGTTTATGTTTTGTTGTTGTTGATCTTTGGCTTGACCCCTTGGAGGTTTTTTCGTTTTGATCGCCTGGTTGATCGTGCTGTGTCTCTACTCACAGCTTAAATTAGTAAGCCAAAGAGAAACAAAAAAATTTTTAAAACAATTTAACATTTCACTAACAATTTTCACAAAAATTATGGTAGACTTGTAGGTTAGATCGAAGGACCATGAATAGACTTGCTGTGTTGGTGATCAGTAGTATATTGATTTTATTCTTCTGAGCCAGTGTTTTTATACACTGTGTCATGCATAATTTCGACCCTTAAATCTAACTTATCTATTGCTGAGTTTGTAAGGCTCAGCGTTGGTGTTTATCTATTCTTAGCCAATCGCAGAGCTTGTAAGCTTTAGCGTTGGTATTTGCTTACTCTTAACTTATCCCAGAGTTTGTAAGGCTCAGCGTTGGTGTTTGTGTACTTAGCTTAGTTATAGATTCCAAACATGTAACCCTTGTCATGTCTACGTACTTCAACCTAGTTGTTGAGTGCGTAGATGACATGTTTATGATCTTCGGCTAAGTTCATGCCTGAACAAGCGTCGCCAAGTTTTCTCTACACGCGTAGGCGCCTTTCCGAGCCAAAAATATTATACTTTGACTCATCTGAGATCACCTTACGCTAAAAGTCAGCTGGCGTGTCTACATACGACTTAGCAAATTCCAAAACGATTCTTCCGATTCTTTAAATTCTTGCGCGGAATGGACTACTTAAAGTTGTATGATTTTATGGACCTACGAACGGTTCCCGGGTATACATCCTTCTGAGAATTGCTGCTTATCTCTGATGCAATCTGTACAGTGCTAGGAAATGGTTCCTTGTACACCAAAAACGCTTGTCGTGATCTGATAGTGCAGATGGTCGACCAGATCTTCAAGAGTTAACTCTTTGCGGAAAATTTTTTTACTCATTCACCAAGTGAAATGAGTATATTATTTTGTACAATGTCCGTCACGCTGTCCGTCCGTCTGTCCGTATGAACGCAAACCATTTGCACAGTTTTGAAGCTAGAGAGTTGAAATTTGGAATATATACTCGTGTTAAAAAGTGTCAAGATTTTCCCGATACGCCAACTAGGGGCGTGGCAAATCGGAAAATGCATTTTCCTATATCTCAGGAACACTACTTCTAAAAGAGCTAGTAAGTTGCAATTAAAATTGCTTTCTCATGTTGGCAACCCAAGCTCAAAAAGATATAGCAGATATATCTACGTCCATTAGGGGCGTGGTAAATCGGGTAAAACTGTATCTTCTATAGTTTTAAAACTAGAACGCCAAAATTTGGCACGTGAGTTACTGTTACAATCCTATAAAGATCGACCAAAAATCTATATATCCACGCGTACTAGGGGCGTGGCAAATCGGATCTAACTATATAGTGATTTTTCAAACTCTGTAATATTTTGTGTACTATTGATGCTAGAGACTTTAAATTTGGTATATATATGGCGGATATATCTACGCCCATAGGGGGCGTGGCAAACCGCAAAAATTTATAGCTCCTGCAGTTTTAGAGCTAGAAGCTTCAAAATTTGATGGTTGAGTCTCTATTGATGACCGAAAATTAATTTAAACGCCCCTTTTGGGGCATGCCCGGCTAAAAAATACCCTGTAACTTTCGCTATTTTTGAGTATAACCATCCAAATTTCACACTTACGTTACCCTTCACTACTTCTAAGAACTGGCCAAAAATTATATGTCTACGCCCACTGGGGCCATGGAAAATCGGGGAAAACTGTATATTTTTCCGATTCTCAGTGAGAAAATCAAAATTTTACGACGATATTACTGCTGATCTCCTATATTAATTTCCAAAAAATTATGTATTTACAAACCTATTGGGGGTGTGGCTGTGGGCATGAGCTGTGCGGTTGTGAATGAGTATTCCGCAGTCGGTAGCGCCCGACTGCAACTTTCTTACTTGTTATAATTATTATGGATAATTAATATGAAAATATCAGTGCTTAAAATTAATTGTTGATAATTAAAATTGTTTATTATTAACATCGATTTAAAGCAACACTTTAAATGCATTATTAATTACTTACGCCTTCAATTGAATTTATCAAATTCTTTCCAATACTTAAAATTACAAGCTTTTCAAGAGATTCCAAATTTTCAATTTTCTTTATTTTATTATTATATAGTGATAAGCTCTCCAGGTTGACCAATGTGTCAAGGTTCTCAATTTTTTCAATAAGATTAAAGCTTAAATTTAATTCTTTCAACTCCGTTAGCATTTCTATATGTTCGATTACTTCAATTTTGTTAAAATTAAGCGATAATTTTGTCAGATTAGGTAAAATCCACAAGTGATCTATTCGCAGTATATCTGAAAGGCAATAAAGTTTGATTTAAACAGAAAATGTTCATAATATATATATATATATATATATATTTATATTGATGATTTATATCTATGCTACTTCGCGAAGTTAAGAGTATATTTGTTTTTTGCAATTTACTTTTTTATTTGTTTGTTCATCAACTGTAAAAACTCAAGATACATCGCAACTTTTGATGCTCATCTCCTGTGAAATTTAAAGATTTTTTGATACCCACTTAAAGTAAAATCGGGAAATATAAACGCAAAAAGTAACAACGTTGCAGTCTGGCACTACCGACTGCAAAATACTAATTCACACCCGGCCCCCCATTGTAGGATTTCTGAAAATTGTAGCTACCAAATGAGTTGCAGAGAGCTGCGGTTTTCCTCTAGTTTGTAGCTTTGTAGTTGTAGTTGTATTGTACTCAATAGCAGCGTTCTGAAAAAAGCTGTGAGATACTTTGATTTTGATCGAATTGTTACAACTCCCCCAACATCATCGCCTCATGCTATTAACAGTGTTATCTTACGACTTTAATTGGTTTATAATTTTGAATACCATAATACCATAAATTAAATAATTATTAAAGAATCGAAGCAAAGAAGACACTTTTTCAAATAAACCCCTGTGAAAGGAACCACACAAAAACAACTACTCTTTCTACTTATCTTACGATGCTTCCATTCCAAACATTGGTCCTTCGAGCCGAATATATAACTTCATCTTCACCAGCATCCCAGGCCGTCAAGATAAGTATCCCTACTTTTTATACCCTGAACCCATTGAAAATGGGAAAACAGGGTATAATGGTTTTGTTGAAATGTATGTAACAGGCAGAAGGAGGCGTGGCCGACCCCATAAAGTATATATATTCTTGATCAGGGCGACGAGCTGAGTTGATTTAGCCCTGTCCGTCTGTCTGTCTGTCCGTCCGTCAGTCCGTCTGTCCGTATATATGAACGCGTCGATCTCAGAATCTATAAGAGCTAGAGACTTTAAATTTGAAATTAATGTAGGTCCGTGTATAGCACGCACAGATCGAGTTTGTTTCAAAAAATCGATAACTTTGATCGTTTTAAAGTTATCGATTTAAAACGTTATCGAAATGCAGTTATAAATTTATATCTCCCACATATTTTGAGCTAGAGTCTCCAAATTTTGTACTTAGTATAATGTGGAGTTTATACAATTTTGTTTTTTGTCACATTTTGGATACCATCTCCCCTTTCCTTCCCTTATCACCAAACTTGTAAAAACCGTATTTCAAATACTAGAGACTTGTGCTTTGGCAATTACATACATATGAATGACATTATTACGCTCTAAAAGTTTTATCAAGAAAGTCCATCTACAAAGAAACTTATTCAACAATTAACTTCCCATAATATAGCCATACTGCAGCCCAAGCGCAGTCGCTGCGCTAACTGCGCAGTCAGCAGAGCGCGCGCTTATGCGTATGTGTATGTGTGTATATGTGTATGCATATATTGCTTGTATATATATGTATATGTTAAATAAGCATAGAATGTTTGGAATATCGGCTCTTCGCAGGGTTCAGGGGATCTCCTAGTCGGGTATCGCCGATTAGAGCTTTCTTACTTGTTTCTCTTGTTACATTAGTTAGTGTACAGTAGCAACTTTTTCTTTTTGGAATAAAAAAATACATAAGCACCGAGGAATAAACCAAAATTTATATACAGTCTTATTATTATTTTATTATTTAACTATACTTTACAAAAAAATTTATTCCGATTTTAAGCCGCGCCGAACTCAGCCGACTGTGTAATTTGTGCTTAAATGTTGGAGCTTGCATATATTCTCGTTACTTAAGTGTAAGTACACAGGATGGCAGGTAGGCCTAGGCACTTGAGCACGCCACTCTTTTTGCACGGCTACGCGAACGTTACCTCACTCCTGTTCCTGGATCCACCACTACTAACTCTATGCTCAGCCGTGCAGCGCCAATGTTCTTGTTGGTGGCTGCTGATGACCCTGTGTCCTTCTTATATTGTCTATGTCCTTAATAGGCGTCGGGGATATCCCTCGTAGATATCCTGTGCCTTTTCCACGATAGCCTTTTCCGCCTGAAGGATTTAAAGTAGATGTCCTTCGATATCACTATCCAACGATGTCCTTTTGGCTGATCACTTTCCTCGCTTTGATACTCGGAACTTTCACGTTCACTCTCACTTTTTACTTTTGAAACCATTGTGTTTACATTGGAGTTGGATCTCAAATTTGGTGTTCCCTTTTATACTGCTTGCCTCTTCCTAGCAAGCAGTCCGCCGTTCTCGTCTAACTGCAAGTAGTTCTAGTCAAAGAGGCGCTGTTAACGCTCTGTTGTTAACAGCGATCCGCTGTAACGGAAGTCGGCCTACAGCTGACCGCTACAGCTTCTTGCAACTCTCTGCGCTGCAGGTGAGCGGGCTCGTAAGTGTCAGTATAGTTTCGAAATCTTTACCAAATTTTCCCAAATTACAACCAAGGCGATTCTCCTTATGTTGCCCTTCCTCATGGAGAACAGCAGCTCCCGCCTCTGCCCACGCTGCGGTTGTTCCTCTGCCCGCAGCTAATGACTGCAACTTGGCTTTGTTGGAGAATTCTACTAAACGACGTTTAGGCTGGTGCGGTGTCGATGTCTAGTGCGCGAGGATGGGCTGGGCAAACCCTTCCGACGCCCGAGCCCGAACGCCAGGTAAATCCATCTGCCGCCAGCGGAGTGTCAGAAGTTAACAGATCCTCTCACTCTCTACAGATCACGCTCTTCCAACCCTCTGGCCATATTGCTGAATGTGTGGCATAGCTGTTGCATTTCTAATGAATTTCCCATAAACTCTCTCGTTACTTTCGCATGTTGCCCGTTTTACATGTCACTAGCATCGACACTTTCGTGTCATCTCGTGAGCTAGAGATCGTTCACAGCCGACAAGGTTCATTCGCCTTTCGAACAGTCTCTTGACCTTTGCGCTCTATGTTGTTGTTGCATCAACACAACCCCGCTATGCTCACTTCTTTTCCGTTTTGTCTATGTACTCATTTTACCAAATCTTTCGCTGCGCCTGTTGTTATTGTTTTGTTTTAGTGTGCATGCGTTCGGGTGCGTATTGTTGTTTTTGTTTTTTCCCGTTTCGTGGGTGCGCACGCTTTGTTGTTGCGCGTTCAAAATTTACCTGTTTGCGAACTTAGGATAACATTAAGTTTATCAGAACAAACTTTTCCCCTACATACGCATATAAATTATGGAATTTAATATCATTGTCAGAGGCGTTAGCCAGCTCACTGATATAACTCCGTAAGGTTTGTGTTTTATATCGACAGCGATAGCTGGTCGAATTAAAGAGTGAGTGTTAAGCAATTAGAATTGTTGCGAGCGGTACGCTGCGCGTTTATTGAATTCACACTTAAGACTAACAATTAGAGAATTAAAAACTAAGTCTGCGACCAAGCGCAGATTCGGTGCTGCCGCAGCGCTGCCGCCAGTGCACAGCCGCTGCTACCGTTGCGGGCGTCGCCGTTGGTGTTCTTGGAACACCAGCGGCGTTGGTCGTTGCTAGTGCAAAGCCGCTGCCGCCGTCGCAGGCGCAGGCGCTGTCGTTGGTGTTCTTGGTCGTTGCTATTGCAAAGCCGCTGCAAGCGTCGCCGTCGCTGTTGTTGGAACCCCAGCGTCGTTGCTGGTGCTCCTCAGAACTGCTGACTTGCGCCTTGTGTGTGGCGCCGCATTATCACGGCGGCCGCTAACATTGTTGCGATACATCCGCAGCTGCCGCTGGAGCTGCCAACATTGTTGCGACACATTCGTAGCTACCGCTGGAGCTGTCATCATTGTTGCGACACATTCGTAGCTACCGCTGGAGCTGTCATCATTGTTGCGATACATTCGCAGCTGTGACTCTGGGCGTGGACTTCGCAAATATGATAAGTCAGCACGAGCCCAGTGTCAGTGGTTAACTACTCCCCCTCTTAAGCCCGACCGTCCTCGGTCGTGTCCTAGTTCTTGACGATCTCCGAGATTTGTAGGGCAACACGATGTCTCCTGGTGAAGTTGTAGATTCCGGAGCCCATGGCACATGCCACTACTAGTAATGTCGACGACGATGCTATCTCTGACCTCGTTGATGGAGCTAAGTAAGGTAAGCTCAGCGTTGTGTTGTGGCCGCTAACGTTAAGGCGAGCAGATGCCGCTACAGCAGGGACACGATTCCGAATGTTGTTCGGTTTAGGAATCGAGCACTGTCGACGGTGGCGTGTGAACGGAACATGATGAGATTCGTTCCATTGACCCTTACTAGGGCGTAATTGTCACGGCTGCTGGCGGCGCTACGATCATTCACAATGATGATGCCGTCGTCAACTATGGTGACAGGGTCGGCGTGGCTTGGCTGTGTCTGGCAATGCGCGATATCGCCTGAGTGGAGGCCTTGAACACAGGTGACATCCTCAGACCTCTTGCAGAATGTGGCTGTTGCTCTCTGGGTGCAAGTTGTCACTGCCACAACCTTTCCTTTGCATTCGGCAACCAGGTTGTTCTGTAGCTGGAGAGTCAGCCCGTTGTGTGCGACTGGGAAGATGGTGACCTTTCTGCATAGCTTGCTTATGATTAAAATTGATTATATCTATCTTACGATCTACCTTAATGCTAGACATTTTCAGGTCCCTGTGATTTGGTCAGTGAGAATTGATTTGATGTCCGAATGGCTGGATTTATGATATCAATTTTTTCAAGTGTTAAAAGTGAGCATGAGCGCTCCCAATTCGGTAATTAATACTCTATTGGGCGCAGTAAGAGTTTCAAACAGATGAAATGTGTCAGCCTGTTTGTCCTTTGTAATTCTCTATCTTCTTGGACCTATACTTGCTGACTGTTCCGTTTTCCCCTTTTAGGATATCGGAGATAGGTTTCGCGATTGCTGCGAAATCCTTAATGAAGCAACGGTAATAGCTCGCTAAGCCCATGAATGACCTAACGCTAAATAACGTTGTAGGCTCAACGTAGTGCTGAATGGCTTTCACCTTTTCAGGGTCCGTCTTTGCGCCGTTTTTTGTCACGATAAAGCCGAGGTACTCGACGCTCTCTTTAAAAAATTGTGACTTTTCATGGGCCACCCTCATGTTTGCACTATGAAGGCTCTTTAGTACCCAATTGACGTGCTTAACGTGATTCGCCTCGTTCTCGGAGAAAACGATGACGTCGTCGACGTACACGTAGCACGACTTACCGATTTGTTCTCGTAGAACGTCATCGATAGTGCGCTGAAAAATACCTCCGGAGTTTTTTAAACCGAAGGGGAGACGACAAAATTCGTACTTCCCCCCGCTTACTGAGAAGGCCGTTTTCTCTCGATCAGATTCTGCCAGAGTAATCTGGTGATAACCTGATTTAAGATCGATAGTGGTGAAGTATTTTGCTTTACCCAAATTTGCCAATATCATGGTGATGCTCGGCATGGGGTAAGTGTCTGGGATGGTTTTTAGATTTAGTTTCCTGAAATCTGTCACTAGGCGTTTCTTCCTATTGCCCATCTCGTCAGAACCTTTCTTGTCTACTACCCACAGTGGGTTATTGTATGGGGACTTAGACTTTCTGATGATGCCGTTTCGTAAAAGGTCTTTGACCTCTGAGGTCACGAAATCTTCGACACCTTTGGGGTACGGGTACAATTTCGAGTATACTGCGTTTTCGTCGGTGGTATGAATCGTAGCTACTACGTTTGTATTGTAAGGTAGCGACTCGTTAGAGTCCGCAAAAGCCCTTTTGTTACGGTGAAGCATTTATAGAAAATCTTTTTTTACCGCAGGTGATGCATGGATTTCTTTACCTTTGGTATAGTTGACATTAGTACATTTAAGGTACTGCAATGCCTCTGAAGTTGCACCTATTTTTAATACGCCTTCTTTAAGGCATAGTACTGCTCCTACTTGCTTTAGCAGGTCGAGCCCTATGATCCCGTCAAATGTAGATAGGGAATCTAATAGGAAAAAAAATGTGTCGTGTCCGAACATGGGAATTTCGCACTTTTGTGTGATGTTGTTCGAGCCATGAATGGAGTGCACGACGAAAGGGGTTTCGACAGGGAAGACGTCCTTTAGCCGATTATGCGGTCTAATGAAGTTTTTGGACGCACACGTGTCGATTAGGAATGATATGTCTGTCCCTGCTATTCTGCGCCGAATGAACGGCAGCAGGGACCTCACCCTAAAAAATTGACGTTGCCGCTACTGTCAGAGTCGGCGTCATCGTTAGCCTCATCTATCGCTTCCTGCGCTGCTTGCGCATAGGTCGCATCTTGGTCAGTGTTGGCTTTTAAAAGATTTACCTTTTGTCGTCTTCGGCCAGTTGCTCGATCAGAGCCGGCGGGACGTTTGTTACCCTGACCTTGAGGTTTCTGGTAGTTTGTTTGTTGCCTATACTTTGAGGACGATGGATCGATCTCCATGGGTTCTGGGGCTGACCTGATTTTTTTCTGTGTACTGTCCACTCGGTTTTTTTCTGGTTGCTTTGGTTAGTATTTTGTGCATTTTGCGTCTGCTGTAGGTAAAGTCTAGTCTGGCTATGATCGCTTCAAAATTTAGTGGTGTACTGAATGATGCCAAAACGGCATCCGCTGCGCCCCTAATCTTTGTTCGAATTATGATCATAGTTTGGTAATGGCGGGAGCTTCCGTCAAATCTTTTGAAAATTTTGCTTGTCTCCATGCCACGTATGTCTCCTGAGTTCCATGAAACTCAGGCACGCACTTCACTGCGTCGAGGGGCTCATCACAAGTGATTCCGTCCTCCTAGTGTACTCTTGTGCCTGCACCGTAAGTGCACTTTGCACGGCACTGTCAATTATAACTCTGAGGTGCTCAGGTTCCATGTCTGTGCTTTTGATTTGGCTGCTTGTTGTGGGTTGACTAACCTGATCTGAAACTTGTAGGTCAATAAATCCTCCTATCAGACTTGCTAACGTTCTGGTACCAAGTTCGCGTCGTTTTTGTTTTTTGTTCGGTCTGTTTCTGTCCATTCGATTTTTTCAAAAAATTTGCGATAGGACTACGGCATGAGTATTCTCCGAATTAAGATCCTCAAAATCACTTTTCTTTATTTAGTTTCTACTTTTAGTTGACTTAGCTAAATTCTCACTTTGCAAATCACTTACATGTTATCTAGTTTTAGAAGTGTCCCGCGCAGCCGTCGGGTTGGTGCTAGAGAGAGAGGTCGTCTTGCCGCAGTCGAGTTGGCGCTGTAGAATCAGGTCGTCTTGCCGCAGTCGAGTTGGTGCTGTAGAGTTAGGTCGTCTTGCCGCAGCCGATGTGTTGAAGTTTCACTTCTTTATGTATTTTTATTTTTATTATACCCTGAACCCATTGAAAATGGGAAATCAGGGTATAATGTTTTTGTGAAATGTATGTAACAGGCAGAAGGAGACATCGCAGACCCCATAAAGTATATATATTCTTGATCAGCTCGATGAGCTGAGTTGAAATAGCCCTGTCCGTCTGTCCGTCCGTCCGTCCGTCCGTCCGTCCGTCCGTCCGTCCGTCCGTATGAACGCAGCGATCTCGTAAACCACAAAAGCTAGATATATGAAATTTTCAGAGAATACTCGTCTATAGCCTACGCAGTACGAGTTTTTTTTAGATTTTCGATAACTCATCCCGTTTCCTTATTATCGATAAAAATCGATAACTTTTCTTCCGCTAAGCATACCGTAAGAGCTAGAGACTCCAAATTTACTGTGTAGATTTGTGTAATGAATGCGGACATTTTGTCATTTTTGGATTTTGGATGCCACGCCTCCTTCGCCCCCAATTTGCAAAATTCGTATTTCAAATACTAGAGACTTGTGCTTTGGCAAATACATACATATGAATGACATGATTACGCTGCGCAAGTTTGATTAAGAAAGTCCATCCACAAAAAAAGTTATTAAGCATTTAATTTCCACACAATAGGCACATTGCAGCCCGAGCGCAGTCGCTGCGTCAGCTGCGCAGTCAGCAGAGCGCGTGCTTATGCGTGCGTGCGTATGCATGTGTGTGTGTGCGTTGCTCGCAATATTTGTATATGTAAAATAAGCATATAATGTTGGGAAGATTGGATCTTCGCAGGGTTCAGGGTATCTCGTAGTCGAGCCGTCTCGACTAGAGCACTCTTACTTGTTTTTATTTTGTCTTTGTTTTGTCTTTGTTTTGTCTTTGAGCAGACGTTTTGATGTTCACTGCACTGATTTTGTTAAACAAAACACTTTTCAGTTTTCTTTTGGCAGAAAATGAAATTCACATGCTTTTTTACTTTGGGCGCCAATTATGGAATTTAATATCATTGTCAGAGGCGTTAGCCAGCTCACTGATATAAATCCGTAAGGTTTGTGTTTTATATCGACAGCGATAGCTGGTCGAATTAAAGAGTGAGTGTTAAGCAATTAGAATTGTTGCGAGCGGTACGCTGCGCGTTTATTGAATTCACACTTAAGACTAACAATTAGAGAAATTAAAAATTTAGTCTGCGACCAAGCGCAGATTCGGTGCTGCCGCAGCGCTGCCGCCAGTGCATAGCCGCTGCTACCGTTGCGGGCGTCGCCGTTGGTGTTCTTGGAACACCAGCGGCGTTGGTCGTTGCTAGTGCAAAGCCGCTGCCGCCGTCGCAGGCGCAGGCGCTGTCGTTGGTGTTCTTGGAACACCAGCGGCGTTGGTCGTTGCTATTGCAAAGCCGCTGTCGGCGCCGCAGGCGCAGGCGCTGTCGTCGCTATTCATGGAACTCCAGAGCCGTTGACCGTTGCTAGTGCAAAGCCTCTGCAAGCGTCACCGTCGCTGTTCTTGGAACCCCAGCGTCGTTGCTGGTGCTCCTCAGAACTGCTGACTTGCGCCTTGTGTGTGGCGCCGCATTATCACGGCGGCCGCTAACATTGTTGCGATACATCCGCAGCTGCCGCTGGAGCTGCCAACATTGTTGCGACACATTCGTAGCTACCGCTGGAGCTGTCATCATTGTTGCGACACATTCGTAGCTACCGCTGGAGCTGTCATCATTGTTGCGACACATTCGCAGCTGTGACTTCGCAATATGATAAGTCAGCACGCGCCCAGTGTCAGTGGTTAACTTATATATATTTTATGCAATATATATTCATGCAATGTGTATTTAGCTCCTTTTATTTTATACGCTTAACCCAAAATGGGAAATCAGGGTATAATGGTTTTGTTAAAATGTATGTAAAAGGCAGAAGGAGGCGTGGCAGACCCCATAAAGTATATATATTCTTGATCAGGGCGACGAGCTGAGTTGATTTAGCCCTGTCCGTCTGTCTGTCTGTCCGTCTGTCCGTCCGTCCGTCCGTCCGTATGTACGCAACGATCTCAGAACCTATAAGAGCTAGAGACTTTTTTTTATGTAGGTCCGTGTATAGCACGCGCATATCGAGTTTGTTTCAAAAAATCGATAAATTTGATTGTTTTAAAGTTATCGACTTAAAACGTTATCGAAATGTAGTTATAAAATTATATCTCGTGCATCTTTAAAGCTAGAGACTCCAAATTTCGCACTTAGCTTAAGAATTATTTTTAATCATTTTCATTTTTATTAAATTCTGGATATCGCTCCCTTACATCCATATTTGAAAAAAACGTATTTCAAGTACTAGAGACTTGTCCTTCAGCCCAAGCGCAGTCGCTGAATTAACTGCGCAGTTAGTAGAGCGTGTGTGTCTGTGTGTGTGTTGCTTATAATGTATATATAAAATAAGCATAGAATGCAGGGTTTAGGGGATCTCTTAGTCGGGTCCTCTCTCTACTCTAGTCGGGTTTTCTTACTTGTTTTTTTTTTTTCTTATAAGCTGGCTGTTAGCTCATCCACTTCTGCTCGATATGGCTTAAGGTGCGCTACATGAGCCGTCCTGCTCCGTTTGTCTACTTCTAAGTTGACCCGGCAGATAACCGGGGAGATCAAGCTAACCACAGTATATGGTTCTCCATATCGTGGGGCCAGTTTCGCTGCGAATCCGTCCGCGGCATTGGATAAGTGCTGTTCGTTTGCTCACACCTTGTCCCCTACGGCCGGCTTCCACTGCCGCCGCCTTAGGTTGTAGTGCCGCATCTGATCCTGAGGAGCCCCAGAATACGTCGCACGATTTGGAATACCTCGGACATTTGGTGGCTCTGTACTTTCTGGCCTGTGCCCACCGTTTGCCTTGGCAATCATGATTCTCGCCCTTGCATGAGGAAAGCTGCCGTATACCCCGTTGAATTCAAAACGCTGCTGTTGACTGCCAGTGTCAACTCCGGCAACGCCTCGTCCCAACACCTCTGATCACTGCCCGCAAATTTCGCGATCATGGTCTTCATCGTTCGGTTTGTTCTCTCGGTGGGATTTTCCTGAGGTGTGTATGGCTGTAAGCTGGTGGTGCACACCCAGCTCGTTCAGAAACACCTTGAACGAAACACGCTAAATCGTGCCAATATCCGCTCCAGAAATACCTTTAGGAACGACGCCGTGCTTGCGCTCCTCAATAGCACGATCTAAGTCTACTTGGAGAAGTGTTTGATAAAACCTAACAACATAGTGTTCCTTTTAGACCCTGGCAGTGGGCCTACAAAATCGGGGCATCTGGCGCTGGCACAGCTCGCACCGCTCCACATATGCCCGCACGTCGCGATACATACCCGGTCAGTACTACCTCCCTGCCACCCGAGCAATTGATTTCCGTCGTTGTTCTCCTCCAGAACTTGCTTGCGCCGCTCCGCCCAGCAGCTGCCGTCATAGTAAGTTGTTGTATTGTCGTATTATTGTAAACTCCAGAGCCCATCTGGCAATCCAGGCAAAATTGAGCCACTTCACTGTCATGTGGTTTGTTACAACAACAAAGTGACAGCCTTCCACTCCAGACACTCCGCTCCTTACTATTCAGTCCGACTGGCATATGAGATGACGCGCTCTCCCTGAAGATGGAGAGCGTCAGAGTCAAGACTTCCCCAATTCCATAATTTTTTGCATCCGTTTGCAGGCACAATAGTTTTGAGAAAACTGGGCACGCCAAGACTCCGTCAGCTTGGCCTTTACCGTCTCAAAAGCCCTCTGAGGCTCTCTCACATTTTGTGCCATTTTTCAGCAATGCATTGAGCGGATGCACTGTGGTCGCAAAATCTGGTACAAAACGGCGGTACCATGACGCCACTACCACATATTGCCGCAATTCCTTCACATTGGAGGGCAGATTCAATTCTGCAATTGCGGCCACCTTCTCCGGGTCTGTGCGGATGCCATGTTCCGTCACCTTGTACTCCAGGAACTTCAGGAGCTTCTTAAAGAAATTGCACTTGTCGATAGACAAGCTGGAACACCTCTAGTAGCTGGAACACCTCCCACAAGTTGTCCATATGTTTCTTGCGAATCTTTCCGACTTGCTATTCAAATATGAACAATATTTGTTGCAAGATGTTGCGAAATAATGCCTGAACATGCCTATTCATTCATTGGAAAGCTCCTGTTATCATTTTTGCTTTCTGTCTGCTGTTAAAGTTCTAGGAAAGTCCAGTGTACGATGACTTTTTTGGACACATAAACATGTAATTTTTATTTCTTGCTATACATATATAATTTTTGTTCTCAAAGAAAAATATTGCAGCTGTACGAAGACATGGTTGGTACTCATGCCTATAAAGTGCCTCCACTCCGCCGTATTTAAAAAAAATTCATATATTATCTAGTTCGTAGCATTAGTTTGACTCGTAATCACAGCTAATATCTAATATGCGTAGCTGGTAGGATAACATTCAATTGTGGATCCTGATACAATAACTAAGTTTTTAATTATTGTCCCTTTAATTGTTATCCGCCAAACAGCTATCGCGTATTGTCAAAGCCGAGAATTGTTCAATAAAAACTTAAAAATAATTCAAGAAGACGCGATAGAATTCGAAGGTAATATAAGTCCAGAAACATCTGGTTTTCTCAGAAACCTTGGTAAGTGCTATCAGTGCATAGAAGTCTCAACATAAATTATAAGCACTAAAAATAAGTGAACAAAATGAAAGTGAACAATCAACAAAAACCAAGAAACAGTTTGAAATTAAAAATAGATTACAAAAATTCAATAACAAACAAACACAACAAGTTAACAATTGAAAAAGCAAAAGTAAAAACTAACAAGTAAGAGTGCTGTAGTCGAGAGGGGTCGACTACGATATACCCTGAACCCTGCGAAGATCCAATCTTCCCAACATGATATGCTTATTTTACATATGTAAATATTGCGAACAACACACACACACACATGCATCCGCACGAACGCATAAGCACGCGCTTGTGATTAATCAATTAAAAACCTTTTAAAAGTTCACTGGAAATAAGAACGCGTTATACACGTAGTACACGTTCGACATACACCACCAATGATAAAAGACAAAACTCAAATACTCTTTCTATTCAAAACTCATTTCCTAAAAATAAAAACAAGTAAGATCGTTTTAACCAGTATAACAACAAAATTCTAATATTAAAACATTTCCAACAATTCTTCAACTCTCAACAGAGAGCTCTCAGTTGTGCTTTGTTTGTGCTCCATAATTTTTATTCACTTTTGAATATTTTTTGCCTTTAAAATTACACTTTTTTGTGATTTGTTTAATTCAGCCATCAGGCTTTGTTTGTTACTGTGCAAGAAATAATCTACGGTGCTTTATGCTATTTTGAAAGTGTTTCTAATTTGCAAGTTTTGTCAGCGTCGGTAATTGTTTTGTTACATCTACATCTACTTCTTTGGCGCTCTCTTTTTTTGTTTGGGTTTCTTTTTACACTTGTGCATATTTGTTAGTGTTATCACTCACACTCATACTTGAGTTGTTTGTGTTTCTCACTAAATTAAATTCGTCTTGTTCAATAAACTCTCTCACTGCTTTCTGCTCACCCGCTCTTTATCAGCTGTTTGTTGTTGGACCCGCTCTCACAACTCACTAATCCTCTCTTTGTTTTTTTATACCCTGAACCCATTAAAAATGGGAAATCAGGGTATAATGTTTTTGTGAAAATGTATGTATAACACGCAGAAGGAGACATCGCAGACCCCATAAAGTATATATATTCTTAATCAGCTCGATGAGCTGAGTTGAAATAGCCCTGTCCATCTGTCCGTCCGTCCGTCCGTATGAACGCAGCGATCTTGTAAACCACAAAAGCTAGAGATCTGAAATTTTCAGAGAATACTCGTCTATACGCAGTACGAGTTTTTTAGATTTTCGATAACTCATCCCGTTTCCTTATTATCGATAAAAATCGATAACTTTTCTGCGGTTAAGCATACCGTAAGAGCTAGAGACTTCAAATTCAATGTGTAGATCCGTGTAATGAATGCGGACATTTTGTCATTTTTGGATTTTGGATGCCACGCCCCCTTCGCCCCCAATTTGCAAAATTCGTATTTCAAATACTAGAGACTTGTGATTCGGCAAATACACACATATGAATAACATTATCACGCGTTGGAAGTTTGATTAAGAAAGTCCATCTACAAAAAAGTCCATCTACAAAAAAGTTATTAAGCATTTAATTTCCCATACAATAGGCATATCGCAGCCCGAGCGCAGTCGCTGCGTCAACTGCGCAGTCAGCAGAGCGCGTGCTTATGCGTGCGTGCGTATGCATGTATGTGTGTGTGTGTGTGTGTCTCACAATATTTGTATATGTAAAATAAGCATAGCATGTTGGGAAGATTGGCTCTTCGCAGGGTTCAGGGTATCTCTTAGTCGAGCCGTTTCGACTAGAGCACTCTTACTTGTTTTCTATTATTTCCCTTTGATCTGTTCTTACGTTTCGGTTGCCTAACCCCAATTGCTAATATGACATGCTGCAAAAAATCATGCAATATTCGGCAAGTAGCTGATTCTGCACATTTTCAATTTGTTAGTTACTGGTTGTGTGAGAATATGATGCACACAAAATGTGCTGGTCTCACCGGACGGGACTATGACAGAATCACGTCCACTGCCAAAATTGGTTGTGGTGGTGGTCGTGTCCGATTTGCTTGGAAAGACAATTAAATTTTTCCAAGATGTATAATTCAGTGCGAGTTCAATTTTAAAACTGTGTAGTGTATCTAAACAGTTATCTAGTGACCTAGTGAAAATTTATTAAATCAGTACAATTTTGATACTCCAGATTCTGAAATTGTGACTCCTCAGTTGGTACCCCATTACCATTACCCATAATAGACACTCAAGAGCCTATAAAGGTCCGTATCAAAAAACTAAAAACTTCCCCGAATATTGTTCAAGCAACGAAAAATATTCCGACCTCTTCTCCCAATCTTTATATATCTACGTTATCTGTCGTTTCACCTCGAAAGCAAGTTTTCCTATCTAGGCTTTCTTCTGATACGACATGTGAAGCTATATCTGCTTTTATTGTCAGTAAATCGAATTTTAATTTCGCGACACCTCGTGAATTTGCTTCATTCAAAATCAATGTGCGCGCTGAATTTTTCACAACTATATGTGACTCCAAATTTTGGCCACCTAAAATAGTTGTGCATGAATTCAAACACAAGAATCGAAATAGGTTGTTTCCTATATCGTTAAATTTTATTTCGGTTCAATCTTCTAATATTGAAAAAAAATTTCACAATCTTACTGCTACTGTCTTTGATATATCAAAACGTTCGCGACCTAAATTCTAAGTTCAGATGACTATTTATACCCTGAACCCATTGAAAA
The DNA here is from genome assembly GCA_037075265.1 of Drosophila nigricruria. Taxonomy (NCBI): domain Eukaryota; kingdom Metazoa; phylum Arthropoda; class Insecta; order Diptera; family Drosophilidae; genus Drosophila; species Drosophila nigricruria. The sequence continues at coordinate 243,149 of JBAMCI010000058.1, forward strand.
TTGGAAATCAGGGTATAATGGTTTTGTTAAAATGTATGTAACAGGCAGAAGGAGGCGTGGCAGACCCCATAAAGTATATATATTCTTGATCAGCTCGACGAACTGAGTTGATATAGCCATGTCCGTCTGTCCGTCTGTCCGTCCGTCCGTATGTGTGAAGGCGTCGATCTCAGAATCTATAAGAGCTAGAGACTTGAAATTATTTATGTAGATCCGTGTATAGCACGCACAGATCGAGTTTGTTTCAAAAAATCGATAAATTTTATCGTTTTAAAGTTATCGATTTAAAACGTTATCGAAATGCGGTTATAAGTTTATATCTTCCACATTTTCAGAGCTAGAGCCTCCAAATTTTGTATTTAGTATAATGTATAGTTTATACAATTTTGATTTTTGTTATATTTTGGATGCCATGCCCCTTCGCCCCATATTTGCAAAAAACGTATTTCAAGTGCTAGAGCCTTGTGCTTCGGCAAATACACACATATGAATGAATGAACATAACTACGCTCTGAAAGTTTGATTAAGAACGTCCATCTACAAAAAAACTTATTCAACAATTAACTTACCATAATATAGCTCTTACTGCAGCCCAAGCGCAGTTGCTGCGTAAACTGCGCAGTCAGCAGAGCGCTCGCTTATGCGTGCGTGCGTGCGTAAGTATGTGCGTGTATGTATGTGCGTGTGCATGTGTTGCTTGTATATATATATGTTAAATAAGTATAAAATGTTTGGAATATCGGCTCATCGCAGGGCTCAGGGGATCTCCTAGTCGGGTTCCACCGACTAGAGCTTTCTTACTTGTTTTGAGTAGTTTTTGTATAAATTCAGAAATTATTGCTCTCACAGAAACGTGGCTAAGTCCGAATGTTTATAATAGTGAGATTCTCTCAAATGATTTTACCATTTATAGACACGATCGACTGCTACGTAAAGGTGGTGGTGTCTTGATTGGTGTTAAATCCAATATCCTTTCAGAATCTTTTATTTCTTCGTTACCTCATGATGCTAGGATTATTGGAGTTAAAATAACTCTTCCATCGTGTTCCTTATTTATTACTTGTTCATATATCCCTCTCTCTTCCGATGTTCAAGTTTATGCTCAACATATAACTTGCATTAAAGAAATTTGTGGACATATTAATGATAACGATATGTTTCTTGTGTTGGGTGACTTTAATATACCTAACACTTCTTGGTCCTCCAGTCCCAACTCTAGTTTTCTTATTCCTACATTAGATCATTACCTTTTCAATGAATTATTCTCGCTTTCTATGCTTCAGATGAACTCTATTTCAAATCATCTGAATCGTTCACTTGATCTAGTTTTTATTAATGATGACTCTAGAATTAATGTGTTCAGGCATGAACATAAAGAAATAGCCGAAGATCATAAACATGTCATCTACGCACTTAACGACTAGGTTGAAGTACGTAAGAAATGAGAAGGGTCACATGTTTGGAATCTATACACAAAAATCTGTACACAAACATTAACGCTGAGCCTTACAAACTCTGCGATAAGTTAAGAGTACACAATCACCTACGCTGAGCCTTACAAACTCTGCGATATGCTAAGAATAGATAAAGACCAACGCTGAGCCTTACAAACTCAGCATTAGATAAGCTAGATTTAAGGGTTGAAATTATGCATGAGTGTATATAAATACACTGGCTCAGAAGAATAAAATCAATATACTACTGATCGTTAACGCAGCGAGTGTGTTCAAGGTACGTCGAGCCAGATAGAGCAAGTGTGTTCAGGGTCCGTCGAGCCGGATAGATCAAGTGTATTCATAATGTCTCTAGATCATCACCTTTTTGTATACCTGAGGATATACATCATCCCACTTTGGAGGTACAATTATCCATAAGTACTCCTCCAGTTTTCACACCTAAAATTTTAAAACAACGTCGTTGTTATAATAAGTGCAATTTTGTTTTGCTTAATCAACTTATTAATGCAACAGATTGGTTTCCTTTATATAAGTCTGTTGACATTAATTTGGCAACAACTTTTTTCTATAATACTTTAAACTCTATTCTTGATGAGTGTGTTCCTATGTATCGAGCTATGCCAATTTCTAATAAATCCGCTTGTTTTACTCAGACTCTTTTTAATTTAAAAAACATTGTCTAAATATTTTAAAAAATTTAAAAAGTCTGGTTCTAATGTAGACTGGTCTAAATATTCCATAGAAAAGTCGAATTTTTAATATTTTAAATTCTCGGTGTTATGATAATTACCTTTTTCGTTGCAAAAGGCAGTTTGTTCGTGATCCTAAGCAATTCTATTCATTGGTAAACATGAAGCGTAAATTTTCTAGTTTACCTTCCTCATTTTTTTTTGGATTGGACAAAACTTGTAATGATTATGATTCCTCTGATCTGTTTTGCAGATTTTTTTCAATCCACTTACTCCTCGGTAGATCCCTGGACCACTTCATATCCTTACTTAATTTCTACAACTAATATGCTAATAATAATCCTTCTACTTTTTCCCCTGCTTCTCTGATATCAGCCATTCGGTCATTGAAATCATATTTATACTCATTCACAAAGTGAAATGAGTATATTGGTTTTGTGCAATGTCCGTCACGCTGTCCGTCCGTCTGTCCGTCTGTCCGTATGAACGCAAACCATTTGCACAGTTTTGAAGCTAGAGAGTTGAAATTTGGAATATATACTCGTGTATACCCTCAAATTATAAAGTGTCAAGATTTTCCCGATACGCCCACTAGGGGCGTGGCAAATCGGAAAATGCATTTTCCGATATCTCAGAAACACTACTTCTGGAAGTGCTAGAAAGTTGCAATATGAAATGTCGACTCGTGTTGACAACTCAAGATGAAAAAGCTATGGCGGATATATCTACGCCCATTGGGGGCGTGGCAAATCGGGTAAAACTGTATCTTCTACAGTTTTAAAGCTAGAACGCCCAAATTTGGCACGTAGGTTACTGATACGATCCTATGAAGATCGACCAAAAACCTATATATCCACGCCTACTAGGGGCGTGGCAAATCGGATCTGACTATATAGTGATTTTTAAAATTCTGTAATATTTTCAGCACTATTGATGCTAGAGACTTGAAACTTGGTATATATACTCGGGTTGACAACCCAAGCTGAAAAAGATATGGCGGATATATCTACGCCCATAGGGGGCGTGGCAAACCGCAAAAATTTGTAGCTCCTACAGTTTTAGAGCTAGAAGCTTCAAAATTGGATGGTTGAATTACTGGTGAGCTCCTCTATCGATGCCCAAAAAATAATTTTTACGCCCCTTATGGGGTATGCCCGGCTAAAAAATACCCTGTAATTTTCGCATTTTTTGAGTGTAAGCATCCAAATTTCACACTTACGTTACCCTTCACTACTTCTAAGAACTGACCAAAAATTATATGTCTACGCACACTGGGGGCGTGGCAAATCGGGAAAAACTGTACGCTTTTCCGATTCTCAGTGAGAAAATCAAAGTTTTATGACGATGTTACTTCTGATCTATTGAGTTCCAAAAAATTATATGTGTACAAACGAATTGTGGGCGTGGCAATGGGCGTGATCTGTGCGGGTGTGAATGAGTATCCCGCAGTCGGTAGCGCCCGACTGCAACGTTCTTACTTGTTTTCCCCTGGAGCTGATAATATTCCCAATTGTGTAATTAAAGAATGTAGTGGCTCGCCACTACAGACACCATTACTAAAACGATTTAATTTGTCGCTCGAAACCTCTGTTTTTCTGTCTATTTGGAAAGAGTCTTTCATCATCCCTCTATATAAACAAGTAAAAAAGCTCTAGTCGGCGGTACCCGACTAGGAGATCCCCTGAACCCTGCGAAGAGCCGATATTCCAAACATTCTATGCTTATTTAACAAATATATATAATCAACACATGCACACACACATACACACATGCATACGCATGCACGCATAAGCGAAAGCTCTGCTGACTGCGCAGTTTACGCAGCGACTGAGCGTGGGCTGCGCTCATAGGCTTTACTATGGGAAATTAAATGTTTAATAACTTATTTTGTACGTGGACTTTCTTAATCAAACTTTCACAGCGTAATTATGTCATTCATATGTATGTATTTGCCAAAGCACAAGTCTCTAGTATTTGAAATACGGTTTTTACAAGTTTGGTGGGAAGGGAAGGAATGGGGGGATGGTATCCAAAATGTGACAAAACCCAAAACTGTATAAACTCTATATCATACTAAATCCAAAATTTGAGCACTTTAGCTCTAAAGATGTCGGAGATATAAATTTATAACTGCATTTCGATAACGTTTTAAATCGATAACTTTAAAACGATCACATTTATCGATTTTTTGAAACAAACTCGATCTGCGCGTGCTATACACGGATCTACATAAAAAATTTCAAGTCTCTAGCTATTATAGATTCTGAGATCGACGCGTTCATACATACGGACAGACGGACAGACGGACGGACGGACAGACGGACAGACGGACATTGCTATATCGACTCAGTTCGTCGAGCTGATCAAGAATATATATACTTTAAGGGGTCTGCCACGCCTCCTTCTGCCTGTTACATACATTTTAACAAAACCATTATACCCTGATTTCCCATTTTCAATGGGTTCAAGGTATAAAAAGGTGGGAGGTCTGACATTTCTAATCATAGAGGTATTGCAAAACTATCTGCTATTCCGAAATTATTTGAAAAAATAATTACATCTACCTTACAACATTTTTGCAAATCGATTATTTCACCATCGCAGCATGGTTTTGTTCAAAATCGATCTACTTCCACTAATCTATTAGAATTTACTTCCCTAGTCAATGACAGTTTTTTAAATAAAATGCAAACTGATATTGTATATACTGATTTCAGTAAAGCATTTGACTCACACCATAAACTTGTTTCTTGGATTTCATCTTAATCAAAGGATAGAACAAAAAGAGTTGTGTTGAGAACAGCATTTTCGAAACGTGTTTTCGTTTCGTCGGGTGTACCTCGGAGTAGTCATTTGGGCCCGTTACTTTATTCCCTATTTATAAATGACCTTCCAAACCGTTTATCGAATTCAAAGATATTTGTGTATGCAGATGACGTAAAACTTTGTCTTTCGAATGCTAATTCACTTGATCATCTACGCCTTCAAGATGATCTTAATTCCTTCCAACTTTGGTGTGTGGCTAATCGGTTACATTTAAATTGTTATAAATATATGACAATGACCTTCTGTCGTACTATTCCATATATTGCTAATTATTAAATTAATAATTATTCCTTGCAACGTATTTTTTCAGTCAAAGATCTTGGTGTACTTTTTTACTCGAAACTTAATTTCAATTCTCATATCTCAACTATCATAAATGAAGACAAAAGTGTTCTTGGCTTTATTAAACGTTCGGCAAAAGAATTCATGGATCCATTCATTACCAAACTTCTTTATGTTTCGCTGGTACGACCTATTTTAGAATACTGTTCAATTATATGGTCTCCACAGCATAAATTGTATCAGGATCGTATTTCTACTCTTTGCCTTACGGGATCTAAACTGGAACCCCAATCTTCGTTTACCGTCTTATGTTAATCAATCGTAGAACTATCCTGGGGATTGCTTTTTATACCCTGAACCCATTGAAAATGGGAAAACAGGGTTTAATGGTTTTGTTAAAATGTATGTAACAGGCAGAAGGAGGCGTGGCAGGCCCCATAAAGTATATATATTCTTGATCAGCTCGACGAACTGAGTCAATATAGCCATGTCCGTCTGTCCGTCTGTCCGTCTGTCCGTCCGTCTGTCCGTATGTATGAACGCGTCGATCTCAGAATCTATAAGAGCTAGAGACTTAAAATTTTTTATGTAGATCCGTGTAGCGCGCACAGATCGAGTTTGTTTCAAAAAATCGATAAATTTGATAGTTTTAAAGTTATCGATTTAAAACGTTATCGAAATGCTGTTATAAATTTATATCTTCCACATCTTTAGAGCTAGAGTCTCCAAATTTTGTATTTAGTATAATGTGGAGTTTATACAATTTTGATTTTTGTTATATTTTGGAGGCCACGCCCCCTTTCTTTCCCTTTCCCCCAAAATTTGTAAAAGACGTATTTCAAATACTAGAGACTTGTGCTTTGGAAAATATACACATATAAATGACATAATCACGCTCTGAAAGTTTGATTAAGAAAGTCCATCTTCAAAAGAATTTATTGAACAAATCATTTCCCATAGTAAAGCCTATGAGCGCAGCCCACGTTCAGTCGCTGCGCTAACTGCGCAGTCAGCAGAGCGCGTGCTTATGCGTATGTGTATGTGTGTATGTGTGCGCATGTGTTGCTTGTATGTATGTATATGTTAAATAAGCATAGAATGTTAGGAGTATCGGCTCTTCGCAGGGTTCAGGGGATCTCCAAGTCGGGTAACGCCGACTAGAGCTTTCTTACTTGTTTTACATAATTTGATTATTGGTAATATTGACTCGACATGCATGTTATTTCAACTTAATTTTTCTGTTCCTTCCAGAACAACCAGACTCTTTCGTCCCTTGCATTTTCCATTGTGCACTTCGTATTATTCTTTGCATAGCGCGTTTCACGTCCGTCCGTCCGTATGAACGCAGCGATCTCGTAAACCACAAAAGCCACCCAAGCGCAGTCGCTGCGTCAACTGCACAGTCAGCAGAGCGCGTGCTTATGCGTGCGTGCGTATGCATGTGTGTGTGTTTGTATGCGTTGCTCGCAATATTTGTATATGTAAAATAAGCATATCATGTTGGGAAGATTGGATCTTCGCAGGGTTCAGGGTATCTCGTAGTCGAGCCGTCTCGACTAGAGCACTCTTACTTGTTTCTTTATCTTTCTCTCTTTGCTTCTTATTCTGTTTGCTTTTATTAATATTTTCAATTTTCTTTTAATCTTTACTTTATACTAATTATTTAATGATTATACTTTGAATCTATAATAAATATTTTTAAGTTTCTATTAACACTCTCTATCTTTTGTGGTTCATTAATATCACTGACCATACATGGCTATGAATCGGGGCATAGCTGGCCGGACTGGCAAATAAAATACCCCCATCGGGTTGCTGGTATTATTGTAAAATTTTTTGTGTTCTTTTAGGCTATATAACTTATTTGTTTAGTTTATCTTTAAGTTTGACACTCGCTTGTCAATTTCCTTTTTTAAATAAATAAATAAATAAATAAATAAATAAATAAATAAATAAATAAATAAATAAATAAATAAATAAATAAATAAATAAATAAATAAATAAATAAATAAATAAATAAATAAATAAATAAATAAATAAATAAATAAATAAATAAATAAATAAATAAATAAATAAATAAATAAATAAATAAATAAATAAATAAATAAATAAATAAATAAATAAATAAATAAATAAATGAATGAATAAATAAATAAATAAATAAATAAATAAATAAATAAATTAATTAATTAATAAATTAATAAATAAATTAATAAATTAATAAATAAATAAATAAACAAAAAAAAAAATAAATAAATAAATAACAAGTAAGAGTGCTCTAGTCGAGACGGCTCGACTACGAGACACCCTGAACCCAGCGAAGAGCCAATCTTTCCAACATGCTATGCTTCTTTTACATATACAAAGATTGCGAGCAACGCACACACACACACACACACATGCATACGGGCGCACGCATAAGCACGCGCTCTGCTGACTGCGCAGTTGACGCAGCGACTGCGCTCGGGCTGCAATAAGCCTATTGTATGGGAAATTAAATGTTTAATAACATTTTTTGGGGATGGACTTTCCTAATCAAACTTGCACAGCGTAATTATGTCATTCAAATGTGTGTATTTCCCAAAGCACAAGTCTCTAGTATTTGAAATACGAATTTTGCAAATTGGGGGCGAAGGGGGCGTGGCATCCAAAATCCAAAAATTACAAATTGTCCGCATTCATTACACGGATCTACACAGTGTGGAGTTTTTGGAGTCTCTAGCTCTTACGGCATGCTTAACCGAAGAAAAGTTATCGATTTTTATCGATAATAAGGAAACGGGATGAGTTATCGAAAATCTAAAAAAAACTTGTACTGCGTAGGCTATATACGAGTATTCTCTGAAAATTTCAGATTTCTAGCTTTTGTGGTTTACGAGATCGCTGCGTTCATACGGACGGACGGACGGACGGACAGACGGACAGGGCTATTTCAACTCAGCTCATCGAGCTGATCTCCTTCTGCCTGTTACATACATTTTCACAAAAACATTATACCCTGATTTCCCATTTTCAATGGGTTCAGGGTATAAAAAACAAGTAAGAAAGCTCTAGTCGGCGATACCCGTCTAGGAGATCCCCTGAACCCTGCGAGGAGCCGATTCTCCAAACATTCTATGCTTATTTAACATATACATACATACAAGCAACACATGCGCACACATACACACATACACATACGCATAAGCACGCGCCCTGCTGACTGCGCAGTTAGCGCAGTGACGTGGGCTGCGCTCATAGGCTTTACTATGGGAAATGAATTGTTCAATAAATTCTTTTGTAGATGGACTTTCTTAATCAAACTTTCAGAGCGTGATTATTTAATTTATATGTGTATATTTTCCAAAGCACAAGTCTCTAGTATTTGAAATACGGCTTTTACAAATTTTGGGGGAAAGGGAAAGAAAGGGGGCGTGGCCTCCAAAATATAACAAAAATCAAAATTGTATAAACTCCACATTATACTAAATACAAAATTTGGAGACTCTAGTTTTAAAGGTGTGGGAGATATAAATTTATAACAGCATTTCGATAACGTTTTAAATCGATAACTTTAAAACTATCAAATTTATCGATTTTTTGAAACAAACTCGATCTGTGCGCGCTACACGGATCTACATAAAAAATTTTAAGTCTCTAGCTCTTATAGATTCTGAGATCGACGCGTTCATACATACGGACAGACGGACGGACAGACGGACAGACGGACAGACGGACATGGCTATATTGACTCAGTTCGTCGAGCTGATCAAGAATATATATACTTTATGGAGTCTGCCACGCCTCCTTCTGCCTGTTACATACATTTTAACAAAACCATTATACCCTGATTTCCCATTTTCAATGGGTTCAGGGTATAAAAAATAAATAAATAAATAAATAAATAAATAAATAAATAAATTAAAAAAAAATAAATAATTAAATAAATGAATAAATAAATAAATAAATAAATAAATAAATAAATAAATAAATAAATAAATAAATAAATAAATAAATAAATAAATAAATAAATAAATAAATAAATAAATAAATAAATAAATAAATAAATAAATAAATAAATAAATAAATAAATAAATAAATAAATAAATAAATAAATAAATAAATAAATAAATAAATAAATAAATAAATAAATAAATAAATAAATAAATACATAAATAAATAAATATACATCTTATGTCCCATACAAAAATCATCATTCATCAATCCTGGCTTGGCAAACCAACCCATAAACGTCTTAGAGCAAAAAGCGGACAGAGTAAGATGAGTAAAGAGTAAGCTAGACATCAACAGGAACTTAATTTTCAAGAATACTTCGAGCTGTATTATGATCAAATAGCTTCATATTCCGAAAATTGTCCCCAATATCACCACGATGAAGGTAATCCCAAAAGATCAGATTATACATACCCACAAGATCTAGTAGCCAAATATGAGAGAGAAGAGGCAAATGAAATAGATATTAAGCAAGCCGAAAATTTTCAGTCCGTAGCCCCGGAAACCAACAATACATACGAAGAACACATTAGTCTAAAATGCTTAATAGGCACATGTTCATAACACTGATTGCCTTATCCAAACTAGCAATGGATCATTACTGTTTCAAAACAAGTAAGAAAACTACCGACTGCGGAATACTCATTCCAGCACGCGCAGTTCACGCCAATTACAAGATAAAGATTTTTTTGATTTACCACGCCCCCAAGTGGTTTGTACATATATAATTTTAGGGAAATTAATAAAGGAGATCAGCAGTTATATATAAAGTTTTGATTTTCTCACTGAGAATCCGAAAAACATACAGTTTTTCCCGATTTGCCAAGCCCCCAGTGGGCGTAGAAATATAATTTTTGCCAGTTCGTAGAAGTAGTGAAGGGTAACGTAAGTATGAAATTATTTTTTAGCCGGGCATGCCCCAAAAGGGGCGTAAAAATTATTTTTGAGTCATCGATAGAGAAGCTCACCAGTAACTCAACTCAAATATAACAGAATTTGAAAAATCACTATATAGTCAGATCCGATTTGCCACGCCCCTAGTAGGCGCGGATATATAGATTTTTTGTCGATATTTATAGGATTGTAACAGTAACTCACGTGCCAAATTTGAGCATTCTAGCTTTAAAACTGTAGAAGATACAGTTTTACCCGATTTGCCACGCCCCCAATGGGCGTAGATATATTTGCCATAGCTTTTTCATCTTGGGTTGTCAATATGAGATAGCAATTTAAATCGCAACTCACTAGCACTTTTAGAAGTATTGTTTCTGAGATATCGCATTTTCCGACTTGCCACGCGCCTAGTTGGCGTATCGCGAAAATATTGGCTCTTTATAATTCGAGGGTATACACGAGTATATATTCCAAATTTCAAGTCTCTAGCTCCAAAATTGTGGAAATGGTTTTCGTACATAGGGACATACGGACGGACAGCGTGACGGACATTGCACAAAACCAATATACTCATTTCACTTTCGTGAATGAGTATAATAACTATAATAATATATGGCAACCACGCTTATTCGGATTTATAATAAGTCTGGAAAATACGAGCAGCTAAGGAGCAGGCTCACAAAAAACTTTGATATCTGAAGAAGCCGCACAACAGCTAAAACTGCGCCGAGTCAAACGGAACGTGGAAGTTCAAGGAATTTTACAAAATGTTAAAGTACTAAAAAACAAGGCTCGACTACGAGATACCCTGAACCCTGCGAAGAGCCAATCTTCCCAACATTATATGTTTATTTTACATACACAAATATTGCGAACAACGCACACACATACACACATGCATACGCACGCACGCATAAGCACGCGCTCTGCTGCCTGCGCAGTTGACGCAGCGACTGCGCTTGGGCTGCAATATGCTTATTGTATGGGAAATTAAATGTTTAATAAATGTTGTGGATAAACTTTCTTAATCAAACTTTCACAGCGTAATAATGTTATTCATATGTATGTATTTGCCAAAGCACAAGGCTCTAGTATTTTGCAAATTTGGAGCAAAGGGGGCGTGACATCAAAAATCCAAAAATTACATAATCTCCGCATTCATTACACGGATCTACACAGTAAATTTGGAGTCTCTAGCTCTTACGTTATACAAAAACGAAGAAAAGTTATCGATTCTTATCGACAATAAGGAAACGGGATGAGTTCTCGAAAATCTAAAAAAAAAACTCGGACTGCGTAGGATACACACGAGTATACACTGATTATTTCAGAGCTCTAGCTTTTGTGGTTTACGAGATCGCTGCGTTCACACGGACGGATGGACGGCCAGACGGACAGGGCTATTTCAACTCAGCTCATCGAGCTGATCAAGAATATATATACTTTATGGGGTCTGCCATGTCTCCATCTGCCTGTTACATACATTTTCACAAAAACATTATATCCTGCTTTCCCATATTCAACGGGTTCAGGGTATAATAAATTCTTTGGTGAAACATATTATTTTCATAATAGCCAATTGTTAGCTCAAAATATAATAAATGAATGTCAATTTTGTAACTTAGCAAAAACTGAGCATAGAAACACTGACATACCAATGAAAATTTTTCCCAAACCCGGAAATCGCACTGTAAAGTTACAAATCTGGCCGGGGTGCAGACTCAGTCTACCCAGGACCAGCACTTACAAGAATATTTCTTGAGTGCGGGGACGGGGACTTAAGAGAGAGGAAAGGTGTTGGTTTTGGTTGGTTGAGCTATTTATTTATTAATTAAGCTTCTCTGTCGCGGTCCGGGCCCTGCCGCACGTTTTCTCGCGATCCCACGTGCTTCGCGTCTTTTCCATGTTCTTCCCGCCTACTCTTCGTTCGAGCGACCCATCTCGTCGCGTGCCCGAAAACTAATTAACTTCTGCCCTTAATTCTACCCCGCTCGAGCCGCCCGATCGCCACGGCGACGCAACTCACCACCCTCGCTCCTCACGGTGGAGCTTTCACCACGCTGCGCAGAGTTGCATCGCCTATCGTCGGCACGCACTCGAGCCGTTACATTTAAATTCGTTAAATTTAAATTTAAAAATAGTAGATAGTTTTGCAATACCTTAGGAGCAGCCGCCTCACATTCTTATTTACAATAAGATAGCATAAAAGTAATGAGTAAGGTAGTTGTAATAAGAGCGCAAGGAGCGCAAGATGTATGTAAAAATGTTGAAACTTAAATGTAACGGCTCGAGTGCGCGCCGACGATCGGCGATGCAACTCTGCGTAGCGTGGTGAAAGCTCCACCGTGAGGAGCGAGCGCGGTGGTGAGTTGCGTCGCCGAGGCGATAGGGCGGCTCGACCATGGTAGAATGAAGGGCAGAAATTAATTAGTTTTTGGGCACGCGACGAGATGGGTCGCTGGAGAGTATGGAGCGCGCGTCGGCGCTCAAACGAAGAGAAAAGGCACGAAGCACGTGGGCTTTGCGAGAAACGGTGCGGCAGGGCCTGGATCGCGACAGGGAAGTTTAATTAATAAATAAATATCTCAACCAACCAAAACCAACACCTTTCCTCTCTCTTAAGTCCCCGTCCCCGCACTTAACAACTATTCTTGTAAGTGCTGGTCCTGGGAGACTGAGTCTGCACACCGGCCAGATTTGTAACTTTACAATTCGTAATTGACATTTATTCCTCAGAAGGTAAACATTATCTCAGTTGCATGGACGTTTGTTCAAAATTCGCTACTCTTGTACAGATAAAAACTAACGATTGATAGAATGTAATAACGCATTAACGTGCATATTAAATCAGTTAGGACAACCAATATAACTAAAAACAGACCGGGACGGCTCTTTTACAGGAATAGCAGACATCGAACGACTTTACCAAATAATAAATGAAACAAGTAAGAACGTTGCAGTCGGGCGCTACCGACTGCGGAATCCTCATTCACACCCACACATATCACGCCCATTGCCACGCCCACCATTGGTTTGTACATATATAATTTTTTGGAAATCAATAGAGGAGATCAGCAGTAATATCGTCATAAATTTTGATTTTGTCACTGAGAATCGGAAAAACGTACAGTTTATACCGATTTGCCACGCCCCCAGTGGGCGTAGACATATAATTTTTGGCCAGTTCTTAGAAGTAGTGAAGGGTAACATAAGTGTGAAATTTGGATGCTTACACTCAAAAAATGCGAAAATTACAGGGTATTTTTTAGCCGGGCATACCCCATACGCCCCCAGTGGGCGTAGAAATATAATTTTTGACCATTTCCTAAAAGTAAAGAAGGATAACATAAGTGCGATTTGAATTTGAACGGTTATACTCAAAAAATTCGAAAATTACAGGGTATTTTTTAGAATGGCAGGCCCCAAAAGGGACGTAAAAATTAATTTTCGGTCATCGATAGAGGAGCTCACCAGTAACTCAACCATCCAATTTTGAAGCTTTTAGCTCTAAAACTTATCTTTTTCATTTAGGGTTGTCAACTCGAATAGTGCTCAAAATATAACAGAATTTGAAAAATTATTATATAGTCAGATTCAATGGGGTTGTCAATACAAGTATACATTCCAATTTTCAACTCCCTAACAGCGTGACGGACATTCCAAAAAACCAATATACTCATTTCCCTTCGTCAATCAGTATAAAAACTCGACAGAGAAAATAGCTGTATTAGACTTGCTTAATGTAATAAAATGGGACATGTAAATTTTGTGAGAACCTTTTATAAATACCTTTTCAGAAAATTAGATTAAGAAGTTAAAGAGGAGTTGCAAACAAAAATAGTGTAAGGCGGTTGCCAGAATAGCCGCCTCACATTGTATATACATATATTTATTTTATTTATTTTATTTAGCTTAGTAATATTAACAATATATTTAGTTAGGTAATTAGTAATAATAAGAATTAGTGGTAAGTTGAATTTAAATGTAACGGCTCGAGTGCGCGCCGACGATCGGCGAGGCAACTCTGCGCAGCGTGGTGAAAGCTCCGCCGTGAGGAGTGAGTGGTGTGTTGAGTTGCGTCGCCGAGGCGATCGGGCGGCTAGAGCGTGGTAGAATTAAGGGAGAGAGGCAATTTTTTGCACGCGACCAAGATGGTCGCAAAAAGAAAAAAATTAGCGAGCGCGGGGCGCCGCTTAGAAGAAAAAGGAAAGATTTGGATACATGACCGGTGCGGCAGGGCTCGACCGGCGGCCAAGGTACATCAAGAGAAATATTTGTTAAATAATAATAATAAACAAGTAAGAACGTTGCAGTCGGGCGCTACCGACTGCGGGATACTCATTCACACCCCCACAGATCACGCCCATTGCCACGCCCACAATTGGTTTGTACATATATAATTTTTTGGAAATCAATAGAGGAGATCAGCAGTAATATCTGTATATAAATCTGATTTTCTCACTGAGAATCGGAAAAACGTATAGTTTTTCCCGATTTGCCACGCCCCCAGTAGGCGTAGACATATAATTTTTGGCCAGTTCTTAGAAGTAGTGAAGGGTAACGTAAGTGTGAAAGTTGGATGCTTACACTCAAAAAATGCGAAAATTACAGGGTATTTTTTAGCCGGGCATACCCCATAAGGGGCGTAAAATTTATTTTTGGCGCATCGATAGAGGAGCTCACCAGTAACTTACCATCCAATTTTGAAGCTTCTAGCTCTAAAACTGTAGGAGCTACAAACTTTTGCGGTTTGCCACGCCCCCTATGGGCGTAGATATATCCGCCATATCTTTTCCAACTTGGGTTGTCAACCCGAGTATATATACCAAGTTTCAAGTCTCTAGCATCAATAGTGCTCAAAATATTACAGAATTTGAAAAATCACTATATAGTCAGATCCGATTTGCCACGCCCCTAGTAGGCGTGGATATATAGATTTTTGGTCGATCTTCATAGGATCGTATCAGTAACCTACGTGCCAAATTTGGGCGTTTTAGCTTTAAAACTGTAGAAGATACAGTTTTACCCGATTTGCCACGCCCCCAATGGGCGTAGATATATCCGCCATAGCTTTTTGATCTTGGGTTGTCAACACGAGTATATATTCCAAATTGCAACTCTCTAGCACTTCTAGAAGTAGTGTTTCTGAGGTATGGGCAAATGCATTTTTCGATTTGCCACGCCCCTAGTGGGCGTATCGGGAAAATCTTGACACTTTATAATTTGAGGGTATACACGAGTATATATTCCAAATTTCAACTCTCTAGCTTCAAAACTGTGCAAATGGTTTGCGTTCATACGGACAGACGGACAGACGGACGGACAGCGTGACGGACATTGCACAAAACCAATATACTCATTTCACTTTGTGAATGAGTATAAAAAACAAGTAAGAACGTTGCAGTCGGGCGCTACCGACTGCGGAATCCTCATTCACACCCACACATATCACGCCCATTGCCACGCCCACCATTGGATTCTACATATATAATTTTTTGGAAATCAATAGAGGAGATCAGCAGTAATATCGTCATAAATTTTGATTTTGTCACTGAGAATCGGAAAAACGTACAGTTTATACCGATTTGCCACGCCCCCAGTGGGCGTAGACATATAATTTTTGGCCAGTTCTTAGAAGTAGTGAAGGGTAACGTAAGTGTGAAATTTGGATGCTTACACTCAAAAAATACGAAAATTACAGGGTAGTTTTTAGCCGGGCATACCCCAAAAGGATCGTAAAAATTAATTTTAGGTCATCGATAGAGGAGCTCATTAGTAACTCAACCATCCAATTTTGAAGATTCTAGCTCTAAAACTGTAGGAGCTACAAACTTTTGCGGTTTGCCACGCCCCCAATGGGCGTAGATATATCGGCCATAGCTTTTCCATCTTGATTTGTCAACACAAGTCTACATTCTAAATTGCAACTCTCTAGCACTTCTAGAAGTAGTGTTTCTGAGATATCGGAAAATGCATTTTCCGATTTTCCACGCCCCTAGTGGGCGTATCGGGAAAATCTTGACACTTTATAATTCGAGGGTATACACGAGTATATATTCCAAATTTCAACTCTCTAGCTTCAAAACTGTGCAAATGGTTTGCGTTCATACGGACAGACGGACAGACGGACGGACGGACGGACAGTGTGACGGACATTGCACAAATATATTTATTTATTTATTTATTTATTTAAAAAAAGGAAAATTGACAAATCGAGTGTCAAATTAAAGATAAACTAAACAAAATAAGTTATATAGCCTAAAAGAACACAAAAAATATTACAATAATACCACCAACCCGTTGGGGGTATTTTATTTGCCAGTCCGGCCAGCTATGCCCCGATTCATAGCCATGTATGGTCAGTGATATTAATGAACTACAAAAGATAAAGAGTGTTAATAGAAACTTAAAAATATTTATAATAGATTATAGAAAAAAAAGGATTGGGAAATCACTCCACAATGTTGAAGATTTTGCCAGTCGTCAAATTTGTGCACCTGCTCACTCCTGGGCACTGTGTGTGATTTCCCTAAGATGATCTGAAAGCAAGGATTTAATTAAAGGTAGAGAGAGTTCAGAGGAAAATACGTGATAAAATTTATTATAATTAACACATAAAACGTGAAACGCGCTATGCAAGGAATAATCCGAAGTGCACAATGGTAAACACAACGGACGAAAGTGTCTGGTTGTCTGTTGAACAGAAAAATTTAGTTGCAATAACAGGCGAGACGAGTCAATATTACCAATAATCAAATTATGTAGAAAAACAATCCCCAGGATAGTTCTACGATTGATTAATGATGGGAGATCAATAAGAAGAAGCCTACTAACATAAGACGGTAAACGAAGATTGGGGTCCCAGTTTAGATCTCGTAAGGCAAAAAGTAAAAACTGTTTCTGGACCGATTCAATTCGATCCTGATACAATTTATGCTGAGGAGACCATATAATTGAACAGTATTCTAAAATAGGTCGTACCAGCGAAACATAAAGAAGTTTGGTAATGAATGGATCCTTGAATTCTTTTGCCCAACGTTTAATAAAGCCAAGAACACTTTTGGCTTCATTTATAATAGTTGAGATATGAGAATTGAAGTTAAGTTTCGAGTCAAAAAGTACACCAAGATCTTTGACTGAAAAAATACGTTGCAAGGGATAATTATTAATTGAATAATTAGCAATATATGGAATAGTACGACAGAAGGTCATTGTCATACATTTAGAACAATTTAAATGCAACCGATTAGCTACACACCAAAGTTGGAAGGAATTAAGATCATCTTGACGGCGTAGATGATCAAGTGAATTAGCATACGAAAGACAAAGTTTTACGTCATCTGCATACATAAATATCTTTGAATTCGATATGCGATTTGGAAGATCATTTATAAATAGGGAAAAAAGTAGCGGACCCAAATGACTACCCTGAGGTACACCCGACGAAACGAAAACAAGTTTCGCAAAAGCTGTTCTCAATACAACTCTTTGGGTTCTACCTTTTAAATAGGATGAAATCCAAGAAAGAAGTTTAGGGGAAAATCCTAAGTGATCAAGCTTTTGAAGTAGTATATCGTGGTGTACTGAGTCAAATGCTTTACTGAAATCAGTATATATAACATCAGTTTGCATTTTATTTAAAAAACTGTCATTGACTAGGGAAGTAAATTCTAATAGATTAGTGGAAGTAGATCGATTTCGAATAAAACCATGCTGCGATGGTGAAATAATCGATTTGCAAAAATGTTGTAAGGTAGATGTTAATATTTTTTCAAGTAATTTTGGAATAGCAGATAGTTTTGCAATACCTCTATAATTAGAAATGTCAGACCTCCCACGATTTTTATATAGAGGGGTGATGAAAGATTCTTTCCAAATAGACGGAAAAACAGAGGTTTCCAGCGACAAATTAAATAGTTTTAGTAATGGTGTCTGAAGGGAACCACTACATTCTTTAATTACACAGCTGGGAATATTATCAGCTCCAGGAGAAAAAGATGATATTAGTTGTAGAAATTAAGTAAGGGTATGATTTGGTATAGGGATCTAACGAGGAGTAAGTGGATTGGAAAAAATCTGCAAATAGATTAGAGGAATCATGATCATTACAAGTTTTGTCCAATCCAAAGAAAAATGAGGAAGGTAAACTAGAAGACTTACGCTTCATGTTTACGAATGAATAGAATTTCTTAGGATCACGAACAAACTGCCTTTTGCAACGAAAAAGGTAATTCTCATAACACCGAGAATTTAAAATATTAAAATTCGACTTGGCTATGGAATATTTAGACCAGTCTACATTCGAACCAGACTTATTAAATTTTTTAAAATATTTAGACTTAATATTTTTTAAATTAGAAAGAGTCTGAGTAAACCAGGGGGCTTTATTAGAAACGGACATAGGGAGACACATAGGAACACACTCATCTAAAAGAGAATTTAAAGTGTTATAGAAGAAAGTTGTTGCCAAATTAATGTCAACTGACTTATATAAGGGAGACCAATCTGTTGCATTAATAAGTTGATTAAGCAAAACAAAATTGCACTTATTATAACAACGACGTTGTTTTAAAATTTTAGGTGTGAAAACTGGAGGAGTACTTATGGATAATTGTACCTCCAAAGTGGGATGATGTATATCCTCAGGTATACAAAAAGGTGATGATCTAGAGACAGTAATGCTTGAGTCATCATTAATAAAAACTAGATCAAGTGAACGATTCAGATGATTAGAAATAGAGTTCATCTGAAACATAGAAAGCGAGAATAATTCATTGAAAAGGTAATGATCTAATGTAGGAATAAGAAAACTAGAGTTGGGACTGGAGGACCAAGAAGTGTTAGGTATATTGAAGTCACCCAACACAAGAAACATATCGTTATCATTAACATGTCCATAAATTTCTTTAATGCAAGTTATATGTTGAGCATAAACTTGAACATCAGAAGAGGGAGGGATATATGAACAAGTAATAAATAGGGAACACGATGGAAGAGTTATTTTAACTCCAATAATCTCAGCATCATGAGATAACGAAAAAATAAAAGATTCTGAGAGAATATTGGTTTTAACACCAATCAAGACACCACCACCTCTACGTAGCAGTCGATCGTGTCTATAAATGGTGAAATCATTAGAGAGAATCTCACTATTATAAACATTCGGACTTAGCCACGTTTCAGTGAGAGCAATAATTTCAGAATTTATACAAAAACTACTCAAAAATACTCTTCTGAGCTTAGAATTTAGCCCGCGAACGTTTTGATATATCAAAGACAGTTGCGGAGAAGATTGAGCAAAATTTAGTTTTTTGATCCAATATTAGATGAAGATTGAACCGAAGTAGGATTTAACGATATTGGAGACAACCTATTCCGATTCTTGTGTTTGAATTCATGCACAACTACATTAGGTGGCCAAAACTTGGAGTCACATATAGTTGTGAAAAATTCAGCGGGCACATTGATTTTAAATGAAGCAATTTCACGAGGAGTCGCGAAATTAAACTTCGAAATAAAAACATTGGCTGCAGATTTACTAGAAATAAAAGCAGATATAGCTTCACATGTCGTGTCAGAAGAAAGCCTAGATAGGAAAACTTGCTTTCGAGGAGAAACGACAGATAAAGTAGGTATAGAAAGAGTGGATGAAGAGGTCGGAATATTTTTCGTTGCTTGAGCAATATTCGGGGAGGCTTTTAGTTTGTTGATTGGAACCTGTAAAGGCTCTTCAGTGTCTATTATAACACTAGCAACAGGTGTATCCGACAAGTCATTAGCAATTGGAACTAATAACGAGTCAGGGCAAGGTGAGGAAGGCACTAATAAATTAGGAGACAGTATTGGTACGGAATGGGGTACCAACTGAGAAGGAGTCATAATTTCAGAATCCGAAGTATCAAAATGGTACTGATTTAGTAAATTTTCACCAGCTTCTAGGTCACTAGATAACTGTTTAGATATACTACTCAGTTTTAAAAATTGAACTCGCACTGAATTATACATCTTGGAAAAATTTAATTTTTTTTCCAAGCAAATTGGACACGACCAGCGTAAACCACCACAACCAATTTTAGCAGTGGACATGATTTTGTCATAGTCCCGTCCGGTGAGACCAGCACATTTTGTGTGCATCATATTCTCACATAACTAGCAACTAACAAATTGCAATTGTGCAGAATAGAATATTGCATGATTTTTTGCAGCAAGTCGTATTGGCAATTGGGGTTAAGCAACCGAAACGTAAAAACTGATCAAAAGGAAATAATAGAAAAAAACAAAGAGAGCGGGTCCAACAACAAACAACTGAAAAAGAGCGGGTGAGCAGCAAGCAGTGAGAGAGTTTCTGGCACAAGACGAATTTGATTTAGTGAGAAACACAAACAACTCAAGTATGAGTGTGAGTGATAACACTAACAAATATGCACAAGTGTAAAAAGAAACACAAACGAAAGAGGAGAGCGCCAAAGAAGTAAATGCAAATGTAACAAAACAAATTACCGACGCTGACAAAACTTTCAAAATAGAAACACTTTTATAATAGCACAAAGCACCGTGGATTATTTCTTGCACAGTAAAAAACAAAGCCTGATGGCTGAATTAAACAAATTACAAAAAAGTGTAAGTTTAAAGCCAAGAAATATTCAAATGTGAATAAAAGTTAAGGAGCACAAACAAAGCACGTCAAACACTTTCAACTGAGAACTCTCTCTTATTTCTCTCTCATTTCACTTTGTGTATGAGTATAAAAATATGCATAATCAACACTTTAATGACGAAGAATAAATACTTAGCAAAATGGAAACAATTCTCTATATTTACAATCACAAGACGAAACATGACACTACTGGACAAACTCCCGCACACATTTTCTTATTTGCCGGATAAACAACTTTAGATACGCAAGATACCCGACTAGGAGATCCCCTGAACCCTGCAATGACCCGATATTTCAAACATTCTATGCTTATTTAACATATATATACAAGCAACACATGCACACACACATACGCACGCACGCATAAGCGACCGCCCTGCTAATTGCGCAGTTTACGCAGTGACTTCGCTCGGGCTGCAGATGAGCTATATTATGGGAACTTAATTGTTGAATAAGTATCTTTGTAAATGGACTTTCTTTCAAATTTTCAGAGCGTGATTATGTCTTTCATATGTGAGTATTTGCCGATGCACAAGTTTCTAGTATATGAAATATGTTTATTTCAAATTTGGGGCGAAGGGGGCATGGTATTGAAATTATAACAAAAATCAAAAGTGTATAAATTAGACATAAACCTAAATGCAAAATTTGGAGACCTTAGCTATAAAGATGTAGGAGATATAATTTAACAAGTAAGAAAGTTGCAGTCGGGCGTTACAGCACAGCTCACGCACATTGCCACGCCCCCAATTGTTTTGTACATATATAATTTTTTGGAAATTAATAGAAGAGTTTTGATTTTCTCACTGAGACGATTTTCCGATGAAAATGGTAGAGTTTTTCCCGATTTGCCACGCCCCCAGTGGGCGTAGAAATATAATTTTTGACCAGTTCCTAGAAGTAAAGAAGGATAACGTAAGTGCGATTTGAATTTGAACGCTTATACTCAAAAAATTCGAAAATTACAGGGTTTTTTTTAGCATGGCAGGCCCCAAAAGGGACGTAAAAATTAATTTTCGGTCATCGATAGAGGAGCTCACCAGTAACTCAACCATCCATTTTGAAGCTTCTATCTCTAAAACTGTAGGAGCTACAAACTTTTGCGGTTTGATACGCCCCCTTAGGGCGTAGATATATCCGCCATATATTTTTCATCAATAGTGCTCTAAATATAACAGAATTTGAAAAATCACTATATAGTCAGATCCGATTTGCCACGCCCCTAGTAGGCGTGGATATATAATTTTGTCGATCTTCATAGGATCGTAACAGTAATCTACATGCCAAATTTGGGCGTTCTAGCATTAAAACTGTAGAAGATACAGTTTTACCCATGTTGCCACGCCCCCAATGGGCGTAGATATATTCGCCATAGCTTATTCATCTTGGGTTGTCAACACGAGCCTACATTCCAAATTGCAACTCTCTAGCACTTCTAGAAGTAGTGTTCCTGAGATATCGGAAAATGCATTTTCCGATTTGCCACGCCCCTAGTGGGCGTATCGGGAAAATCTTGACACTTTATAATTCGAGGGTATACACGAGTATATATTCCAAATTTCAACTCTCTAGCTTCAAAACTGTGCAAATGGTTTGCGTTCATACGGACAGACGGAAAGACGGACGGACAGCATGACGGACATTGCACAAAACCAATATACTCATTTCACTTTGTGAATGAGTATAAAAACTAACAAAAGTAGAGACGAGGCAAAGTCCCGACCCTAACACAAGCAGGTCACTTTGAGAGCGCCGGCAGACGCCTACGCTTCTCGGTTGCCCGGGTAGATATCTTGCGAAGAGTAGTTTATACTAACCAAAGCGACCCCCTTTCCTCTCCCTTAAGTCCCTGTCCCCGCACTCAAGAAATTTTCTTGTGAGTGCTGGTTCTGGGTAGACTGGGTCTGCACCCCGGCCAGATTTGTAAACCTTACAAGGTGTGCTCGAGCAGGGACCCTGGGACTAATAAGGGGCGTGGCATATTCGCGGAATAAAATCCCGCGCATATGCCCAAAAAAAAGGTGTTGGTCGGTAAATGTCGCAAAATCTTTTAGCGCGGCGTGGTTGGCCGTCGCAAAAATTGAGCGCGACGAAGGTAACGGCAAACGGAAGCAAGTGTGCAATTATCTAGGTCCGATGTCCGTGGTGGTCCAGCGGTGATTCCTAGAGGTTGTTCCTAATCCAGTCGAGGTATGGCTAGGACGTTAGTCCCGCCTTCCTGGCCTGGCCTTCCTGGTTAGGTACTCCTGATCAAATTAGGAAGATTATGATGGAGGACTTGACTTCGTCCCCATTGTTGAGTACTGGCCTTGTGGCTCAGCAATGTTCAGATAAATGAATAAGTGTTACGGCTGTGTTATAATTCAGAGACTTCTTGTATCGTCTTTATTGTAAATCAAACTAAAGCTAAAGACAAAGGCAAAGCATAGATCTACCGTAAGAACCCAAATGCATCACGCCATCGAGCTACAGTCGGCACGCCGACTCAGCGGATTCTCAGCGACACAGCACTTTGATATAGGGAGCGTAGTATTACGCTGCTTGTTGTTGCTAGTGCAGGGAACCACAATTTGGAGCGTCAGCAATGTTTACATGATCATACTTAGTTGCTATGGTGTTATTTGCTAACTTGTAGGGGAACTGAACCACAATTTGGCGCGTCAGTATTATTTACATAATCCGCATCAATGTCTTCCTTTACATCCTGGATAGAGCGCAAGTTTTCATTGATCATTCGATGTAATAATGGAGTTGATGTTTAGGAGCGGTGACCTCGCGATGCCAGACAGTTTTTCCACGGTTCTTCGTTAGTTTATGAACCCGGTACCATTGATGGACGCTAGTTGTTCAAACGTTACTAGGTGTGTTCCTTTTACTAGTATCTCTGGGCTGTCATCTGTGAGGATGCGTGCAGTTGCTTCGTTGATGATAATAACGCCGTCATCGATGGGCATTATTTCCTTCATGTGGCTGGGCTGCGTATGGCATTAGGCCGTGTTTCCCGCGTGAAGCGAACTCGCACAGGATTTGCGTCGTGATCGTTCGCAAAAGGTATTGTGCGTGGTCTGGATGCACTCAGTGACTGCAAAGGTGTCCTTTTCGACCTTTTACGACCACTTCTTTGGCTAGGCTGCTCATGCTCGGAAAATAGTAGTCGCGAAGGACTTGCTTGACATTTTCTTGAGCTGCACTGTGCGCCCTATTGTGTTCGGTAGTGACGATTTCCCTTTGTTCACTTTTATCGGATATATCCTGCACAACATTTTTGCAGAACCAAAACTGAGTAGCGGGAAAGTGGGAAATTGTTGGAAGCTTGCTAGTGTGGGGAGGTCGTAATGGATGGCGTTTACGGCTTCTGCATTTACGACCTCTTTGAGTGTCTTTAATAGGGTACTCTTATCCGTGAAGTTGATCAAGTGACGGGTTTTGTTTCGGAACAAGATCATATTGCGTTTCGATGGGAAACTAGCTTCTTCCAGAATGATTTGGTTTCTGAAGCAATTCAAGGGTTTGTCCGTAGCCCCGACCGTGTAGGTCGTTGAAAGTTCGCTGTGAATGGTTGCAGCGTCTGATTGAGGCTCGTTTTGTAGGGCATTTAGATTTTATCTGGGTAGGGCATCAAAATTTTCATTACCCGGTTTATAGCGAACTTTGGCATTGTGTTGGTCAATGTAAGCTTTCCACCTCTTTATTTTTGCGTTAGTGTTTTTGTCCGCTACTGCAAAGGTGAGCGCTTGGTGGTCTGTGAAAATATTAATTTCCCTGGAGCCATATAGAAAGTTCTGCAATTTACCTAAGGCCCACACGATGGCCAGCAACTCCCTTTCGTTAGTGGCGTAGTTCAACTCGGCAATTTTCAGGGTACGTGAAATCATGGTTATTGGTCTACCTTCTTGAGATAGTACCGCACCTATTCCGTTGGCCGAGGCATCGGTGGTCAGGTCAAAAGGTTTCTTTAAGTCGGGTACATGTGAATTACGTCTTCAGACGCCAAGATGTTGCGCAAGCGTTCAAATGCGTTGCGCTGGGTTTCATAGAAATCGACTGAAATCTTTTTGGACCTATGCTTACTCACCGAGCCATTTTCTCCCTTCAGGATATCGGTTATTGGTCGAGCTATTGCTGCAAAGTCTTTTATGAAAACGCCAAGATGTTGCGCAAGCGTTCAAATGCGTTGCGCTGGGTTTCATAGAAATCGACTGAAATCTTTTTGGACCTATGTTTACTCACCGAGCCATTTTCTCCCTTCAGGATATCGGTTGTTGGTCGAGCTATTGCTTACCAGGCCCAGGAAGGATCTAACACTGTAGACGCTTTTGGGTTCAGGGTATTCTTGAATGGCCCTGACTTTTTTGGGGTCGGACTTTGTCCCGTCCTTTATTACAATGAAGCCTCTACGCTTTCCTAAAAACTAGTTTTCTCCTGGCTTACTCTCATATTGGCTTCGATCAGGCATTTGAGTATTGTATCGATATGGTTAACATGGTCTGACTCATTCTTTGAGAAGACTATGACGTCATCTAACATATCTTGCCAATATGTTCCCTTAGGACATCATCGATTGCCCTTTGGAAAATGCTACTAGCATTCTTTAGGCCAAAGGGCAGTTGGCAGAACTCGTATTTGCCGCCGCAAACGGAGAATGAGGTCTTTTCGCTGTCGTGTTCCGCAAGGTATATTTGGTGATACCCTGACTTTAAGTCGAGGGTAGATAAAAACTTAGCGTTTCCCAGATTCGCTAGAATCATGGGAATAATAGGCATTGGGTAACGGCCTGGTATGGTTTTTTCGTTCAGCTTCCTGAAGTCAATGACCAACCTTTTTTTGGTGTTACCATAGGCGGCTGTGCCTTTTTTGTCAACAACCCATGTTGGGCTGTTGTAGGGTGACCTTGATGGCCTGATGATGCCGTCTTTCAACAATTTTTTGTCTTCACTGTTTATGAAGTCAGTAACGTCCATTAAATTAGGGTAAGACCTGACATATACTGGTTCGTTGTCTACCGTGCGAATTGTGCCGGAGACAGCGGTGTTAAAAGGAAGGGCTTCTTCTGCTTTTGAGAAGGCCTTTTTCCTTTTAAGAATCATTTTCTGAACTCCTTTTTAATGGATTCAGGAACCACGATGTCATTAACATCAGAAAAATTTACGTCAGCGCATCTCTGGTACTTAATTTCTTCAGATATGCCCTGATATTCTAGTGAGTTTTCTGCTAAGTTCAACTTTACTCCAGCTTGTATTAACAAGTCGAATCCTATAATAGCTTGAAGATGTTCATTAAGCATTTTTGCTTAATTTCAGTGGAACCGTGGATCGAGTTCACTGAGAAAGGTTTGGCGACCGGCTTTAAGGTTATTAGCTCCTTTACGGGCTTAACATAATTTTTTGCCGCGCCAGTGTCAATTAGCATTTTCAATGTTCTCCCAGCCAGCTGTCGTTCAATGAACGGCAACCGGGAACATTCCCTAAAAAATGGACAGAGTCGGATTGAGAGTACTCGTCCTCGCTGTCTATTTCTTCAACTGCGGCCTTTGCCACCTTTCTGTACGCTGCCTTTTTCTCTTCAGTATCTTCCTGAACAATATTGTTAAGACGTTGCCGCCTTGGGCCAGTTTGGCGCTCTGAGGAGTTTCTCCTTTTGGAAGGGTTTGACCCATTCTGTTGGTACTGATTACAATCTGTACGCTGTCTTGACCTGAACGAGGAGTCTACCTCCATCGGTTGCGGAGCTTGTGGTTGGCCATCTTTGCTAGGTTGCTCCTTTGGAGCGTCCTTCTTGCTCTTGAAATGCGGTTTTTTTTTCTTGGCCATGGTTTTCCCTGTTGTTTTTGTCTTTTTTGCTAAAGGGTCTGTTTTTGCTGTTTTCAGCGGTTTGATTTCGTTCTTCAACGACTTTGGCGTATGAGTTAGCAAACATGCTTATCTCTATGCTAACCTCCGCCTCTCTGGTAAGGGCTAGTGCCGAAGGCAAGTCTCTGAGTTGCGCCGGGAATACAATAGCTCTGAGTTGATTTTCTCAGGCCAGAAATAAAGGTGAGCAAGGCGTCGGCCTAATTTCAAAATTGATCAAGTCGGCTGCTTCTTGTTCGTGCGACATTACAACCTTGTTGGTCACTTGAGCCAATCTTTTTTGGACCTCGTCATAGTATTGCATGAGGGTCAAATTACCTTGTCTGACCAAGTCTAGGTTTTGCCTCAGTAGGCGCAAGGATGTTTTGTCAGAATAGGTGCAGTCTAGACTAGACAGCTAGAATGGCCTAAAAATGTAGCACCGTATTATAGGACAGAAGCAGGTCTCCTGCTGGTCCTGTGATCGTGTTCCTTATGATGGCTACTGCTTGGTAGTGCGCGCTGCTGCCGTTGAAGGGCTTGAACAGATCGTATGCATCTACTGCTGCCTGTCTCCAGGCAACGTATTTGTCATGTACACCGGAAAACTCTGGTACTGACTTAATTATATCAAGCGATAAATCGCATCTGATATCTGGGTTAACGGACTTTTTTTGATATGTGGTGATTGATGGTGCTTGCACCTGTATACTTTTTATTCGCTGTGTTAGCGAGTTGATTTGGGATTGCATCACCCAACTCATTGGCTAACGTCAACACATATACGAATATATTTTTGCCGAGCACAATTTATCGGCCGCTTTGAATGTAGGAAACGGAGTGGTATATAAAGTTATTGATTGTTTATTTTGATGGGGTATAATTTTAAAACTTTTCGTGATATGATGACAATATAATCAAGGTATGCAATTACATTTTTTAATTCGTAAAAGTATGCAATTATATTTTTTTAATTTGTAAAAGTATGCAATAATATTTTTAGTTTGGAAAAGTATGCAATAATATTTTTTAAATTTGCAAAAGTATGCAGTAGTATTTTTCGTTTGAAAAGGTATGCAATAATATTTTTATACTCATTCACAAAGTGAAATGAGTATATTGGTTTTGTGCAAAGCCCGACACGCTGTCCGTCCGTCTGTCCGTATGCACAGTTTTGAAGCTAGAGAGTTGAAATTTGGAATATATACTCGTGTGTACCCTCGAATTATAAAGTGTCAAGATTTTCCCGATACACCCACTAGGGGCGTGGCAAATCGGAAAATGCATTTTCCGATATCTCAGAAACACTACTTCTAGAAGAGCTAGAGAGTTAGACGGACAGACAGACAGACAGGGCTAAATCAACTCAGTTCGTCGCCCTGATCAAGAATATATATACTTTATGGGGTCTGCCACGCCTCCTTCTGCCTGTTACATACCCTGATTTACCATTTTCAATGGGTTCAGGGTATTAAAAAAAAAAAAAAAAAATTAAACGACTAAGAATTGAGCACGAATCCAGGGAAAACATCAGCGACAGAACGCACAGCCCGTGTTACAACTAAGACGGAAAAACAGGCAAAGAAGAAGCAGAGCATAAATGGAAGGAGGTGAGTGCCAGAATCCGGGGGTGGGCGTGTGCTGGGTGTATCAGCGGTGCAAAGAGGAGCTGATAACCATAACCCAAGAGTTCGGCTTAGAAAGCGACGGGCGTGTAGAAGACATTCGAACGAGGTTATCTGCCTTTATCCAGGTTGGTGGCCACTCCGCAGGGGTCTGGGCACGTCTGGCGGAGCTGGAGGCACGGTATGCCAAGATGCCAGAGCCTTTTCTGGGGGGCACGGCGACTTGTGTCGGTGGCCGAGCTTACCAGAAGTCCGAACCGGATCTGCGTAGAGCTCAGCTACCCTGCGCCTGCGAAGCTAAGCGTTCCGACGGTCAGCGGGATGGCCGAGGGCCGAAAGTGCGGGGCATGGGAGGATTCGAGAGTCGACGGCGACGCCTCCGACTCTCAAGGTCAGCCAATATGTTCCGCCCAGATGCATAGTAGAGCAGGTCTGGAAGTGGGGCATGAGGTATGAGGTATGATAAGCGGGTTAAGGGACGTGACCTGGGATGAGTATAAAAGCGGATTTCTAGAGTTTTCCCTTGCCTCCAAGATCAGATCAGATCGCGTCGGCAGCGAGGAGGAGAGAGCTTCAAGGACTATCTCGTAGAGATTAGGCTGCTGATGCGATACGCAGCCTATAGTTCAGCACAGGAGTTGTACCGAATATACGAGAATGCCGTCCCTGAGTACAGGTTGTACGTAAGACGTCATGACTTTACGTCTCTCGCACAGCTGACTCAGATGGCGGCTATGGATGAAGGATGAAGAAGATACCGGCCGGAAAGGAGTTGTCACCCCCTGCGAGAGAGACGTCGAAAAAGGGCATCGCGTCTGGAGGACGAGGGATGCTTGCTCGACGTCCAACTCTTACAGAGAAGAGAGTGCCGGATGGAAAGCCTTCGACGAAAGGAAGGCGTCGGCAGAGGAGGACTCGCCAACCGAGATGTGGGTTGAGTTAATAGAGGGCGCTCTGTCTGGGGAACGGAAGGCGCCTGCTCGACGACGAGCTCGAACGAGGAAGGAATTGGAGGAACAGGTGCGGCATAAGGACACAGAAGTGGAGAAATTGGAGTCGATGGACGACGAGGGAAGGATTCCGGGGAAAAGGGAGCGTCCGCCGGAAATCAAAACGATTGAGGTGGAAGAGGAAGGAGCTGGGTCTCCAGCAGAGGGTGTGGAATGGCCAGAGGACCAGGAGGACGAACTCAGGGAGTTCTTAGAAACGGAGCAGGCGCTATTTGAGAACCTAGAAGGGGTATCTCATATAGCACAGCATAGCATCAGGATGAGGGATAATAAGCCGCCGATAAGAAGCAGCGATATTATCCCAAGAATCCGGCTATGAGGAAGGAGATTGACGAGCATGTGCATTGGCGCATGTGCGTGGACTACCGACAGCTCAATGCACACTCGATTCCAGATGCTTATCCTGTTCCCAGGATCAATCACATCCTGGAGAAGTGCGCCATGCTCGTTTCATCTCGACGTTGGACCTCAAGAGTGGTTATTGGCAGATCCCCATGGCGGCGGATAGCCGAGAATCCGCAGCCTTCACAGTGCCCGGAAGAGGTTTGTTCCAATGTCGCGTGATGCTATTTGGTTTGCATTCGGCTGGTGCGACGTTCCAGAGAGCGGTGGATACGGTCATCGGACCAGAAATGGAGCCCCATGCGTTCGCCTATCTAGACGATATCGTGGTGATCGGAGCCACCAAAGAAGAGCATGTGGCTAATTTGAAGGAGGTGTTCCGTCGATTGAGGGCGGCAAACCTCAAGTTGAACAGAAAGAAATGCAGTTTCTTCAGGGAAAGGCTGGAGTATCTGGAACACGTGATAAATGGAGAAGGAATTTGCACCGATCCGGCGAAGGTAGAGGCGCTACAGAGACTCCCGGCTCCTACCAATCTTAAGGAGTTGCGGCAATGCTTGGAGATGGCGTACTGGTATCGGCGGTTCGTGCCAAACTTCGTGTCGCTGATCCAGCCAATGACGTCGCTCCTCAAGAAGGGCCAGAAGTGGGTATAGAGTGAGGATCAGGAGAAAGCCTTGAGAAAGCTCAAGGAGAACTTGATGACACGCGGACAGTCGAGGATCAGGAACGTGTGATAGCGTACGCCAGTCGCACGTTGCTGAAGGCGGAGGTGAATTATTCGGCCACAGAGAAGGTGTGCCTGGCAATCGTATGGGCGATTAGGAAGATGCGATGCTACCTCGAACGCTACAGGTTCGACGTGGTGACGGATCATTGGGCATTGGAATTGCAGCGATACCAATTCGATGTCCATAATCGAGGAGGGAAGTTGAATGTGGTGGCCGACGCTTTCTCCCGGCAACCTCTCGAGATCTGTCAACAAGCAGTGGTAGCGGAGCTCCCCTGCAAATGGATTGCGAGGATGCACGAGAGGATCGCCAAAGAGCCAGCGAAATTCACAGACTACGTTGAGGAGAATGGACAGCTGTATCGGAACCTGGGACACCGCACAGATGAAGAGGACTACATACCCTGGAAACTCTGCGTCCCCGTCGGTCAGAGGGACAGGGTGCTACGAGAGTGCCACGACGCTCCCACGGCCGGATATCAAGGCGTGAGAAAGACGGCAGCCAGGCCCAAAGACGGTTCACTTCGCTTTAAAGTGGATAAACTCGATAGAGATCTGTCAACAAGCCGTGGTAGCGGAGCTCCCCTGCAAATGGATCCCGAGGATGTACGAAAGGTTCGCGAAAGAGCCAGCGAAATTCGCAGACTACGTTGTGGAGAATGGACAGCTGTATCGAAACCTGGGACACCGCACAAGTGAAGAGGACTACATACCCAGGAAACTCTGCGCCTCCGTCGGTCAGAGGGGCAGAGTGCTGCGAGAGTGCCACGACGCTCACGACGTGAGGAAGACGGCAGTCAGGTTGGCCTAGAGATATTATTGGCCGGGCATGTATCGAGATGCCGCCAAGTATGTAAGGCGCTGCGAAACATGCCAGAAGTTCAAAAGCGAGCAACAAAGGCCAGCCGGCCAGATGCTGACAAGACAGGTGGCTGAGCCCATGGCGGTTTTGTGTGCCGATTTTGTGGGTGGAGCTGGTACCTCTGAGGAGAGCGATGACCGCGCTCCTACAGGTGGCGTTTCAAGAACCTATCCTGAGCAGATTTGGAGTTCCGAGAACGCTGGTCTGCGATAAGGAGCAGAAGTTTCATCTCGTTCATGGAATCCTTAGGGGTGTAACTCCAGCACACAGCTTCATACTCTCCGCAGGAAAACCCAACAGAGAGGACGAATCGCACAGTAAAAACGATGATAGCGCAGTTCATCGAGGGTCATCAAAGTTCGTGGGACGAACTATTGTCATGAGAGAGTTCTCAGTTGAAAGTGTTTGACGTGCTTTGTTTGTGCTCCTTAATTTTTATTCACTTTTGAATATTTCTTGCCTTTAAAATTACACTTTTTTGTAGTTTGTTTAATTCAGCCAACAGGCTTTGTTTTTTACTGTGCAAGAAATAATCCACGGTGCTTTGTGCTATTATAAAAGTGTTTCTATTTTGAAAGTTTTGTCAGCGTCGGTAATTTGTTTTGTTACATTTGCATTTACTTCTTTGGCGCTCTCCTCTTTTGTTTGGGTTTCTTTTTACACTTGTGCATATTTGTTAGTGTTATCACTCACACTCATACTTGAGTTGTTTGTGTTTCTCACTAAATCAAATTCGTCTCATGCAAGAAACTCTCTCACTGCTTGCTGCTCACCCGCTCTTTTTCAGTTGTTTGTTGTTGGACCCGCTCTCACAACTCACTAATCCTCTCTTTGTTTTTTTTTTCTATTATTTCCTTTTGATCAGTTTTTACGTTTCGGTTGCTTAACCCCAATTGCCAACATGACATGCTGCAAAAAATCATGCAATATTCGGCAAGTAACTGATTCTGCACAATTGCAATTTGTTAGTTGCTGGTTATGTGAGAATATGATACAAAATGTGCTGGTCTCACCGGACGGGACTATGACAAAATCTTGTCCACGGCCAAAATTGGTTGTGGTGGTTTACGCTGGTCGTGTCCAATTTGCTTGGGAAAACAATTAAATTTATCCAAGATGTGTAATTCAGTGCGAGTTCAATTTTTAAAACTGAGTATTATATCTAAACAGTTATCTAGTGACCTAGAAGCTGGTGAAAGTTTTACTAAATCAGTACAATTTTTATACCCTGAACCCATTGAAAATGGGAAAACAGGGTTTAATGGTTTTGTTAAAATGTATGTAACAGGCAGAAGGAGGCGTGGCAGACCCCATAAAGTATATATATTCTTGATCACGGCGACGAACTGAGTTGATTTAGCCCTGTCTGTCTGTCTGTCTGTCTGTCTGTCCGTCTGTCCGTCTGTCCGTATGTATGAACGCGTCGATCTCAGAATCTATAAGAGCTAGAGACTTGAAATTTTTTCTGGAGGTTCCTGTATAGCACGCGCATATCAAGTTTGTTTCAAAGAATCGATAACTTTGATCGTTTTAATGTTATCGATTAAAATCGAAATCGGAAACCAGTTCTAAAATTATGACTCGCACATTTTTAAAGCTAGGGCCTCTTTTTTTTTTGTATTTAGTATAATATGGAGCTTATGCAACTTTGATTTTTGTTATATTTTGGATGCCACGCCCCCTTCGCCCCAAATTTGCAAATTTGCAAAAAACGTATTTCAAGTGCTAGAGACTTGTGTTTCGGCAACTACACACATATGATTGACATAATCACGCTGTAAAAGTTTGATTTAGACAGTCCATATACAAAGGAACTTATTCAACAATTAACTTCCCAAAATACTGCTCTTATTGCAGCCCGAGCGCAGTCGCTGCGTAAACTGCGCAGTCAGCAGAGCGCTCGCTTATGCGTGCGTGCGTATGTGTGTGTGTATGTGTGTGTGCATGTGCTGCTTGTATATATATATGTTAAATAAGTATAAAATGTTTGGAATATCGGCTCGTCGCATGGTTCAGGGGATCTCCTAGTCGGGTACCACCGACTAGAGCTTTCTTACTTGTTATACTCCGGATTCTGAAATTATGACTCCTTCTCAGTTGGTACCCCATTCCGTACCAATACTGTCTCCTAATTTATTAGTGCCTTCCTCACCTTGCCCTGACTCGTTATTAGTTCCAATTGCTAACGACTTGACGGACACACCTGTTGCTAGTGTTATAATAGACACTCAAGAGCCTATACAGGTTCCAATCAAAAAACAAGTAAGAACGTTGCAATCGGGCGCTACCGACTGCGGAATACTCATTCACACCCGCACAGCTCACGCCCATTGCCACGCCCCCAATTTGATTGTACATATAAAATTTTTTGGAAATCAATAGAGGAAATCAGCAGTAATATCGTCATAAAATTTTGATTTTCTCACTGAGAATCGGAAAAACGTACAGTTTATCCCGATTTGCCACGCCCCCAGTAGGCGTAGACATATAGTTTTTGGCCAGTTCTTAGAAGTAGTGAAGGGTAACGTAAGTGTGAAATTTGGATGGTTACACTCAAAAAATGCGAAAATTACGGGGTCTTTTTTAGTCGGGCATGCCCTATAAGGGGCGTAAAAATTATTTTTGGGTCATCGATAGAGGAGCTCACCAGTAACTCAACCATCAATTTTGAAGATTCTAGCTCTAAAACTGTACGAGCTATAAGATAGATATATCCGCCATATCTTTTTTAACTTGGGTTGTCAACCCGAGTATATATACCAAATTTCAAGTCTCTAGCATCAATAGTGCTCAAAATATAGCAGAATTTGAAAAATCACTATATAGTCAGATCCGATTTGCCACGCCCCTAGTAGCCGTGGATATATAGTTTTTTCGTCGATCTTCATAGGATCTAAGCAGTAACCTACATGCCAAATTTGAACATTCTAGCATTAAAACTGTAGAAGATACAGTTTTACCCGATTTGCCACGCCCCCAATGGGCGTAGATATATCCGCCATAGCTTATTCATCTTGGGTTGTCAACACGAGTATACATTCCAAATTGCTACTCTCTAGCACTTCTAGAAGTAGTGTTTCTGAGATATCGGAAAATGCATTTTCCGATTTGCCACGCCCCTAGTGGGCGTATCGGGAAAATCTTGACACTTTATAATTCGAGGGTATACACGAGTATATATTCCAAATTTCAACTCTCTAGCTTCAAAACTGTGCAAATGGTTTGCGTTCATACGGTCAGACGGACAGACGGACGGACGGACAGACGGACAGACAGACGGACAGCGTGACGGACATTGCACAAAACCAATATACTCATTTCACTTTGTGAATGAGTATAAAAACTAAAAGCTTCCCCGAATATTGCTCAAGCAACGAAAAATATTCCGACCTCTTCTTCCACTCTTACTATACCTACTTTATCTGTCGTTTCTCCTCGAAAGCAAGTTTTCCTATCTAGGCTTTCTTCTGACACGACATGTGAAGCTATATCTGCTTTTATTTCTAGTAAGTCTGCAGCCAACGTTTTTATTTCGAAGTTTAATTTCGCGACTCCTCGTGAAATTGCTTCATTCAAAATCAATGTGCCCGCTGAATTTTTCACAACTATATGTGACTCCAAATTTTGGCCACCTAATGTAATTGTGCATGAATTCAAACACAAGAATCGAAATAGGTTGTCTCCAATATCGTTATATCCTACTTCGGTTCAATCTACTTCTAATATTGGATCAAAAAACTAAATTTTGCGCTATCTTCTCCGCAACTGTCTTTGATATATCAAAACGTTCGCGGCCTAAATTCTAAGCTCAGAAGACTATTTATACCCTGAACCCATTGAAAATGGGAAATCAGGGTATAATGTTTTTGTGAAATGTATGTAACAGGCAGAAGGAGACATCGCAGACCCCATAAAGTATATATATTCTTGATCAGCTCGATGAGCTGAGTTGAAATAGCCCTGTCCGTCTGTCCGTCCGTCCGTCCGTCCGTCCGTCCGTCCGTCCGTCCGTATGAACGCAGCGATCTCGTAAACCACAAAAGCTAGATATCTGAAATTTTCAGAGAATACTCGTCTATAGCCTACGCAGTACGAGTTTTTTTAGATTTTCGATAACTCATCCCGTTTCCTTATTATCGATAAAAATCGATAACTTTTCTTCGGTTAAGCATACCGTTGGAGCTAGAGACTCAAAATTCACTGTGTAGATCCGTGTAATGAATGCGGAGATTTTTTAATTTTTGGATTTTGGATGCCACGCCCCCTTCGCCCCCAATTATTTCAAATGCTAGAGACTTGTGCTTTGGCAAATACACACATATAATTGACATAAATATGCTGTGAAAGTTTGATCAAGAAAGTCCATCTACAAAAAAAGTTATTAAACATTTAATTTCCCATACAATAGGCATATTGCAGCCTGAGCGCAGTCGCTGCGTCAACTGCGCAGTCAGCAGAGCGCGTGCTTATGCGTGCATGTGTATGTGTGTGTGTGCGTTGCTCGCAATATTTGTATATGTAAAATAAGCATATCATGCTGGGAAGATTGGATCTTCGCAGGGTTCAGGGTATCTCGTAGTCGAGCCGTCTCGACTAGAGCACTCTTACTTGTTTATATAGAGGGATGATTAAATAGTTTTAGTAATGGTGTCTGAAGCGAACCACTACATTCTTTAATTACACAACTGGGAATATTATCAGCTCCAGGAGAAAAAGATGATTTCAATGACCGAATGGCTGAAATCAGAGAAGCTGGGGAAACTTTAGAAGCATTAATAATATTAGTTGTAGAAATTAAGTAAGGGTATGAAGTGGTATAGGGATCTAACGAGGAGTAAGTGTATTGGAAAAAATCTGCAAAAAGATTAGAGGAATCATGATCATTACAAGTTTTGTCCAATCCAAAGAAAAATGAGGATGGTAAACTAGAAGACTTACGCTTCATGTTTACTAATGAATAGAATTTCTTAGGATCACGAACAAACTGCCTTTTGCAACGAAAAAGGTAATTCTCATAACACCGAGAATTTAAAATATTAAAATTCGACTTGGCTATGGAATATTTAGACCAGTCTACATTCGAACCAGACTTTTTAAATTTTTTAAAATATTTAGACTTAATATTTTTTAAATTAGAAAGAGTCTGAGTAAACCAGGGGGCTTTATTAGAAACGGACATAGGGAGACACATAGGAACACACTCATCTAAAAGAGAATTTAAAGTGTTATAGAAGAAAGTTGTTGCCAAATTAATGTCAACTGACTTATATAAGGGAGACCAATCTGTTGCAATAATAAGTTGATTAAGCAAAACAAAATTGCACTTATTATAACAACGACGTTGTTTTAAAATTTTAGGTGTGAAAACTGGAGGAGTACTTATGGATAATTGTACCTCCAAAGTGGGATGATGTATATCCTCAGGTATACAAAAAGGTGATGATCTAGAGACAGTAATGCTTGAGTCATCATTAATAAAAACTAGATCAAGTGAACGATTCAGATGATTAGAAATAGAGTTCATCTGAAACATAGAAAGCGAGAATAATTCATTGAAAAGGTAATGATCTAATGTAGGAATAAGAAAATTTGAGTTGGGACTGGAGGACTAAGAAGTGTTAGGTATATTAAAGACACCCAATACAAGAAACAAAACGTTATCATTAACATGTCCATAAATTTCTTTAAGGCAAGTTATATGTTGAGCATAAACTTGAACATCGGAAGAGGGAGGGATATATGAACAAGTAATAAATAGGAAACACGATGGAAGAGTTATTTTAACTCAAATAATTTTAGCATCATGAGGTAAAAAATAAAAGATTCTGAAAGGATAATGGATTTAACACCAATCAAGACACCACCACCTCTAGGTATCAATCGATCGTGTCTATAAATAGTGAAATCATTAGAGAGAATCTCACTAGAATAAACATTTTGAATGAAGCAATTTCACGAGAAGACGCAAAATTCGAAATAAAACAAGTAAGAACGTTGCAGTCGGGCGCTACCGACTGCGGGATACTCATTCACACCCCCACAGATCACCACATTGCCACGCCCACAATTGGTTTGTACATATATAATTTTCTGGAAATCAATAGAGGAGATCAGCAGTAATATCTGTATATAATTCTGATTTATTCACTGAGAATAGGAAAAACGTACAGTTTTTCCCGATTTGTCACGCCCAGTTCTTAGAAGTAATGAAAGGTAACGTAAGGATGCTTAAACTCAAAAAATGCAAAAATTACAGAGTATTTTTTAGCCGGGCATGCCCCACAAGGGGCGTTAAAATAAGTTTTGGCGCATCGATAGAGGAGCTCACCAGTAACTTACCATCCAATTTTGAAGCTTCTAGCTCTAGAGTAGATATATCCGCCATATCTTTTTCATCTTGGGTTGTCAACCCGAGTATATATACCAAGTTTCAAGTCTCTAGCATCAATAGTGCTCAAAATATTACAGAATTTGAAAAATCACTATATAGTCAGATCCGATTTGCCACGCCCCTAGTAGGCGTGGATATATAGATTTTTGGTCGATCTTCATAGGATCGTATCAGTAACCTACGTTCTAGCTTTAAAACTGTAAAAGATACAGTTTTACCCGATTTGCCACGCCCCCAATGGGCGTAGATATATCCGCCATAGCTTTTTGATCTTGGGTTGTCAATACGAGTATATATTCCAAATTCCAACTCTCTAGCACTTCTAGAAGTAGTGTTTCTGAGATATCGGAAAATGCATTATCCGATTTGCCACGCCCCTAGTGGGCGTATCGGGAAAATCTTGACACTTTATAATTCGAGGGTATACACGAGTATATATTCCAAATGTCAACTCTCTAGCTTCAAAACTGTGCAAATGGTTTGCGTTCATACGGACAGACGGACAGACGGACGGACAGCGTGACGGACATTGCACAAAACCAATATACTCATTTCACTTTGTGAATGAGTATAAAAATTTAAAAAGTCTATAGACTGGTTTAAATATTCCATAGCCAAGTCGAATTTTAATATTTTAAATTCTCGGTGTTATGAGAATTACCTTTTTCGTTGCAAAAGGCAGTTTGTTCGTGATCCTAAGAAATTCTATTCATTCGTGAACATGAAGCGTAAGTCTTCTAGTTTACTTTCCTCATTTTTTTTTTGTATTGGACAAAACTTGTAATGATCATGATTCCTCTAATCTTTTTGCAGTTTATTTCCAATCCACTTACTCCTCGTTAGATCCCTATACCACTTCATACCCTTACTTAATTTCTACAACTAATATCATTAATGCTTCTAAAGTTGCCCCAGCTTCTCTGATTTCAGCCATTCGGTCATTGAAATCATCTTTTTCTCCTGGAGCTGATAATATTCTCAGTTGTGTAATTAAAGAATGTAGTGTTTCGCTACAGACACCATTACTAAAACTATTTAATTTGTCGCTGGAAACCTCTGTTTTTCCGTCTATTTGGAAAGAGTCTTTCATCATCCCTCTATATAAAAAAGGTGGGAGGTCTGACATTTCTAATTATAGAGGTATTGCAAAACTATCTACTATTTTTAAATTTAAATTTAACGAATTTAAATGTAACGGCTCGAGTGCGTGCCGACGATCGGCGATGCAACTCTGCGCAGCTTGGTGAAAGCTCCGCCGTGAGGAGTGAGCGGTGTGTTGAGTTGCGTCGCCGAGGCGACTCGGCGGCTCGAGCGTGGTAGAATTAAGGGAGAGAGGCAATTTGTTTTTAGCACGCGACCAAGAAGGTCGCAAAAAGGAAAAAGAAAAAGATTAGTGAGTGCGGGGCGCCGCTTAGAAGAAAAAGGAATGAGGTACATTAAGATAAATATTTGTTAAATAGTAATAATTAAAACATCAATTTTTTTTATTAACAAGCCACTTAACCCTAACAACACAAATTTAACAAATTGCGCGCCTGCCGAAGTGGCGAAGCCCGTTGGTGGCCGCAAATAATTAAAGTAGACTTGAGCAGCAGTTTGGGCGAGACAAATTCCCGTTCGCCGCGTGGATAGCCCAGGCACGGAAAACGGCGGGCTGTTCTGTTGAATCAAGAATAAAAACTAACAAAAGTCAAGACAAGGCAAAGTCCCGACCCTAACATAAGCAGGTAAATTTGAGAGCGCCGGCAGACGCCAGGTACGCTTCTCGGTTGCCCGCGTAGATTTCTTGCGAAGAGTAGTTTATACTAACCAAAGCGACTCCCTATCCTCTCCCTTAAGTTCCCGTCCCCGGGAAAGTTTGATCAAGAAAGTCCATCCACAAAAGAGTTATTGAGCATTTAATTTCCCATACAATAGGCATATTGCAGCCCGAGCGAATTATGTATTTCTTTTAAAAGTTAAATACACGTTCTTTATTGGTGATATAAAATACAACTGAACTCTTATTCTATTATAAGGGATCTTTTATACCATTCTTGGCGACAATTATTTGTGTTTACAATATTGGATATGCTGAGCTAAAGTATGTTTACATTATGCAGCTGGGCTGTGACGACCATTTATGTTTATAATATTGGATATGCTCTTTGAGTTAAGTGGTTTGCAATAAGTGTCCACAATTCTTATGACTTTTCTGGTCTTTGATTTTCTAATTCTTATGACATTTATGGTTAATGGATTTTCTACATTAAAGAAGATTGTAAACCTTTTGTGTCAACTATAGTTACTGGAAGTGATGCTAATGGTATGGTGTCAGCTGACATTGTGGGAAGTGATGCTGATGGCATAACTAATCCCCTCTTAGAGTATGAATTCTCCTGAACTCTTTATACCCTGAACCCATTGAAAATGGGAAAACAGGGTATAATGGTTTTGTTAAAATGTATGTAACAGGCAGAAGGAGGCGTGGCAGACCCCATAAAGTATATATATTCTTGATCAGGGCGACGAGCTGAGTTGATTTAGCCTTGTCCGTCTGTCCGTCCGTCCGTCTGTCCGTCTGTCCGTCCGTCCGTCCGTCTGTCCGTCTGTCCGTCTGTCCGTATGTTTGAACGCGTCGATCTCAGAATCTATAAGAGCTAGAGACTTGAAATTTTTTATGTAGGTCCGCGTATAGCACGCGCAGATCGAGTTTGTTTTAAAAATTCGATATTTTTTATCGTTTTATTGTTATCGATTAAAAACGAAATCGAAATACAGTAATTAAATTATATCTCTTACATCTTTATAGCTAGAGACTCCATATTTTGTATTTGGTTGGATGTGTGTTTTATACAATTTTGATTTTTGTTTAATTTTGGATGCCACGCCCCTTTCGCCCCAAATTTGCAAAAAACGTATTTCAAGTACTAGAGACTTGTGCCTCGACACATACACATATATGAATGACATAATCACGCTCTGAAAGTTTGATTAAGCAAGTCCATCTACAAAGGAACTTATTCAACAATTAAGTTCCCATAATACTGCTCTTACTGCAGCCCGAGCGCAGTCGCTGCG
This sequence comes from Drosophila nigricruria, assembly GCA_037075265.1. Lineage (NCBI taxonomy): Eukaryota > Metazoa > Arthropoda > Insecta > Diptera > Drosophilidae > Drosophila > Drosophila nigricruria. The sequence continues at coordinate 283,795 of JBAMCI010000058.1, forward strand.
TAAACTGCGCAGTCAGCAGAGCGCTCGCTTATGCGTGCGTGCGTATGTGTGTGTGTATGTGTTGCTCGTAATGTACACATATTAAGAGAAGTGTAGAACGTTTGGAATATCGGCTCTTCGCAGGGTTCAGGGGATCTCCTAGTCGGGTACTCCCGACTAGAGCTTTCTTACTTGTTTTAAATAAATATTAATACTTTGCCTTTTGCAACTTAAGTATATATAAATAATAAAACATATAAAAAGAAGTAAGAAAGCTCTAGTCGGCGGTACCCGACTAGGAGATCCCCTGAACCCTGTGAAGAGCCGATACTCCAAATATTCTATGCTTATTTAAAATATACATATATACAAGCAATACATGCACACACACATACACACATACACATACGCATAAGCGAGCGCTCTGCTGACTGCGCAGTTAGCGCAGAGACTGAGCGTGGGCTGCGCTCATAGGCTTTACTATGGGAAATGAAATGTTTAATAACTTCTTTTGTACATGGACTTTCTTAATGAAACTTTTAAAACGTGATTATGTCGTTTATATGTGTGTCTATTTGCCAAAGCACAAGTCTCTAGTATTTGAAATACGGTTTTTACAAGTTTGGGGGGAAGGGAAGAAAAGGGGGGATGGTATCCAAAATGTGACAAAATCAAAATTGTATAAACTCCACATTATACTAAAAACAAAATTTGGAGGCTCTAGCTCTAAAGATGTGGGATCTGCGCGTCCTATACACGGATCTACAGAAAAAATTTCAAGTCACTTGCTCTTATAGATTCTGAGATCGACGCGTTTACACATACGGACGGACAGACGGACGGACGGACAGATGGACATGGCTATATCGACTCAGTTCGTCGAGCTGATCAAGAATATATATACTTTATGGGGTCTGCCACGCCTCCTTCTGCCTGTTACATACATTTTAACAAAACCATTATACCCTGTTTTCCCATTTTCAATGGGTTCAGGGTATAAGAAGTAAGAAAGCTCTAATCGGTGGTACCCGACTAGGAGATCCCCTGACTCCTGCGATGAGCCGATATTCCAAACATTTTATACTTATTTAATATATATATATATACAAGCAACACATGCACACACATACGCAACTGGGAACTTAATTGTTGAATAAGTTCCTTTGTATATGGACTTGCTTAATCAAACTTTTAGAGCGTGATTATGTCATTCATATATGTGTATGTGTCGAGGCACAAGTCTCTAGTACTTGAAATACGTTTTTTGCAAATTGGGGGCGAAAAGAGCGTGGCATCCAAAATATAACAAAAATCAACATTGTTTAGAGCACACATGCAACCAAATACAAAATAAGGAGTCTCTAGCTATAAAGATGTAGGAGATATAATTTAATTACTGAATTTCGATTTCGTTTTTAATCGATAACATTAAAACTATAAAAGTTATCGAAGTTTTGAAACAAACTCGATCTGCGCGTGCTATACACGGACCTACATAAAAAATTTCAAGTCTCTAGCTCTTATAGATTCTGAGATCGACGCGTTCAAACATACGGACAGACGGACAGACGGACGGACGGACGGACAGACAGACAGACAGGGCTAAATCAACTCAGCTCGTCGCCCTGATCAAGAATATATATATGGGGTCTGCCACGCCTCCTTCTGCCTGTTACATACATTTTAACAAAACCATTATACCCTGATTCCCCATTTTCAATGGGTTCAGGGTATAATGACTGTTGAAGAACGTAAGAAAATGATTATAAACAAAATAAATAATACAAGAGAAGAATATAATGAACAATGAAAATTATAAAAGGGTCAGACATCAGGATGAGCCTTATTTTAGATATGCAAAGTTAGAAAACATTCATCAAAGTAACATTAAAGGACCGTTAAAGCAGGAAACTAACACTGCTAACGAAATAAAAACAGATTGTTAGCAGATTTGACAAAGATTTGTTTTCTTTCTTTATTCCCCAGATACTAACCATTTTAGCCATTATTATAACCAGGTTCAATACAGTACAGACAAGATTACAAATGGAACCGATATTAGTAAGTGCAGGTTATGCACCCATACAGATTCATCAAACCGAAATAGTAAACGAAACAATAACTATACTCCACATTATTAACATTGACCCACTTCAGAATATTATAAAACAAATAGAATCAAACATAAGAACAGCCAATATTGCTGACAGTGAGGAACTATTTTCAGAAATCAGATTAATAATATAGCCCAACCGCAGTCGCTGCGCTAACTACGTGCTTATGCGTATGTGTGTGTGTTTGTGTGTGTGCATGTATTGCTTATATATATGGATATGTTAAATAAGCATAGAATGTTTGGCATATCGGCTCTTCGCAGGGTTCAGGGGATCTCCTAGGGACTAGAGCTTTCTTACTTGTTATACCCTGAACCCATTGAAAATGGGAAAACAGGGTATAATGGTTTTGTTAAATGTATGTAACAGGCAGAAGGAGGCGTGGCAGACTCCATAAAGTATATATATTCTTGATCAGGGCGACGAGCTGAGTGATTTAGCCCTGTCCGTCTGTCCGTATGTTTGAACGCGTCGATCTCAGAATCTATAAGAGCTAGAGACTTGAAATTTTTTATGTAGGTCCGTGTATAGCACGCGCAGATCGAGTTTGTTTCAAAACTTCGATAACTTTTATAGTTTTAATGTTATCGATTAAAAACGAAATCGAAATTCAGTAATTAAATTATATCTCCTACATCTTTATAGCTAGAGACTCCTTATTTTGTATTTGGTTGCATGTGTGTTTTATAAAATTTTGATTTTTGTTATATTTTGGATGCCACGCCCCTTTCGCCCCCAATTTGCAAAAAACGTATTTCAAGTACTAGAGACTTGTGCTTTGACACATACACGCATATGAATGACATGATGACGCTCTGAAAGTTTGATTAAGCAAGTCCATCTACAAAGGAACTTATTCATCAATTAAGTTTCCATAATATAGCTCTTACTGCAGCCCGAGCGCAGTCGCTGCGTAAACTGCGCAGTCAGCAGAGCGCTCGCTTATGCGTGCGTGCGTATATGTGTGTGTATGTGTGCGTGCATGTGTTGCTTGTATAAATATGTGTTAAATAAGTATAAAATGTTTGGAATATCGGCTCATCGCAGGGTTCAGGGGATCTCCTAGTCGGGTACCACCGACTAGAGCTTTCTTACTGGTTTTTAATTTATTTGCTTCTTCTGTGTCTTTAGCATAAATTGGTGAACATTTTATTGTTGAATGATAACGTTTATTGTAAGCTTAATAGCTAATTGCTAATTGAATTTAAGATTCAATAGGTAGTTCATTATTATCTATTCCTGCTATTATTTTAATTAATGTAGAATGTAATCTTTCAATATCAGCGTTTCCTATATGTGAATTGGGCTTTGTATAATGTATTGAAATATCTTCATTGATTAAGAACTGTATTATATATTCTGATCTGGATAATGATCCAATATTATTTTCTGTGGTTTATTAAATTTTGCAAAATGTTCTATCATAATTTGCATCTTTGTTCGCCAATTTCTATCCATAATATTAAAGGCAACTGCAAATTTTGTAAGTTTATCTATGATTGTAACAAAAGATTTGTGTTTTATGTGAAATATATCTAAATGTATAATTTGGTTTTTAGTATCTGGTGTTTCTGTAAATTGAAAGTTTGGTTTTATCGGTTTTTTATCATACTTAATTTCTTTGCATTTTCTACAATGTGCTATTATTAATTGAATATGGTCCCTTAATTTTGGAAAATATATTTTGTCTTTTAGTGAATTGAATGTTTCACACCGCTGTGTAATGAATCTTTTGAATGGTAAATTGAAATTTGTTTATGTAATTCTTCCTCAGTTGAAATTTCTTGTGCTCTTTTTGTACATTTGAAAATTTTTATATTTTTAGAGTGAGAAAAAATGTTGATTAATATACATTGTATTTTATGCTATTCTGAGTCTGGTACTTCTGAAAAATTCCTACTGTTTCTTTCTCTATATTGGATTTACTTCAATTATTTTTCTTCCATGGTATATATTAATATTATCTGTTGCTGAGTAGGTAATTATTATCTGAGTTTTATATTTAATAACAATATCATTTTTTATATAAAAATGAGTTAATTCCTCTTCATCTGCTGAATTCTGTGTATTTGTTATATACAAATTTGATTCTTCTTTATTTTCTGTATTGATTAATTGTGCTGTTTCCTGTCTGCTTAAAAAATCTGCTACCTTTTAAATATATGTTGTAGCATTAAGATTATTTTCCATTATTTAGCGCAGCGAGTTTCAGTCGCTCTGAGAACTCAAGCACAACTAACTGTCTTGTGTCTTATTTCTCTCGAGCCTACCTCCGAACCACACTCGGCGACAGCGACACAACGCTGTCGCCCCGCTAAAGCGGTGCATTACTGTAAAATATCTAAAAACGCACCAACACGTACTCAATACGCACCGACACGCTGTCGCCCCGCTAAAACGGTACCTCCCAATTCCATCATATTGCGCAGTACTCAAAGACGCAGCAACGCACACTGTTGTTACGCATGATCAAAACATTTGTTTTGCACTTGTGCTTGCATTATGACCAATTCTTTCAACTTTTCTTATCAGCCCCTTCAGGCATCCATACTGTCTCTTTCAACCTTTCCTTCTCAATCGTTTCAATACTGTCTCTTTCAACAGTTTCACTCTCAATCGTTTCAATACTGGCAACAGTTCCAACAGATTCATTCTCAATCATTCCAATACTGTCTCTTTCAACAGTTTCGTTCTCAATCATTCCAATACTGTCTGTTCAACAGTTTCACTCTCATTCATTCCAATACTGTCTCTTTCAACAGTTTCACTCTCAATCATTCCAATACTGTCTCCTTCAACAGTTTCACTCTCAATCATTCAAATACTGTCTCTTTCAACAGTTTCACTCTCAATTGTTTCAATACTGTATCTTTCAACAGTTTCATTCTCACTCGTTTCAATACTGTATCTTTCAACAGTTTCATTCTCAATCATTCCAATACTGTCTCTTTCAACAGTTTCATTCTCAATCGTTTCAATACTGTCTCTTTCAACAGTTTCACTCTCAATCGTTCCTATACTGTCTCTTTCAACAGTTTCATTCTCAATCATTCCAATACTGTCTGTTCAACAGTTTCACTCTCATTCATTCCAATACTGTCTCTTTCAACAGTTTCACTCTCAATCATTCCAATACTGTCTCCTTCAACAGTTTCACTCTCAATCATTCAAATACTGTCTCTTTCAACAGTTTCACTCTCAATTGTTTCAATACTGTATCTTTCAACAGTTTCATTCGCTCTCGTTTCAATACTGTATCTTTCAACAGTTTCATTCTCAATCATTCCAATACTATCTCTTTCAACAGTTTCATTCTCAATCGTTTCAATACTGTCTCTTTCAACAGTTTCACTCTCAATCGTTTCAATACTGGCAACAGTTTCAACAGTTTCATTCTCAATCATTCCAATACTGTCTCTTTCAACAGTTTCGTTCTCAATCATTCCAATACTGTCTGTTCAACAGTTTCACTCTCATTCATTCCAATACTGTCTCTTTCAACAGTTTCACTCTCAATCATTCCAATACTGTCTCCTTCAACAGTTTCACTCTCAATCATTCAAATACTGTCTCTTTCAATAGTTTCACTCTCAATCGTTTCAATACTGTCTCTTTCAACAGTTTCACTCTCAATCGTTCCTATACTGTCTCTTTCAACAGTTTCATTCTCAATCATTTCAATACTGTCTCTCTCAACAGTTTCATTCTCAACATTATTCAAATCCTCATCTCTACTTTCTAACTCAACTGGTGCATACTTATATACTTATTTCCTTATATCGTCATGAGCATATTTGTATTTTCTATTATTTGTCAATGACCTTAGGATATATCTATCTCCGTCCAACAATTCAACTATTTGTAACGGTCACCTAAACTTTGGACTTAACTTCGTTTGATGCCTTGCTTCATTCTTTAACAACACAAAATCTTCTACTTCGTATCCAACAACCTTAGCCTTGGTTTTATCAAACCGATTCTTGCTATATACTGCTGCCGCTGATATATTTTGCACTGCTCGAGCTCTTGATTCTGTCAAATCAACCTCTTGTGTCGTTTCACATGGTGGAAGCAACCCTAACGGACGAGCAACCTTGCCAATAAACAGTTCTAAAGGCCTTGCCTTTGACTTACTGTACAATTTATGGCCAACTGTACCTCACCCAATGCGTCTTGCCAAGATCGGCTGCTACTCTCAACGGCCGTCAGTAAGTTTTTCAAAGTGCTCATAATGCGTTCCACCTGTCCGTTAGCTCTACTTGCGCCTGTCGCAATCAAATGCAAACTTATTTTCTGTTGAGAACAAAACTCACTAAATTTAGAGCTAGCAAAACACCTACCCTGGTCTGCTATTTTGCGGTTTGGTACTCCAAACAAAGATACAGCCGATGTCACAGCACCTATGCAATTGTCAGCATCAATCTAAAGTGTGTGTGTTAAAAAATCAAATTTGGTAAAGGCGTCCACTTGGACAATAACAATAACAACAAAACACACTAAATTTAGAGCTAGCAAAACAGCTACCCTGGTCTGCTATTATGCGGTTTAGTATTCCAAACAAAGATACAGCCAAACAAAGATACCGACGATGTCACAGCACCTATGCAATTGTCAGTTTCAATCTTAAGTGTGTGTGTTAAATAAAAACAAGTAAGAGTGCTCTAGTCGAGACTGCTCGACTAAGAGATACCCTGAACCCTGCGAAGAGCCAATCTTACCAACATTATATGCTTATTTTACATATACAAATATTGCGAGCAACGCACACACACACATGCATACGCACGCATAAGCACGCGCTCTGCTGACTGCGCAGTTGACGCAGCGACTGCGCTTGGGCTGTAATATGCCAATTGTATGGGAAATTTAATGTTTAATAACTTTTTTTGTGGATGGACTTTCTTAATCAAACTTTCACAGCGTAATCATGTCATTCATATGTATGTATTTGCTAAAGCACAAGTCTCTAGTATTTGAAATACGAATTTTGCGAATTGGGTGCGAAGGAGGCGTGGCATCCAAAATCCAAAAATGACAAAATGTCCGCATTCATTACACGGATTTACACAGTGAATTTGGAGTCTCTAGCTCTTACGGTATGCTTAGCGGAAGAAAAGTTATCGATTTTTATCGATAATAAGGAAACGGGATGAGTTATCGAAAATCTAAAAAAAACTCGTACTGCGTAGGCTATAGACGAGTATTCTCTGAAAATTTCAGATCTCTAGCTTTTGTAGTTTACGAGATCGCTGCGTTCACACGGACGGACGGACGGACGGACGGACGGACGGACGGACGGACGGACAGACGGGCAGGGCTATTTCAACTCAGCTCATCGAGCTGATCAAGAATATATATACTTTATGGGGTCTGCGATGTCTCCTTCTGCCTGTTACATACATTTCCACAAAAACATTATACCCTGATTTCCCATTTTCAATGGGTTCAGGGTATAAAAAAAAGTTGGTAAAAGCGTCCACTTGGACAATAACATATTCCTTCTGATCAGACTTGCCACTCAACTTTCCTGTTATGTCTATGTGTATCGTGTGCCAAGGTGTGCTGACCTTTGGTATTGGGTGAAGTTTTGCTTGAATTTTACCCGAGGATGACTTTGACATCTTACAAGTAATACAGTTTTCAACAAACTTTCGTATATACTTAGACATGCTATCGAACCAATAATAATCATAGGCCTTATCTAAAGTCTTCTCCCAACCTAAGTGCATGATTGTCTCGTGAATCTGATTTATTACAGTCCATCTGAATGCCCTTGGAACAATTGGCAAAGATCGAGCTCTTCCATTTCTCTGAATTTTTCGATAAAGTCATAAGTTTTTGCAATGTCCTCGGCAAGAGAATTGTCTTTCAGTTTGTTCACAATATTGATAATATCGAAATCCTTCCGCTGTTCAGCCATAAGCCAATCACTAGATATCTCTGCAAAATTAACTCGTTTTCAGGAGTTTTAGAAGTATTAATCACATCAGCGGATGAGAGATTTCTGGAAAAGAAATCAGCATCAGCCATTCGTTTACCCTCTCTATACTGAAAAATTCAACGACATGCGGCTTGTTATCAATTTTGTGTAGCAAGATAGCTCCATATCCAAAAGCACTTGCATCAGTATGCAATTCGATTGGATATTTAGGGTCAAAAATAACTAAAACTGGCTTCTGTGTAATTACAGAAATAACCTTTTGTCTTATTTGTTCATGTTCTGGCTTCCAAACAAACTCGTTCTTTTCCGATGTCAAAAGATACAAAGGCTTCATGAAACAGGAAAATCCTTGCATCAATTGCCGAAAGTAAGACGCTAATCCAATAAAATGTCTTAAAGCAGGGACTGACTGAGGAGGCGGTAGAGCAGTTAACGCTGAAACTTTAAGTGAATTTGAACGAATTTGGCGTGCGCTCACTTCGTATCCCAAATATTGAACTATCGACTTGAGAAACGAACACTTTTTAATATTGAACATAAATCCAGCTTTCGTGAGAATATCAAGTTTAATCTGTAATAAAGCTTCACCTTGTAGCCACCACCAATACGTCATCCATATAGACAACTACAAATGTATTTGCAAGTTCCCCAAACGTATGCATCACTGTACGCAGAAAAACTGAAGGTGCATTTTTAAGACCAAACGGCATTGACAAAAATTCGTATTGGCCGTGTGGCCGTCTGGAGTGACAAAAGCCGGAAACTCTATTGACTCTATTTGCTCCCTTTATAAAAAATTTTGAATAATTTCCCAATAAATTGTTTAATTTATCCCTATCTGAAAATATATCATCATTTGAACAACAGTTTACAGATTTTGGCCTAACAATTACAAATTATACCGGTGACACAATGCATGAAAACCCTGCGACAGTATTTCTCGACCGATCACAATGTCGCTCTCCAAATACTGATCGCCCAAAACGTTGAACATCATCTCAATACAATGATTGTTAATTTTTACGTTGCCATTATGCTGTCATTCCCAATACCCTTCAACATTACTACGTTGTTCATTCTTTTACCGATTAACTTAGTACTTATCTTTTGTTTAATCAACGAACATTCCGCTCCAGAGTCAAACATTGTCGAAAACATAGCTGCTGGTGTTTTTACACAGGTGAAGCGCTGTACAAAAATTTTCTTAAACTCGGTCCAATTTATGTCAAGATAAACATATTTGTGAGAGCCACTGCGATGCACTGACTTCCAACGCTGCACTCAAAGCTTTCATCAACTCACTGCCTTTTATGTTATTTTCCTCCAGAATCATATTTACCAACGCACTGCCTTTTATGTTATTTTCCGCCAGAATTATATTTACTGTAGCACACTACACGGATGCGTCGGCGCCAACAAGATCTTTTCAATATTATTGCTACTCTTTATGTTCACACAACGACGCAAACGCACGATAAATTGATTCGAAGCAAATTTCTAACGCGCTCCCGCTAACACGTCCGGCACTCGCCATGGATCATTTGTCATATTAGGTAGCGAGCCAGATCCCACTTCTGACGTTGCAGCATTAAGAATTTTATTTTATTTATTTATTTAAAAAAAGGAAAATTGACAAATCGAGTGTCAAACTTAAAGATAAACTAAACAAATAAGTTATATAGCCTAAAAGAACACAAAAAATATTACAATAATACCACTAACCCGATGGGGGTATTTTATTTGCCAGTCCGGCCAGCTATGCCCCGATTCATAGCCATGTATGGTCAGTGATATTAATGAACTACAAAAGATAGAGTGTTAATAGAAACTTAAAAATATTTATTATAGATTCTAAGTATAATCGTTAAATAATAAATATAAAGTAAAGATTAAAAGAAAATTGAAAATATTAATAAAAGCAGAATAAGAAGAAAAGAGAGAAAGATAAAGAAAAACAAGTAAGAGTGCTCTAGTCGAGACTGCTCGACTACGAGATACCCTGAACCCTGCGAATAGCCAATCTTCCCAACATGCTATGCCTACTGTACATATACAAATATTGTGAGACACACACACACACACACACATGCATACGCACGCACGCATAAGCACGCGCTCTGCTGACTGCGCAGTTAACGCAGCGACTGCGCTCGGGCTGCAATATGCCTATTGCATGGGAAATTAAATGTTTAATAACTTTTTTTGTGGATGGACTTTCTTAATCAAACTTTCACAGCGTGATTATGTCATTCATATGTATATATTTGAAAAAGCACAAGTCTCTAGTATTTGAAATACGAATTTTACAAATTGGGGGCGAAGGGGGCGTGGCATCCAAAATCCAAAAATTACATAATGTCCGCATTCGTTACACGAGTAAATTTGGAGTCTCTAGCTTTTACGGTATGCTTAACCGAAGAAAAGTTACCGACTTTTATCGATAATAAGGTAACGGGATGAGTTATCGAAAATCTTAAAAAAAAACTCGTACTGCGTAGGCTATAGACGAGTATTCTCTGAAAATTTCAGATCTCTAGCTTTTGTGGTTTACGAGATCGCTGCGTTCATACGGACGGACGGACGGACGGACAGACGGACAGGGCTATTTCAACTCAGCTCATCGAGCTGATCAAGAATATATATACTTTATGGGGTCTGCGATGTCTCCTGCCTGTTACATACATTTTCACAAAAACATTATACCCTGATTTCCCATTTTCAATGGGTTCAGGGTATAAAAAGGATTGGGAAATCACTCCACAATGTTGAAGATTTTGCCGGTCGCCAAATTTGTGCACCTGCTCACTCCTGGGCACTGTGAGTGATTTCCCTAAGATGATCTGAAAGCAAGGATTTAATTAAAGGTAGAGAGAGGAAAATACGTGATAAAATTTATTGTAATTAACACATAAAACGTGAAACGCGCTATGCAAGGAATAATCCGAAGTGCACAATGGTAAACACAACGGACGAAAGTGTCTGGTTGTTCTGGAAGGAACAGAAAAATTTAGTTGCAATAACAGGCGAGACGAGTCAATATAATCAAATTATTTAGAAAAACAATCCCCAGGATAGTTCTACGATTGATTAATGATTGGAGATCAATAAGAAGAAGCCTACTAACATAAGACGGTAAACGAAGATTGGGGTCCCAGTTTAGATCTCGTAAGGCAAAGAGTAGAAACTGTTTCTGGACCGATTCAATTCGATCCTGATACAATTTATGCTGAGGAGACCATATAATTGAACAGTATTCTAAAATAGGTCGTACCAGCGAAACATAAAGAAGTTTGGTAATGAATGGATCCTTGAATTCTTTTGCCCAACGTTTAATAAAGCCAAGAACACTTTTGGCTTCATTTATGATAGTTGAGATATGAGAATTGAAATTAAGTTTCGAGTCAAAAAGTACACCAAGATCTTTGACTGAAAAAATACGTTGCAAGGAATAATTATTAATTTAATAATTAGCAATATATGGAATAGTACGACAGCATACGAAAGACAAAGTTTTACGTCATCTGCATACATAAATATCTTTGAATTCAATATACGGTTTGGAAGGTCATTTATAAATAGGGAAAAAAGTAGCGGACCCAAATGACTACCCTGAGGTACACCCGACGAAACGAAAACAAGTTTCGAAAAAACTGTTCTCAACACAACTCTTTGGGTTCTACCTTTTAAATAGGATAAAATCCAAGAAATAAGTTTAGGGAAAAATCCTAAGTGATCAAGCTTTTGAAGTAGTATATCGTGGTGTACTGAGTCAAATGCTTTACTGAAATCAGTATATATAACATCAGTTAGCATTTTTTTTTTAAAACTGTCATTGACTAGGGAAGTAAATTCTAATAGATTAGTGGAAGTAGATCGATTTCGAACAAAACCATGCTGCGATGGTGAAATAATCGATTTACAAAAATGTTGTAAGGTAGATGTTAATATTTTTTCAAATAATTTTGGAATAGCAGATAGTTTTGCAATACCTCTATAATTAGAAATGTCAGACCTCCCACCTTTTTATACCCTGAACCCATTGAAAATGGGAAATCAGGGTATAATGTTTTTGTGAAATGTATGTAACAGGCAGAAGGAGACATCGCAGACCCCATAAAGTATATATATTCTTGATCAGCTCGATGAGCTGAGTTGAAATAGCCCTGTCCGTCTGTCCGTCCGTCCGTCCGTCCGTCCGTCCGTCCGTCCGTCCGTCCGTCCGTATGAACGCAGCGATCTCGTAAACCACAAAAGCTAGATATCTGAAATTTTCAGAGAATACTCGTCTATAGCCTACGCAGTACGAGTTTTTTTAGATTTTCGATAACTCATCCCGTTTCCTTATTATCGATAAAAATCGATATCTTTTCTTCGGTTAAGCATACCGTAAGAGCTAGAGACTCAAAATTTACTGTGTAGATACGTGTGACGAATGCGGAGATTTTGTAATATTTGGATTTTGGATGCCACGCCTCCTTCGCCCCCAATTTGTAAAATTCGTATTTCAAATACTAGAGACTTGTGCTTTGGCAAATACATACATATGTATGACATGATTACGCTGCGCAAGTTTGATTAAGAAAGTCCATCCACAAAAATAGTTATTAAACATTTAATTTCCCATGCAATAGGCATATTGCAGCCCGAGCGCAGTCGCTGCGTCAACTGCGCAGTCAGCAGAGCGCGTGCTTATGCGTGCGTGCGTATGCATGTATGTGTGTGCGTGTGTGCGTTGCTCGCAATATTTGTATATGTAAAATAAACATATAATGTTGGGAAGATTGGATCTTCGCAGGGTTCAGGGTATCTCGTAGTCGAGCCGTCTCGACTAGAGCACTCTTACTTGTTTATATAGAGGGATGATTAAATAGTTTTAGTAATGGTGTCTGAAGCGAACCACTACATTCTTTAATTACACAACTGGGAATATTATCAGCTCCAGGAGAAAAAGATGATTTCAATGACCGAATGGCTGAAATCAGAGAAGCTGGGGAAACTTTAGAAGCATTAATAATATTAGTTGTAGAAATTAAGTAAGGGTATGAAGTGGTATAGGGATCTAACGAGGAGTAAGTGTATTGGAAAAAATCTGCAAAAAGATTAGAGGAATCATGATCATTACAAGTTTTGTCCAATCCAAAGAAAAATGAGGATGGTAAACTAGAAGACTTACGCTTCATGTTTACTAATGAATAGAATTTCTTAGGATCACGAACAAACTGCCTTTTGCAACGAAAAAGGTAATTCTCATAACACCGAGAATTTAAAATATTTAAAAAAAACTGACTTATATAAGGGAGACCAATCTGTTGCATTAATAAGTTGATTAAGCAAAACAAAATTGCACTTATTATAACAACGACGTTGTTTTAAAATTTTAGGTGTGAAAACTAGAGGAGTACTTATGGATAATTGTACCTCCAAAGTGTAATGATGTGTATCCTCAGGTATACAAAAAGGTGATGATCTAGAGACAGTAATGCTAGAGTCATCATTAATAAAAACTAGATCAAGTGAACGATTCAGATGATTAGAAATAGAGTTCATCTGAAACATAGAAAGCGAGAATAATTCATTGAAAAGGTAATGATCTACTGTAGGAATAAGAAAATTTGAGTTGGGACTGGAGGACCAAGAAGTGTTAGGTATATTAAAGTCACCCAACACAAGAAACATATCGTTATCATTAACATGTCCATAAATTTCTTTAATGTAAGTTATATGTTGAGCATAAACTTTAACATCAGAAGAGGGAGGGATATATGAACAAGTAATAAATAGGGAACACGATGGAAGAGTTATTTTAACTCCAATAATCTCAGCATCATGAGATAACGAAAAAATAAAAGATTCTGAGAGGATATGGGCTTTAACACCAATCAAGACACCACCACCTCTACGTAGCAGTCGATCGTGTCTATAAATGGTGAAATCGTTAGAGAGAATTATAAACAGTATTATAAACATTCGGACTTAGCCACGTTTCAGTGAGAGCAATAATTTCCGAATTTATACAAAAACTACTCAAAAATAGTCTTCTGAGCTTAGAATTTGGCCCGCGAACGTTTTGATATATCAAAGACAGTTGCGGAGAAGATTGAGCAAAATTTAGTTTTTTGATCCAATATTAGATGAAGATTGAACCGAAGTAGGATTTAACGATATTGGAGACAACCTATTCCGATTCTTGTGTTTGAATTCAAGCACAACTACATTAGGTGGCCAAAATTTGGAGTCACATATAGTTGTGAAAAATTCAGCGGGCACATTGATTTTAAATGAAGCAATTTCACGAGGAGTCGCGAAATTAAACTTCGAAATAAAAACATTGGCTGCAGATTTACTAGAAATAAAAGCAGATATAGCTTCACATGTCGTGTCAGAAGAAAGCCTAGATAGGAAAACTTGCTTTCGAGGAGAAACGACAGATAAAGTAGGTATAGAAAGAGTGGAAGAAGAGGTCGGAATATTTTTCGTTGCTTGAGCAATATTCGGGGAGGCTTTTAGTTTTTTGTCTATTGTCTATTATAACACTAGCAACATGTGTGTCCGACAAGTCATTAGCAATTGGAACTAACAACGAGTCAGGGCAAGGTGAGGAAGGCACTAATAAATTAGGAGACAGTATTGGTACGGAATGGGGTACCAACTGAGAAGGAGTCATAATTTCAGAATCCGAAGTATTAAAATTGTACTGATTTAGTAAATTTTCACCAGCTTCTAGGTCACTAGATAACTGTTTAGATATACTACTCACTTTTAAAAATTGAACTCGCACTGAATTATACATTTTGGAAAAATTTAATTGTTTTTCCAAGCAAATTGGACACGACCAGCGTAAACCACCACAACCCGTCCGGTGAGACCACCACACCAGCAACTAACAAATTGCAATTGTGCAGAATCAGCTACTTGCCGAATATTGCATGATTTTTTGCAGCATGTCATATTGACAATTGGGGTTAAGCAACCGAAACGTAAAAACTGATCAAAAGGAAATAATAGAAAAAAACAAAGAGAGGATTAGTGAGTCGTGAGAGCGGGTCCAACAACAAACAACTAATAAAGAGCGGGTGAGCAGCAAGCAGTGAGAGAGTTTCTGGCACAAGACGAATTTGATTTAGTGAGAAACACAAACAACTCAAGTATGAGTGTGAGTGATAACACTAACAAATATGCACAAGTGTAAAAAGAAACACAAACGAAAGAGGAGAGCGCCAAAGAAGTAAATGCAAATGTAACAAAACAAATTACCGACGCTGACAAAACTTTCAAAATAGAAACACTTTTATAATAGCACAAAGCACCGTGGATTATTTCTTGCACAGTAAAAAACAAAGCCTGATGGCTGAATTAAACAAAGTGTAAGTTTAAAGCCAAGAAATAATCAAAAATGAATAAAAATTAAGGAGCACAAACAAAGCACGTCAAACACTTTCAACTGAGAACTCTCTCTTTACACGTTTTATGTTTGTACAAATCTAGCGCTTAGTAAAGCACACCTTTCCACAGGATCGCAGGTAGACGTTTTAGCGCACTCTGTCGAATGGTGCACTCTTGGGTCTCCAAGGATACGCTTGAGCACTCCAGGTGACGCCAGGATCCACACTGTATACTCCGGCGGTTCGCTCGGCTATTACAGTGACTCCTACGGCTGGATATTCTCACAAGCACACCTTGAGATCTTCTCAAGCAGCAGTCACCACTCTTTCGCACAGCTATGCAAACGTTACCTCTGCTCCTGCTCCAGGACCCGCCACTAATGCTGTAGATTTCGCGCTATGACGGCGCCAGCTCGGCTCTGGAGCGGGGCCTGTCTGCCGCTCGTGTCCACGATAACGGCAGCATCACGTGATTTGGCGCGACGCCAAAACGCCCAAATCTGCGTGTCAACCTCTCATTGGCCAAAGCACCGTTATTGGCATACGAGTGAAAGTGTACACTACTTTCTCGCAGCCACAAACGGTAGTTCGGCCCACGGTCGCCGATGATCGCCGTGAGAGCGACGCGAGCCAATCGCTGAATACATAGGAGCGACAGAGACAGACTACGTCGGTCTCTGCGCCCATTCCAGTAGCGAGGGTCACTAATATCGTACTCGTGTCACTGTGTGGAACAGTACATACAGGCACGCATATATGCATAAGTGCACAGCAAATACATGCACTTATACATACAATACGTGCCCGTCTATATTGTTCCTCAAATACAAATGCGGCAACAGATAATTACAACATTATAAAACTTAACGGCATTGAAAACTTAACGCTATTGAAGACTTTATTAAAGCTACTCACTTAAATGCAGCAAATAGGGCAAGAATTTTAGATGTCGTGAGTAGCTTTAGGTCGTCCTCTTAAAAAAAAAACTGCAAAATACATGATTACGGTCAACGTACGATAATGAGGATGGGTTAGTTAATGGGGAAACAGGAGTTTTGATGGAAATAGATTTCGATGCATCCAACGCTCCAAATGTTTTATGGATGCAATTTCCAGAGGAAAGTGTAGGAGTACTTGCTCGCTCAAAGTGTACGCATAAGCCTCCAAAAAATGATGATAAGGTCCAAAACCAAATAGTCCGATTGCGCACTGAAAAGCTACTTCGATCACATTATGATCACTTAGTTGACAGTTCCGCCTTACATATTTTCTTCCATAGCACTCAAAGCATTAATTGTCGTATTGAAGACATTCGATCTGATAGATTAATGCTTCAGTCATCCGTTCTATGTTTCGTTGAAGCGTCTACTTACGCAAACGAAAACGTAAATATTCCAGGGTTTAGTATTGTTGTCCATCTAGATTGCGAGGCAATACCTAACGCAAGATGACCTAAGAGGGGTATCATCATTTACGTTAGGGACACAATTTTAGAAAATGAAACAAGCTGCTTGAGCGTCAGGAAAGTAAACGGATCGTCAGTGCTTAGGTAGAAATTGTTAAGTTTTGTCGGTGCTTACAAAAATCCGTCTTCGAATTTTAAGATATATTTCTTCAATATCCGTTTTTGTTAGAGAATTGCCTTATTTTAGGAGATATTAATTTTTGTTTGAGCAAGTTTGAATCGGCTACGAGTTTATATAATGAGTTAGTTGGCAGACGCTTCAGTAGCTTATTAGATTTGAAAACGCCAACAAACAATTGTGCTTCGCACATTGGTCGGGCGTTTTTAAATATATCTAGTGAATTTATCAATGCTATGACTTTTTAGACAGTTTATGGTTAACATAATGGTATTTTTTTTAAGTGTTCATGATAGGGATCTTTAATCTAAATATTTATAAATATATGTATAAATGTAAATAAGTTTGATATTTAATTAATAATTTAATTTTAAATAAATAAATAATATTATTATTTTAACTTATTAAATTTGTTTTTTTTATTTGTTTGGCTCAGGATAGTTTCTATTCAAACACTCTCGATTAGAGTTTTCTTAGCTCTCCAAAAGTTCTGAAGTTCCAAAGTCCAGTTAATGAAAGCTCAAAGCCGAGGTTTGCTAAGCGTCTTCAGAGCTTAACATAATTAGTCTAGATTTTCATATGTATGTAGTATCGAGATATTATGAAATAAAGTTATATATAGATAGATATATTATATATAAGATGCTGCCGGCAGAAGTTCTCGAGTTGCTAAAAAAACCTCCAGCAGACCATCGCAAAGAAGGATGCGTTATCAGTCCTTGATAAATTGGCAGCGGAATTCACAATCAACGCTGATAAAATTGGTGTTGTCGACCATCAATATTTTAAGGACAAAAATAAGCGCAAAATATTTGTTTACGTCGTTGACCAGCTAGTGGACATGGAACTGCTGAAGAACAATTATCAAGACAATATCCGCAATTTCTAGGACATAGTGCATATTCGCTCAGATGTTGTTGTACGATTCTCGGCGAAAGCCCAGCAGCTTTACTACAAGCATGTAAAGAACGCCAGAAAAATTCAATCCTTGGACTCAATAGAGTCAGTGCAATAGAGTGCCGTCCATAAGTCTTTGGAAGTAAAGAAAAAGAACTACAAAATATGCCGTTTTTACCAAGGATGGCCACGATTTAACCAGATGTCAGGAATTTAGAGCTGACCCTGTTAAAAACCGCATTAAAGATTGCATAAAGGATTGGACTTGCAATCAATGCTCCAAGTCTCACAACAAATTGCTTCACGAGGATGCAAAAGAGACCGTCAGCAGCAATTGTCTAAAAGAAAACAAGTAAGAACGGCGCTACTGACGGCGGAATACTCAATTCTTTGCGATGGTCTGCTGGAGGTTGCCATTCACTTGCTTTTTTAGCAACTCGAGAAGCATCTTGTGTATATAACTTTATTTCATAGTAGCTCGATACTATGTAGTACAGATGAAAATCTAGACTAATTATGCTAAGCTCTGAAGACTCTTAGCAAACCTCGGCTTTGAGCTTTCGATAACTGGACTTTAGAACTTCAGAACTTTTGGAGAGCTTAACAAGTAAGAAAACTCTAATCGAGAGTGTTCGAATTTAAACTACCCTGAACCAAACAAATAAAAACACAAATTTAATAAGTTAAAATAATAATGTTGGGCGCAGCAACACCTAGTTTTAGCATAATTAAGAGTGACAATTCGCCAATCCATGCTATGTAAGAGAATTTGCATATCATTAAGAGATTTCGGCAACTTGTGCCGTTTTGCTCTCCGCACTGTACACGCACATTCATTCTTACGACGCAGCGGCTCAACCTTGATAAGCCGGCGCTCGTAGATCAATGGAGGCAGTGCAATTTTGGAAGTCAAACTTGGTTATTGTTTTGGGCAGATGCTCATGCGCAGCAGCTCTGCAATCGCACACATGCAAATATACATACAAACATGCATTCAAGCATATTGCACACATACGAACATACACTGCGCGTCATCAGGATAGCGCACCCTGCACATTCTCCGTAATTGTTAAATATTTTCTATATCGTTTGAGCTAGAGTCATAAAATTTGTTTTTATTAGACTTTGTTTTATTCTTCTTAAATTAAAACAAGTAAGAGTGCTGTAGTCGAGACGGCTCGACTACGAGATACCCTGAACCCTGCGAAGAGCCAATCTTCCCAGCATGCTATGCTTATTTTACATATACAAATATTGCGAGCAACGCACACACACATACATACATGCATACGCACGCACGCATAAGCACGCGCTCTGCTGACTGCGCAGTTGACGCAGCGACTGCGCTTGGGCTGCAATATACCTATTGTATGGGAAATTAAATGTGAAATAACTTTTTTTGTGGATGGACTTTCTTAATCAAACTTTCACAGCGTGATAATGTCATTTATATGTGTGTATTTGGCAAAGCACAAGTCTCTAGTATTTGAAATACGAATTTTGCAAATTTGGGGCGAAGGGGGCGTGGCATCCAAAATCCAAAAATTACAAATTGTCCGCATTCGTCACACGGATCTCCACAGTAAATTTGGAGACTCTAGCTCTTACGGTATGCTTAGCGGAAGAAAAGTTATCGATTTTTATCGATAATAAGAAAACGGGATGAGTTATCGAAAATCTAAAAAAAACTCGTACTGCGTAGGCTATAGACGAGTATTCTCTGAAAATTTCAGATCTCTAGCTTTTGTGGTTTACGAGATCGCTGCGTTCATACGGACGGACGGACGGACGGACGGACAGGGCTATTTCAACTCAGCTCATCGAGCTGATCAAGAATATATATACTTTATGGGGTCTGCCATGTCTCCTTCTGCCTGTGACATACTTTTTCACAAAAACATTATACCCTGATTTCCCATTTTCAATGGGTTCAGGGTATAAAAAGATTGGTTTCAATATCATGTCAGGAAGTATTTTAAAGAAATTTTTGAAAAAAAGCTTACAAAAAACGGTTGCTAAAAGTTGGTCATCAGGATAGCGCACCTAAATTGAATAGTGAATATCTTGGTAAATTTGGCCACCACAGCTACCAAATTTTTTTTGTAGTCCACAAAATTGATTATCTTTAAGAAAACAAGTAAGAGTGCTCTAGTCGAGACGGCTCGACTACGAGATACCCTGAGCCCTGCGAATAGCCAATCTTCCCAACATGCTATGCCTACTGTACATATACAAATATTGTGAGACACACACACACACACACACATGCATACGCACGCACGCATAAGCACGTGCTCTGCTGACTGTTGTATGGGAAATTAAATGTTTAATAACTTTTTTTGTGGATGGACTTTCTTAATCGAACTTGCACAGCGTAATTATGTCATTAATATTTATGTATTTGCCAAAGCACAAGTCTCTAGTATTTGAAATACGAATTTTGCAAATTTGGGGCGAAGGGGGCGTGGCATCCAAAATCCAAAAATTACAAATTGTCCGCATTCATTACACGGATCTCCACAGTAAATTTGGAGACTATAGCTTTTACGGTATGCTTAACCGAAGAAAAGATATCGATTTTTATCGATAATAACGAAACGGGATGAGTTATCGAAAATTAAAAAAAAACTCGTACTGCGTAGGCCACACACGAGTATACTCTGAAAATTTCAGATCTCTAGCTTTTGTGGTTTACGAGATCGCTGCGTTCATACAGACGGACGGACAGACGGACAGGGCTATTTCAACTCAGCTCATCGAGCTGATCAAGAATATATATACTTTATGGGGTCTGCGATGTCTCCTTCTGCCTGTTACATACATTTTCACAAAAACATTATACCCTGATTTCCCATTTTCAATGGGTTCAGGGTATAAAAATGAAGCAAGACATAAGTTAGATTCTACTTATATAGGACCATTTGAGGTCATAGATAAAATAATTTTTACGCCACTTAATACCCTGTAATTTGTTGAGTGTAAGCATCCAAATTTCACACTTACGTTACCCTTCACTACTTCTAAGAACTGGCCAAAAATTATATGTCTACGCCCACTGGGGGCGTGGCAAATCGGGAAAAACTTTATGATTTTCCGATTCTCAGTGAGAATATCAAAATTTTTTGACGATATTACTGTTGGTCTCCTCTATTGATTTCCAAAAAATTATATGTGTACAAACCAATTTCGGGCTTGGCAATGGGCGTGATCTGTGCGGGTGTGAATGAGTATCCCGCAGTCGGTAGCGCCCGACTGCAACGTTCTTACTTGTTTTATTTCGAATTTTGCGTCTTCTCGTGAAATTGCTTCATTCAAAATGTTTATTCTAGTGAGATTCTCTCTAATGATTTCACTATTTATAGACACGATCGATTGATACCTAGAGGTGGTGGTGTCTTGATTGGTGTTAAATCCATTATCCTTTCAGAATCTTTTATTTTTTACCTCATGATGCTAAAATTATTTGAGTTAAAATAACTCTTCCATCGTGTTTCCTATTTATTACTTGTTCATATATCCCTCCCTCTTCCGATGTTCAAGTTTATGCTCAACATATAACTTGCCTTAAAGAAATTTATGGACATGTTAATGATAACGTTTTGTTTCTTGTATTGGGTGTCTTTAATATACCTAACACTTCTTAGTCCTCCAGTCCCAACTCAAATTTTCTTATTCCTACATGAGATCATTACCTTTTCAATGAATTATTCACGCTTTCTATGTTTCAGATGAACTCTATTTCTAATCATCTGAATCGTTCACTTGATCTAGTTTTTATTAATGATGACTCTAGCATTACTGTCTCTAGATCATCACCTTTTTGTATACCTGAGGATATACATCATCCCACTTTGGAGGTACAATTATCCATAAGTACTCCTCCAGTTTTCACACCTAAAATTTTAAAACAACGTCGTTGTTATAATAAGTGCAATTTTGTTTTGCTTAATCAACTTATTAATGCAACAGATTGGTCTCCCTTATATAAGTCAGTTGACATTAATTTGGCAACAACTTTCTTCTATAACACTTTAAATTCTCTTTTAGATGAGTGTATTCCTATGTGTCTCCCTATGCCCGTTTCTAATAAAGCCCCCTGGTTTACTCAGACTCTTTCTAATTTAAAAAATATTAAGTCTAAATATTTTAAAAAATTTAAAAAGTCTGGTTCGAATGTAGACCGGTCTAGATATTCCATAGCCAAGTCGAATTTTAATATTTTAAATTCTCGGTGTTATGAGAATTACCTTTTTCGTTGCAAAAGGCAGTTTGTTCGTGATCCTAAACCATTTTACCCATTAGTAAACATGAAGCGTAAGTCTTCTAGTTTACCATCCTCATTATACTCATTCACAAAGTGAAATGAGTATATTGGTTTTGTGCAATGTCCGTCACGCTGTCCGTCCGTCTGTCCATCTGTCCGTCTGACCGTCCGTCCGTCTGTCCGTCTGGAATGTATACTCATGTTGACAACTCAAGATGAAAAAGCTATAGCGGATATATCTACGCCCATAGGGGGCGCAAAAGTTTATAGCTTCTACAGTTTTAGAGCTAGAAGCTTCAAAATTAGATGATTGAGTTACTGGTGAGCTCCTCTATCGATGACTTAAGAATAATTTGTACGCCCCTAATGGGGCATGCCCGGCTAAAAAATACCCTGTAATTTTCGCATTTTTTGAGTGTAAGCATTCAAATTTCACATTTACGTTACCCTCCACTACTTCTAAGAACTGGAAAATAATATGTCTACGCCTACTGGGGGCGTGGCAAATCGGGAAAAACTGTACGTTTTTTCCGATTCTCAGTGAGAAAATCTAAATTTTATGACGATATTACTTCTGATCTCCTCAATTGATTTCCAAAAAATTATATAAGTAAAAACCAATTGTGGGCGTGGCAACGGGTGTGAATGAGTATCCCGCAGTCGGTAGCGCCCGACTGCAACGTTCTTACTTGTTTTTCTTTGGATTTTACAAAACTTGTAATGATCATGATTGCTCTAATCTATTTGCAGATTATTTCCAATCCACTTACTCCTCGTTAGATCCCTATACCACTTCATACCCTTACTTAATTTCTACAACTAATATTATTAATGCTTCTAAAGTTTCCCCAGCTTCTTTGATTTCAGCCATTCGGTCATTGAAATCATCTTTTTCTCCTGGAGCTGATAATATTCCCAGTTGTGTATTTAAGAATGTAGTGGTTCGCTTCAGACACCATTACTAAAACTATTTAATTTGTCGCTGGAAACCTCTGTTTTTCCGTCTATTTGGAAAGAATCTTTCATCACCCCTCTATATAAAAATCGTGGGAGGTCTGACATTTCTAATTATAGAGGTATTGCAAAACTATCTGCTATTCCAAAATTACTTGAAAAAATATTAACATCTACCTTACAACATTTTTGCAAATCGATTATTTCACCATCGCAGCATGGTTTTATTCGAAATCGATCTACTTCCACTAATCTATTAGAATTTACTTCCCTAGTCAATGACAGTTTTTTAAATAAAATGCAAACTGATGTTATATACACAGATTTCAGTAAAGCATTTGACTCAGTACACCACGATATACTACTTCAAAAGCTTGATCACTTAGGATTTTCCCCTAAACTTCTTTCTTGGATTTCATCCTATTTAAAAGGTAGCACCCAAAGAGTTGTGTTGAGAACAGCTTTTTCGAAACTTGTTTTCGTTTCGTCGGGTGTACCTCAGGGTAGTCATTGGGGTCCGCTACTTTTTTCCCTATTTATAAACGACCTTCCAAATCGCATATCGAATTCAAAGATATTTATGTATGCAGATGACGTAAAACTTTGCCTTTCGTATGGTAATTCACTTGATCATCTACGCCTTCAAGATGATCTTGAACAGAACCTCGGTTTATCCCGAGTTTAAGCCGGGTAGAGACGAGGCAAAGTCCCGTTTGTCGTGTGGATAACCCCGACCCTAATACAAGCAGGTAACTTTGAGAGCGCCGGCGGACGCCAGGTACGCTTCTCGGTTACCCGCGTAGAGTTCTTGAGAAGAGTAGTTTATATTAACCAAGTCGACCCCCTTTCCTCTCCCTTAAGTCCCTGTCCCCGCACTCAAGAAATTTTCTTGTGAGTGCTGGTCCTGGGTAGACTGGGTCTGCACCCCGGCCAGATTTGTAACCTTCTCATTCCTCCCAGCCGCCGCGAAACTTGACAACGGAGTTTCAATACAATTAAAACAATTCAATGGCCATTCACTAGCCATTTGTTGAGTAGACTTCGCAAAGAAATATGTACATGCATTTGAAATCAAAAATATACGCTAAAATACGCTCAGCCGTCTACTGGTTTTAAATAGATTTTTGAATGATTTTACAAATGTTTCCTATATGATTTCAGAAAATTTTTAAAAGAGAAAATCTAATTAAAAAGAAAACATAAGTAAATAAAAACAAGTAATAGTGTTCTAAGCGAGACTGCTCGGGGCGAGGCATCCAAAATCAAAAAATTACAAAATCTCCGTATTCATTACATGAATCTACAAAGTAAATTTGGAGTCTCTAGCTCTTACGATATACAAAAACGAAGAAAAGTTATCGATATTATCGATAATAATAATAATATTGCGTAGGATACACACGAGTATACACTGAAAATTTCAGAGCTCTAGCTTTTGTGGCTTACGAGATCGCTGCGTTCACACGGACAGACGGACGGACGGACGGATGGACAGACGGACAGGGCTATTTCAACTCAGCTCATCGAGCTGATCAAGAATATATAGACAACATAACGTCTACTGCACATCACCACCAGACCTAAGCGAGAATAGAACAAAGTCATAGAACATTCAATGAATACGTTCGTTCATATATATCTACGGATAAAACCGATTGGGATGTTTGGATACAATATTTCACATATTGTTTCAACACAACACCCTCGGCCGCTGATGGATATTGTCCATACGAACTAGTTTTTGGTAAATTACCAAAACAGTTCATAGATTTTAATAAAATAACTAAAATAGAACCGCTTTATAACATAGATGATTACGCTAAGGAAGTAAAGCTTAGACTAGAAATAGCTTATAAAAGAGCTAGAATATTGCTAGAAAATAGTAAAGCTAGAAATAATCAAGTAAGAAAGCTCTAGTCGGGAGTACCCGACTAGGAGATCGTGCAACTATATACAAAATAAAATCTCTAGCTTTAAAGATGTGCAAGACATAATTTTATAACTGGTTTTGGATTTCGTTTTTAATCGATAAAATTAAAACGATCAAATTTATCGATTTTTTTAAACAAACTACATAAAAAATTTTAAGTCTCTAGCTCTTATAGATTCTGAGATCAACGCGTTCAAACATACGGACAGACGGACAGACGGACGGACGGACAGACGGATAGGGCTATTTCAACTCAGCTCATCGAGCTGATCAAGAATATATATACTTTATGGGGTCTGCCATGTCTCCTTCTGCCTGTTACATACATTTTAACAAAACCATTATACGCTGATTTCCCATTTTCAATGGGTTCAGGGTATAAAAATGAAGCAAGACATAATTTAGATTCTACTTATATAGGACCATTTGAGGTCATAGATAAAGATAATAAAGATAATATAACAATTATGGATAGGAAGAATAAAAAACAAACAGTTCATAAGGATAGGCTGAAAGTTAAATAAATTTTGAAATGAATCATAAAATGGTCTGATCAACCATTTATGACAATATATATATGTCGGCGCGTACTAAGTTTGTATGTGTGTGGTTGTAGTTTTCGGTATTTCACAATGATAATTTCATCATAATGCGTCGGATTCTAGTTATGCGTTTTGGTGCGTCTTTTGATATTTCGCAATAATTATCTTCAGCATAAGCCTTTGTAAGGGCTGTGATTGGTTGATTAAGTTGTCGGTTCTAGGAAGTCCTGTTTTAGCGCGGCGGCAGCGCTGCGTCGCTGTCGCCGAGCGTGGTTCGGGCTTGAGAAATAAGAGACACAAGAGTTAGTTGTGTTTGAGTTCTCAGAGCGACCGAAACTCGCTGCGCTTAACCATGGAAAACAATCTTAACGCTAAAACATCAGAAGTGGGATCTGGCTCGCTACCTAATATGACAAATGATCCTTGGCGAGTGCCGGACGTATTAGCGGGAGCGCGTTAGAAATTTGCTTCGAATCAATTTATCGTGTGTTTGCGTCGTTGTGTGAACATAGTGTAACAATAATATTGAAAAGATCTTGTTGGCGCAGACGCATCCGCGTGGTGTGCTACAGTAAATATAATTCTGGCGGAAAATAACATAAAAGGCAGTGCTTTGGTAATGGCTTTGAGTGCAGCGTTGGAAGGCAGTGCGTCGCAGAGGCTCTCACAAATATGTTATCCTGACATAAATTGGACCGAGTTTAAGGAAACTTTTGTACAGCGCTTCACCAGTGTAGAAACACCAGCAGCTATGTTTTTGACAATGTTTGATTCTGGAGCGGAATGTTCGTTGATTAAACAAAAGATAAGTACTCAGTTAGCCGGTAAAAGAATGAACAACGTAGTAATGTTGAAGGGTATTGGAAATGACAGCATTTGTTGTACATTGCAAATACTTGGCAACGTAAAAATTAATTAATAATTATCATTAATTGATTGATTGAGAAATACTGTGGCAGGGTTTTCTTGTCATTGTATCACCGGGAAAATTTGAAATTGTTAGGCCAAAATCTGTAAACTGTTGTTCAAATGATGATATATTTTTTTTAAATTGGATACTGATCTTGTCGGCGAAGATAGGGATAAATTAAACGATTTATTAGAAAATTATTCAAAATCTTTTATAAAGGGAATTCCTTCTTATAGAGTCAGTACAGGCGAGATGAAAATTAAGTTAGTAGACCTCAGAAAAATTGTTCAAAGAAGACCATGCAGACTTAGTCCAAATGAAAGAGAGTTGGTACGCGAGAAGATTAAAGAACTAGTAGAATGCAATGTCATAAGGCCAAGTTGCTCACCTTATGCAAGTCCTATGATGTTTGTGAACAAATTGAAGGACAATTCTCTTGCCGAGGACATTGCAAAAACTTATGAGTTGAGAGCAGGATTACTTTATCGAAAGGTTCAGAGAAATGGTAGAACACGATCTTTGCCAATTGTTCCAAGGGCATTTAGGTGGTCTGTAATAAATCAGATTCACGAGACAATCATGCACTTAGGTTGAGAGAAGACGTTAGATAAGGCCTATGATTATTATTGGTTCGATAGCATGTCTAAGTATATATGAAAGTTTGTTGAAAACTGTTTTACTTGTAAGATGTCAAAGTCATCCTCGGGTAAAATTCAAGCTAGAATTCATCCAATACCAAAGGTCAGCACACCTTGGCACACGATACACATAGACGTAACAGGAAAGTTGAGTGGCAAGTCTGATCAGAAGGAATATGTTATTGTCCAAGTGGACGCTTTTACCAAATTTGTTTATTTAACACACACACTTAAGATTGATGCTGACAATTGCATGGGTGCTGTGACATCGTCGGTATCTTTGCTTGGCTGTATCTCTCTTTGGTGTACCAAAACCGCATAATAGCAGACCAGGGTAGATGTTTTGCTAGCTCTAAATTTAGTGAGTTTTGTTCTCAACAGAAAATAAGTTTGCATTTGATTGCGACAGGCGCAAGTAGAGCTAACGGACAGGTGAAACACATTATGAGCACTTTGAAAAAAAACTTACTGACGGCAGTTGAGGCTAGCAGCCGATCTTGGCAAAACGCATTAGGTGAAATACAGTGGGCCTTAAATTGTACAGTTGGCCTTAAATTGTACAGTAAGTCGAGTAACAAAGGCAAGCCCTTTAGAATTGTTTATTGGCATTGTGAATTGTGATTTGGCAGAATCAAGAGCTCGAGCAGTGCAAAATATATCAGCGGCAGCAGTATATAGCAAGAAACGGTTTGATAAAACCAAGGCTAAGGTTGTTGGATACGAAGTAGGAGATTTTGTGTTGTTAAAGAATAACTGTTGAAAGAGACAGTATGGATGAATGAAGAAGCTGATAAGAAAAGTTGAAAGAATTGGTCTTATTGCAAGCACAAGTGCAAAACAAATGTTTTGATCATGGCGTGTGGCGCATAAGATGATGTAATGTAAAACCAGTTGAATTTATGATAATGAAAAGGATAGTGAAGAAAGTTGAATTGAGCTAAAGATTAATTTTATAGCACTTTAAGAATGAAACTAAAAGTTGAAGATAAAATTTTATATGAAGCCCTGAAACGGGAATAGTTGTGGTCAAAAGGGAAAATGTTAATCTTAAATTACTTTCGAAGGTTTATAAATGAAATGAATTATGCAGTAAGACAGTTTTGTAAAAGTACACGAGGTCGTGTTATTGTCAGAATGGCCGTGTCGGCGCGTACTAAGTTTGTATGTGTGTGGTTGTAGTTTTCGGTATTTCACAATGATAATTTCATCATAATGCGTCGGATTCTAGTTATGCGTATTGGTGCGTCTTTTGATATTTCGCAATAATTATCTTCAGCATAAGCCTTTGTAAGGGCTGTGATTGGTTGATTAAGTTGTCGGTTCTAGGAAGTCCTGTTTTAGCGCGGCGGCAGCGCTGCGTCGCTGTCGCCGAGCGTGGTTCGGGCTTGAGAAATAAGAGACACAAGAGTTAGTTGTGTTTGAGTTCTCAGAGCGACCGAAACTCGCTGCGCTTAACCATGGAAAACAATCTTAACGCTACAACATATATATACTTTATATAAAAATCAAAAATAAAACAAACGGCTCGACTACGAGATACCCTGAACCCTTCGGAGATCCCATCTTCCCAACATTATGTTCTTATTTTACATTTACAAATATTGCGAGCAACGCACACACACACATACACACATGCATACGCGCGTACGCATAAGCACGCGCTCTGCTGACTGCGCAATTGGGAAATTAAATGTTTAATAACTTTTTTTGTGGATGGACTTTCTTAATCAAACTTGCACAGCGTAATTATGTCATTTATATGTGTGTATTTGCCAAAGCACAAGACTCTAGTATTTGAAATACGAATTTTGCAAATTGGAGGCGAAGGGGCCGTAGCATCCAAAATCCAAAGTAGACAAAATGTCCGCATTCATTACACGGATCTACACAGTGAATTTTGAGTCTCTAGCTCTTACGGCATGCTTAACCGAAGAAAATTTATCGATTTTTATCGATAATAAGGAAACGGGATGAGTTATCGAAAATCTAAAAAAAAACTTGTACTGCGTAGGCTATAGACGAAATATTTTCTGAAAATTTCAGATCTCTAGCTTTTGTGGTTGACGAGATCGCTGCGTTTATACGGACGGACGGACGGAAGGACGGACGGTCGGACGGACGGATGGACGGTCGGACTGACGGACGGACGGACGGACAGACGGACAGGGCTATTTCAACTCAGCTCATCGAGCTGATCAAGAATATATATACTTTATGGGGTCTGCCAAGTCTCCTTCTGCCTGTTACATACATTTTCACAAAAACATTAAACCCTGATTTCCCATTTTCAATGGGTTCAGGGTATAAAATATAAAAAATTTTATATACATGTTGTAGCATTCAGATTATTTTCCATTATTTAGCGCAGTGAGTTTCGGTCGCTCTCAGAACTCAAACACAACTAACTCTCGTGTCTCTTATTTCTCTCGAACCACACTCGGCGACAGCGAGCCTGAAGGGTTTCATCCAAAATTTTATCTTCAACTTTTAGATTCGTTCATAAACTGATATAAGATTAATCTTTAGCTTAATTGGGACACCTCAAAAGAAACAAGTGTTTTCTTTAAAAGAATATTCAACTTTAACTCTTTACAAACCTCATTTTCAATGTCACTAGGTGGAAGTAATCCTTATGAGCGTGCAATTTTCCCAATAACATTTCTAATGGACTAGCCTTCGTCACACGGTAAGTTGTACAATTGATTGCCAACTGCACCTCTCCTAACACATCCTGCCAAAACTGAGTTCCAGTTTCAACCGCAGTCAGCATATTTTTCAACGTACTCATGATACATTCCATTTGGTACCATTTGCTCCACTAGCTCCAGTGGCAATCAAATGCAAGTTAATTTTTTGATCAGAACAGAATTGGCTTAAACTTGCTCCCGTAAAACACCTTCCTTGATCAGCTATTATTCGGCTTGGTACTCCAAATAATGAAACAGAGGATTTAACAGCATTAATGCAACTATCAATCTAATTTAAAATTATGACTAAGATACACAACTTGAACAATAACATACTCCTTCCGGTCAATCTTGCCACTTAGTTTTCCGGTTATATCAATATGGATGGTGTGCCAAGGAACATTTACTTTTGGAATTGGGTGCAATATTTTCCCAGAGCTTTATTTTGACAATTTACAAGTAATGCAGTTATCAACAAATTTTCTAACATATTTTGACATATTGTCAAAAATGCATTATTGACTCGTGAACTTGGTTTATAACAGGCCATCTAAGGCACGTGACACCACTGGTAAAAAAACGTGTTCTGCCATTTCTCTGTATTTTTCGGTAAAGAACTTCTGCCCTTAGTTCATAGGTTTTTGCAATATCTTCAGCAAGAGAAAAATCTTTAAATTTACTCACAATTTCGGCTATGTCCGAGTCTCGACGCTGTTCAGCAATGAGCCAGTTGCATGAAATTACAGCCAGGTTAACTCTCTTTTCATCAATCTCCTAGAGCTTGCATTACTAAACGTTGAAAAACAGAAGGTGCGTTTTTATGTATAACTGAAAAATCATCGCGCTGCGAGCCCTCAGCCGAAATGGTCAATCTATAAGCAAAGCCTTTCTACGCAACTATGTATGCATAATTTCCGATCTCCTCTCTCTCAAATATATTGTGAGGAACAATATAGACGGGCACGTAGTGTATGTATAAGTGCATGTATTTGCTGTGCATTTATGCATATATGCGTGCCTGCATGTATTGTTCCACACAGCGACGCGAGTACGATAGTAGCGACCCTCGCTACTGGAAAGGGCGCAGAGATCGACGTAGTCTGTCTCTGTCGCTCGTATGTGTTCAGCGCATTGCTCGCGTCGCTCTCACGGCGATCATCAACGACCGTTGGCCGAAGTACCGCTTGTGGCTGCGAGAAAGTAGTGTACACTTTCACTCGTATGCCAATAACGGTGCTTTGGCCAATGAGATTTGGGCGATTTGGCGCCAAATCACGTGATGCTGCCGTTTTCGTGGACACGAGCGGCAGACAGGCCCCGCTCCAGAGCCGACCCGACGCCGTCATAGTGCGAAGCAGGGCCTGCGTCGCTGCTATAAAAAGGCGCCCGCAACTCGGCACCGGGACAGTCAAAGAAAGTAAAAGTTAAAGTATTGAGTGCCGACGAAAACAAGTTACACGAGTGGAAAAGTGACTAGCAAGGACTTCGAGAGGAAGGACATCGCTGCCAAGGACTTCGAGAGGAAGGACATCGGTGCAAAGGACTTCGAGAGGAAGGACATCGCTGGAAGGATATCTACGAGGGATATCCTGGACGCCTATTGAGGACATAGGCTCGAGACGCGGACACCGGAAGGACAGCAGCTGCCACCAACCAGGACATTGGTGCAGCACGGCCAAATCTACAGCATTAGTGGCGGATCCTGAAGCAGGAGCAAAGGTAACGTTTGCGTAGCTGTGCGTAAGAGTGGTGACTGTAGCTTGAGAAGATCTCAAGGTGTGCTTGTGAGCGTATCCAGCCGTAGGAGTCACTGCAATAGCCGAGCGAACTGCCGGAGTATTCAGTGTGGATCCTGGCGTCCCCTGGAATGCTCAAGCGTATCCTTGGAGACCCAAGAGTGCCGTACCATTCGCCAGAGTGCGCTAAACGTCTACCTGCGAGCCTGTGGAAAGGTGTGCTTTACTAAGCGCTAGATTTGGTAAATAATATAAGCGTGTAAAATGAGAAAATATACCCAACGCAAAACCATAAAACACACTGCATTATAATTTATCGCAAGGCGCTACATATAAATTTGTTGGCACGAACGCACAGTCGGATGAGTCCGGCCCGGCTTAAACTCGGGATAAACCGAGGTTCGTTACAACTGGCGCCCAACGTGGGGCCCTGCGATAATATAGTCAGTGTATAAAAATGGTGCGAGCTTGGGTATATAATCTCAAGAAGGATGATGTGCTGCTACGGGATCGAGTTCGGCGTAAGTCTGACTGGCACTCTGGACGCAATGCGGAGGCAGTTCGGCGATGTCACCATGAATGAGGGAAGGATTCCCTATTCAATCAGGATCGCAGAGATTGCGAACCTGCATGGACGCCATTCGCCACTCAGAGACGAAGCGCTGACCGCCGTCGAGGAAACGAGCTGGGTGAGCAAGATGAAATCGTGAACGTGGCACGATTGTCTCTGCCATCCACCAGTGCCGCCGCCGCCCGCCTGCAAGAGAAGCAACGAGGATCGTGGAGAGCCACATCCAACCCGCAACCAGAAATAAGGCTCCGAGGGCCGAGCTGCACAGCGCTGGAGTACCCAAAGGTCGCCAAGCAGGTGCGAGAATGGGGATTCCGCTTCGATGGCACAACGAAGCCGCTGGAGTTTTTGGAGCAAGTGGAGTGGTCGGCCGACACCTATGGTCTGGATCTGGACCTGATCCCGAGGGCGATGTCAGAGCAGCTCAAAGGCATGGCTTTATAGTGGTACGTGGCCAACAACAGGCACTGGACAGCGTGGGAAACGTTCGTCAGAAGCTTCCAGGAGTTCTTCCTGCCCAGGGACTATATGCGGGAGTTGAAGGACGAGGTTGCTCGACGGAGGCAGATGATGGGCGAGCCCTTCAAGGTTTACATGGTGGATATGCAAACCTTGATGCGGCCACTACGCTATGCGGCAGATCGTGAGCTAAAAACTATTTACAGCAATAGTTTGACGGAGCTGATGCTGCTGGCGAACGATTTCGAGGGATCGGGAAAAGTTGCGGCAGCAACAGCGAGGCAGTAGGACGCGACTGATGGCCATGGACGACGCTGGGAGCCCGGATGAAGAAGAATACCACCGGAGCATGGCCGTTGAAGAGTCGAAACCTCGACCTGCGCCCAGGACAGGCACAGCAGGGCCAAGGACACATGTCCAGAACCCCGCCCGGGCATGCCGGATATGTGGCCAAGAGGGCCACTACGCCGTTGAGTGGCGCAACGAGCGCATGGAGTTTTGTTGGCAATGCGGGCGCATCGGCGTGCGAGCAGCGACTTGTTGCCAGTCGGAAAACGACCAGAGGCACCCGCCATCCAGGGGCGAGCGGGAGCAGCGTCGCGGAGGCCCCAGACACTAGTGGGTAGTCTTCTGGATGAAGGCACCCAGTTGTCGGCGATTGTGGTCATTGGAGCTGATCAGCACAAGGCCACAATTGATACTGGAGCCACCAGCAGCTTTGTGAGCGAAAAGCTGGCCGACAGGCTCCGAGAAGTGGGCGTGAGGCGCGCCACACGAAGACGCGTAAGATTGGCAGACGGCAGTTGCAGTCAGGTGGACTCGCAACTGGAAACAAGGATCAGGCTGGGAAGTCAACAAATCCACATTTCATTGCTAGTGCTGCCAGGCGTGATCGACGATCTGGTGCTGGGCTGGGATTTCTTGGCCAGAATGGGCGTCGCATTTGAGTGCGGTGGCTTGGAGCTTAAGATCAAGCCCAGAGGATGTGGAGGTGGATACGTTCCTGAGGAGGGAACTTGTGAAGTTTCAGGACGTGAAGGGCACTACGATGATCACGGAGCATTGTATCACGATGCAGGACAAGCGGCCCATAAAACAGCGCTATTTTCCGAAAAATCCAAAAAATGCAGGCCGAGATTAATCACCAGGTGGATGAGTTGCTGGCCAAAGGCTACATCGAGCCGTCCAAGAGTCCTCACAGCGCGCCAATCGTGATGGTCAAGAAGAAGACTGGGAAATGGCGGCTGTGTGTGGATTTTCGGCAGCTGAACAGCCGATCGATTAAGGACGCATATCCGCTGCCGCGGGTGCACCATATTTTGGACCAGCTGCGAGAGGCTCGTTTCATAATACCAATGGAGAAATCCAGCTGGCCATTGACAGCGTTCACAGTCCCAGGAAAAGGGCTGTTCCAATTGAAGGTGATGCCGTTCGGGCTCCATTCGGCGCCGGCAACATTTCAACGAGCGCTGGACCAAGTTATTGGCCCAGAAATGATGCCGCATGCCTTTGCCTACCTGGATGATATCATCGTCATTGGGAAAACACGCCAGGAACACATGGACAACCTGCGGGAGGTGTTCCGGCGGCTACGACCGACCAACTTAAGGATCAATATCGACAAGTGCGATTTCTTTAAGGAGGAGCTCAAATTCTTTTCCATAAGGTGACGGAACATGGCATCTGCACGAACCCGGAGAAAGTGGCAGAAATTGCTGAGCTGAAACCACCTGCCAACGTAAAAGAGTTGCGGAAATACGTGGGAGTGGCTTCGTGGTACCGCCGTTTTGTGCCAGATTTTGCGACCACAGTGCATCCGCTCAATGCACTGCTGAAAAAGGGCACCAAATGGGAGTGGACAGAGGAGCGTCAGAGGGCTTTTGAGACGGTAAAGGCCAAGCTGACGGAATCACCAGTCTTAGCGTGCCCAGATTTCTCAAAGCCTTTCTGCTTGCAAACGGACGCGAGCAATTATGGACTTGGGGCAATCTTGACGGAGACTTCGGAGGATGGAGAGCGTGTGAATTCGTACGTCAGCCGATCGCTGAATAGCGCAGAGCGGAATTATTCGGCAACAGAAAAGGAGTGTCTGGCCATCATCTGGGGCATTCGGAAGCTGAGGCCATATCTAGAAGGCTACCATTTTATTGTGGTAACAGATCTCATGGCACTGAAGTGGCTCAACTCTATTGAGAGCCCTTCAGGGAGGATTGCTAGATGGGCTCTGGAGTTGCAGCAGTACGACTTCGAGATCAGATACCGGAAAGGCAAGCAAAATGTTGTGGCCGATGCGCTATCACGGCAGCCGCTGGGCGAAGAGGCATGCCTCTTGGTAACGAGCAAGGACAATGCAGCTGGGACAGGATGTCGCTGGATTGTCAAGCTTCGCCAGGACCTGCGTAGGAGCCCAAAGAAGTTTCCGGATTATCGGGAGGAGGCTGGAAGTGTATACAGACACATTCCACACCAGGCAGGCCATGAGAACGTGGCTGCGTGGAAGTTATGTGTGCCGACGGAGCAGCGCAAGCAATTTCTGGAAGAGAACCACGATGCAGCCACCGCGGGTCACCTTGGGAGCCGAAAAACAATTGCTCGGGTGGCCGCGAGGTACTACTGGCCGGGTATGTATCGCGACGTGCGTACATACGTGCAGCGGTGCGAGCTGTGCCAGCGCTACAAGTCCAGCCAACTCCAAACGGCGGGGCAGATGCTGACCAAGATCCCCGAGGAACCATGGGCAACGGTGTGCGCCGATTTTGTAGGTCCGCTACCCAGGTCCAAGCATGGCCATACGATGTTGTTGGTGTTTATCGATCGCTTCTCAAAATGGACGGAGATGGTGCAATTAAGAAGCGCGAACACGGCGGCGCTCCAAAAGGCGTTCCGGGAGAGGATATTGGCACGATTTGGCGTGCCAAAGGTACTCATCACCGACAATGGCACTCAATTCACGAGTCGCGCATTCAAGGTGTTCCTGGACGAGCTAAGCGTTCATCACCAGCTGACAGCGCCATATACGCCCCAGGAAAATCCCACCGAAAGGGCAAATCGCACGGTGAAGACCATGATCGCGCAATTTGCGGGCAGTTATCAGAGGTGTTGGGACGAGGCGTTGACAGAGTTGACACTGGCAGTCAACAGCAACGTTTCGGCGTCAACAGGCTATACGGCAGCCTTCCTCACGCAAGCGCGTGAGCCAAGATTGCCAAAATCACTGTTGGACGCACAAACAGTGGGAACAGGCCAAGAGGAACAGAGTCCGGTGGAGCGAGCAACAAAAATGGCCGAGGTGTTCCAGGTGGTGCGACGCAGCCTGGAGAAAGCTGCTCAGGATCAAGCGAGGCACTACAATCTACGGCGGCGGCAGTGGAAGCCGGCCGTAGGGGACAAGGTGTGGGCAAAATAACGCCACTTGTCCAATGCCGCGGATGGATTCGCAGCGAAACTGGCCCCACGATATGGAGGACCATATACGGTGGTCAGTTTGATCTCCCCGGTTATCTGCCGGATCACTTCAGAGGCAGATAAACGGAACAGGACGGCTCATGTGGCGGACCTCAAGCCATATCGAGCGGGTGACTTGCCAGCCAGTTTATAAAAAAAACAAGTAAGACAGCTATAGTCGGCGGTACCCGACTAGGAGATCCCCTGAACCCTGCGAGAGCCGATACTCCAAACATTCTATGCTTATTTAACATATATATATACAAGCAATACATGCACATACATACACACATACACATACGCACGCACGCATAAGCGAGCGCTCTGCTGACTGCGAAGTTAACGCAGCGACTGAGTGTGGGCTGCGCTCATAGGCTTTACTATGGGAAATTAAATGTTTAATAACTTCTTTTGTAGTTGGACGTTCTTAATCAAACTTTCAGAGCGTGATTCTGTCATTTATATGTGTATATTTGCCAAAACACAAGTCTCTAGTATTTGAAATACGGATTTTACAAGTTTGGGGGGAAAGGGAAGGAAAGGGGTGGTATCAAAAATTTGACAAAAATCAAAATTGTATAAACTCTACATTATACTGAATACAAAATTTGGAGACTCTAGCTCTAAAGATGCGGGAGATATAAATTTATAACTGCGTTTCGATAACGTTTTAAATCGATAACATTAAAACGATCAAAGTTATCGATTTTTTGAAACAAACTTGATATGCGCGTGCTATACAGGAACCTACATAAAAAATTTCAAGTCTCTAGCTCTTATAGATTCTGAGATCGACGCGTTCATACATACGGACAGACGGACAGACGGACAGACGGACAGACGGACAGACGGACAGACAGACAGACAGGGCTAAATCAACTCAGCTTGTCGCCCTGATCAAGAATATATATACTTTATGGGGTCTGCCACGCCTCCTTCTGCCTGTTACATACATTTTAACAAAACCATTATACCCTGTTTTCCCATTTTCAATGGGTTCAGGGTATAAAAAGGGAGTGAATACACATAGCTATGTGTATTAACCTAAAACCTATATATGTATGTAGGGGAAAAAGTTTTTTGTAAACATCAACAAAAATGAACATCGGCTGCACAAATCGAATCCACGGCAAAAACAGCCAAAAACCTATATATGTATGTAGGGGAAAAAGTTTTTTTGTAAACATAAACAAAAACAAGTAAGAACGTTGCAGTCGGGCGCTACCGACTGCGGAATACTCATTCACACCCGCACAGCTCACGCCCATTGCCACGCCCCCAATTTGATGGTAAATATATAATTTTTTGGAAATCAATAAAGGAGATCAGCAGTCATAAAATTTTGATTTTCTCACTGAGAATCGGAAAAACGTACAGTTTAACCCGATTTGCCACGCCATCAGTAGGCGTAGACATATAGTTTTTGTCCAGCTCTTAGAAGTAGTGAAGGGTAAGGTAAGTGTGAAATTTGGATGCTTACACTCAAAAAATGCGAAAATTACAGGGTATTTTTTAGTCGGGCCCCATAAGGGGCGTAAAAATTATTTTTGGATCATCGATAGAGGAGCTCACCAGTAACTCAACCATCCAAAGCTTCTAGCTTTCTAGCTCTAAAACTGTAGGAGCTATAAACTTTTGCGGTTTGCCATGCCCCCTATGGGCGTAGATATATCCGCTATACCTTTTTCATCTTGGGTTGTCAAGCCGAGTATATATACCAAGTTTCAAGTCTCTAGCATTCATTGTTCTCTAAATATTACAGAATTTGAAAAATCACTATATAGTCAGATCCGGTTTGCCACGCCCCTAGTAGGCGTGGATATATAGTTTTTTGGTCGATCTTCATAGGATCTAAGCAGTAACCTACTTACCAAATTTGGGCATTGTAGCTTCAAAACTGTAGAAGATACAGTTTTACCCGATTTGCCACGCCCCCAATGGGCGTAGATATATCCGCCACAGCTTTTTCATCTTGAGTTGTCAACACGAGTATATATTCCAAATTGTAGCTCTCTAGCACTTCTAGAAGTAGTGTTTCTGAGATATCGGAAAATGCATTTTCCGATTTGCCACGCCCCTAGTGGGCGTATCGGGAAAATCTTGACACTTTATAATTCGAGGGTATACACAAGTATATATTCCAAATTTCAACTCTCTAGCTTCAAAACTGTGGAAATGATTTGCGTTCATACGGACAGACGGACAGACGGGCAGACGGACGGACGGACAGACGGACAGACGGACGGACAGCGTGACGGACATTGCACAAAACCAATATACTCATTTCACTTTGTGAATGAGTATGATGAACATCGGCCGCACAAATCAAATCCACGGCAAAAACAGCCAAAATGTTGTGCAACAACAAAGTTGTTTGAATTTGCGCGCGCACACACACGAAACGGGGGAGCATGCGCAGAAGCATAATAATCGTGAACTACGAAACGGCACAAAAACAACAGGCACGGCCGAAACTGCTTAAGTTGCGCGCGCTCTCTGCAAGAACAACAACAACATCACGCACCCGAGCCGAAAAAGATTGCAGAACGCAGAACGAAAGCAGCGACAGCATGAAATGCGCACAGTGGGCAGCGCATGCGCAAAAACGGGACGAAAATCGCGATGAGCGTGGTAGGCAACAACAATGGCGCCCAAAGTTCAATAGCCGCCGCGAAAGGCGGCTCATTCACTTTGTCGGCTATGCACGATCGCTAGCGCACGAGATGACACGAAGGTGTCGATGCTAGCGACATGCAAAACGGCCAACAACAAAATAGGGCACGCAGTGTATGTATGAGTGCATGTAGTAGCTGTGCACTCATACATATATGCGAAGGGAAAGAAAGAGTGTGTGAGAAATGCATTAGAGATGCAACAACAATGCCTCGTATTCAGCCATAAGACCAGAGTGTTGGAAGAGCGTGACCTGTTGAGAGTGAGAAAACTAGCTGGTGCAGGATCCTTTAATTTCCGACACTCCGCAGGCGGCAGCGCTGCAGCAGAGGGTATAAAAGGGCATGCATGCATATGAGCAGGGCTTTTGCGGAAATTCAACTCTATAGACTTCTGCTACGTAGCTGGATTTCTCGGCCGTCCGGACTTGGGCGTCGGAAGGGTTTGCCCGGCCGATCCTCGCGCACTGGACAGCGACTCCGCTGGAGCTGTGCGCGAATGAGGAGTGAGTCGGATTTCCCAACCGGCGTCAAAGTGTCGGCGCGTCGGAACCAGCCTCGAACGTCATCTATAGTAGGAGAATTCTCCAACAAAGCCCAGTTGCAGTCACTGGCAGCGGCCAGAGGATCATCGGCGACCAGAGGAGTAGCGGTGACCAGAAAAGCAGCAGCAGCAGCCAAGAAGTTGAGGAGCAGCCACCGTCGCAGTCATCGCCGTCGCCACCACAGCAGCAGTAGTCGCCGCCACAGTCTAAAAATAATTTGTTCACCGCTGCGTACTTACTGCACGATGGGGTGGTGTACAGGGGGGTCAGCCACGGCAGATGCGAGCCACATGACTGGCGAAATCCAGCGGTCCGGCAAAGGTGTCGGGAGGGCGGACCGGCCGATCCTCGCGCATTGGCCAGCGACTTCGCTGGAGCTGTGCGCGAATGAGGAGTGAGCCGAGAACCCCACCGATATCCGATGTCCGGACCCGGGTCAGTTGTGAACGGCATCTGCAACGGAAGATCGTTTCGTTACCACCATCCCAGCAACAAGGAACATCAGCGACATCGGGACAGCAGCAGCCACGCAGCCGCATTGTAGCCACGGAGGCTGGCAAAGCAGTGAAAAACGGGTGTTTTTCTGCAGCGGCGAGTGTGGCCAGAGGAGAACACAACCCGGTCCATGGGAAGGACAAAATGGAGAGGATCGCGCTATATATAGTTCAACATACAGAGTTCAACAGCGGCCCTATGCGTAGCACTGCTTCCAGCTGAAGGAGCGCGGCAAGCAGTGCAAACAAAAGGGAGCGCCAAATGTGAGTCCCGGACCGATGTAAACACGAAGGCTTCGTGTTTCCCGAAGGAAGAGGGGAGTGTGAGGAACAATATAGACGGGCACGTAGTGTATGTATTTATGCATATATGCGTGCCTGCATGTATTGTTCCACACAGCGACGCGAGTACGATAGTAGCGACCCTCGCTACTGGAAAGGGCGCAGAGATCGACGTCTGTCGCTCGTATGTGTTCAGCGCATTGCTCGCGTCGCTCTCACGGCGATCATCGGCGACCGTTGGCCGAAGTACCGCTTGGGGCTGCGAGAAAGTATTGTACACTTTCACTCGTATGCCAATAACGGTGCTTTGGCCAAAGAGAGGCTGCCACGCAGATTTGGGAGATTTGGCGTCGCGCCAAATCACGTGATGCTGCCGTTTTCGTGGACACGAGCGGCAGACAGGCCCCGCTCCAGAGCCGAGCCGGCGCCGTCATAGCGCGAAGCAGGGCCTGCGTCGCTGCTATAAAAAGGCGCCCGCAACTCGGCACCGGGACAGTCAAAGAAAGTAAAAGTTAAAGTATTGAGTGCCGACGAAAACAAGTTACACGAGTGGAAAAGTGACCAGCAAGGACTTCGAGAGGAAGGACATCGCTGCCAAGGACTTCGAGAGGAATGACATCGCTGGAAGGATATCTACGAGGGATATCCTGGAAGCCTATTGAGGACATAGGCTCGAGACGCGGACACCGGAAGGACATCAGCTGCCACCAACCAGGACATTGGTGCAGCACGGCCAAATCTACAGCATTAGTGGCGGATCGTGAAGCAGGAGCAAAGGTAACGTTTG
The DNA here is from genome assembly GCA_037075265.1 of Drosophila nigricruria. Taxonomy (NCBI): domain Eukaryota; kingdom Metazoa; phylum Arthropoda; class Insecta; order Diptera; family Drosophilidae; genus Drosophila; species Drosophila nigricruria. The sequence goes on from JBAMCI010000058.1 coordinate 324,606, forward strand.
CGTAGCTGTGCGTAAGAGTGGTGACGGTAGCTTGAGAAGATCTCAAGGTGTGCTTGTGTGCGTATCCAGCCGTAGGAGTCACTGCAATAGCCGAGCGAACTGCCGGAGTATTCAGTGTGGATCCTGGCGTCACCTGGAGTGCTCAAGCGTATCCTTGGAGAACCAAGAGTGCCGTACCATTCGCCAGAGTGCGCTAAACGTCTACCTGCGAGCCTGTGGAAAGGTGTGCTTTACTAAGCGCTAGATTTGGTAAATAATATAAACTTGTAAATTGAGAAAATATACCCAACGCAACCATAACCACACTGCATTATAATTTATCGCAAGGAGCTACATATAAATTTGTTGGCAAGAATGCACAGTCGGCTGAGTCCGGCCCGGCGTAAACTCGGGATGAACCGAGGTTCGTTACAACTGGCGCCCAAAGTGGGGCCCTGCGATAATATAGTCAGTGTATAAAAATGGTGCGAGCTTGGGTATATAATCTCAAGAAGGATGATGTGCTGCGCTACGGGATCGAGTTCGGCATAAGTTTGACTGGCACTCTGGACGCAATGCGGAGGCAGTTCGGCGAGTGGGTCACCATGAATGAGGGAAGGATTCCCTATTCAATCAGGATCGCAGAGATTGCGAAGCTACATGGACGCCATTCGCCGCTGAGAGACGAGGCGCTGACCGCCGTCGAGGAAAACGAGCTGGGTGAGCACGATTGTCTATGCCATCCACCAGTGCCGCCGCCGCCCGCCTGCAAGAGATGCAACGAGGATCGTGGAGAGCCACATCCACCCCGCAACCAGAAATAAGGCCACGAGGACCGAGCTGCACAGCGCTGGAGTACCCAAAAGTCGCCAAGCAGGTTCGAGAATGGGGCTTCAGCTCCGATGGTACAACGAAGCCGCTGGAGTTTTTGGAGCAAGTGGAGTGGTCGGCCGACGCATATGGTCTGGATCTGGACCTGATCCCGAGGGCGATACCAGAGCTGCTCAAAGGCATGGCCTTAAAATGGTACGTGGCCAACAACAGGCACTGGACAGGGACTATATGCGGGAGTTGAAGGACGAGGTTGCTCGACGGAGGCAGATGATGGGCGAGCCCTTCAAGGTTTACATGGTGGATATGCAAACCTTGATGCGGCCACTACGCTATGCGGCAGATCGTGAGCTAAAAACTATTTACAGCAATGGTTTGCCCGATCTGCGCGCATATGCTCGTCCATATCAGTTCTGCAACTTGACGGAGCTGATGCTGCTGGCGAAGGATTTCGAGGATCTGGAAAGGGATCGGGAAAAGTTGCGGCAGCAACAGCGAGGCAATAAGACGCGGCTGATGGTCATGGACGACGCTGGGAGCCCGAATGGTGAGGAATACCACCGGAGCATGACCGTTGAGGAGATGAGACCTCGACCCGCGCCCAGGACATGCACAGCAGGGTCAAGGACACATGTCCCGAACCCCGCCAGGGCATGCCGGATATGTGGCCAAGAGGGCGCCTGGAGTTTTGTTGGCAATGCGGGCGCATCGGCGTACGAACAGCGACTTGTTGCCAGTCGGTAAACGACCAGAGGCACCCGCCATCCAGGGGCGAGCGGTAGCAGCGTCACGGAGGCCCCCAGACACTGGTGGGTAGTCTTGTGGACGAAGGCACCCAGCTGTCGGCGATTGTGGTCATTGGAGCTGATCAGCACAAGGCCACCATCGATACTGGAGCCACCAGCAGCTTTGTGAGCGAAAAGCTGGCCGACAGGCTCCGAGGTGTGGGCGTGAGACGCGCCACACAAAGACGCGTAAGTCTGGCAGACGGCAGTTGCAGTCAAGTGGACTCGCATTTGAAGACGAGGATCACGCTGGGGAGTCAGCAGATTCTCCTTCCATTGCTGGTGCTGCCAGGCATGATCGACGATCTGGTGCTGGGCTGGGGTTTCTTGGCCAGCATGGGCATCGCTGAAGATCAAGCCGATAAATCCGCAGCCAAGCGGACAGCTGGAGGAGAGGCTGTCAGTGGCGGTCGGCAGGATGAAAATGAGTTCACAGGCACCGATGGAGACGAGCTCGCAGCGTCAGCAGCCACTCCATGAGGATAAGGAGGCTGATGCGTTTCGGAGGCAGAAACGTGCGCTATCACGGCAGTCGCTGGGCGAAGAGGCGTGCCGCTTGGTGACGAGCAAAGGCAAAACAGCTGGGACAGGATGTCGCTGGATTGCCAAGTTGTGCCAGGACCTGCGCAGAAGCCAAAAAAAGTTTTCGGGTTACAGGGAAGAGGCCGGAAAGGTTTACCGGCACATCCTGAGCCAAGCCGGCCACAAGGACGTGGCTGCGTGGAAACTGTGTGTGCCGACGGAGCGGCGCAAACAAGTTCTCAAGGAGAACCACGACGCAGCCAACGCTGGCTACCTTGGGAGCCGACAAACAATTGCTCGGGTGGCAGCGAGGCACTACTGGCCGGGTATGTACCGCGACGTGCGGGCATATGTGCGGCGGTGCGAGCTGTGTCAGCGCTGCAATAACAGCCAACTCCAAGAAGCAGGACAGGAGAGAGCAACCAAAGCTGCTCAGGATCAGACGCGGCACTACAATCTACGGAGGCGGCAGTGGAAGCCGGCCGTAGCGGACAAGGTGTGGGCAAAGGAATGCCACTTGTCCAATGCCGCGGATGGAGTTGCAGCGAAACTGGCCCCACGATATGGAGGATCATATACGGTGGTTAGTTTGATCTCCTCGGTTATCTGCCGGATCACTTCAGAGGCAGATAAACGGAGCAGGACGCCTCATGTGGCGGACCTCAAGCCAAATGGAGCAGAAGCGGGTGAGTTGCCGGCCAGTTTATAAAAAAAAAAAAAAAAAAAAAAAAAAAAGGAAGTGAATACACATAGCTATGTGTATTAACCTAAATCCTATATATCTATGTAGGGGAAAAGTTTTTTGTAAACATAAGCAAAATTAGCATCGGCCGCACAAATCAAATCCACGGCAAAAAACAGCCAAAATGTTGTGAGCGGAACAACAAAGTTGTTTGTATGTGCGCGCGCGCACAAATGTTGTGAGCACAACAACAAAGTTGTTTGAATTTGCGCGCGCACACACACGAAACGGGGGAGCATGCGCAGCAGCAAAATAATCGTCAACTACGAAACGGCACAACAACAACAGGCACGGCCGAAACCGTTTAAGTTGCGCGCGCTCTCCGCAAGAACAACAACAACATCACGCACCCGAGCCGAAAAAGAGCGCACACACACGCAGAACGAAAACAGCGACAGCATGAAAGGCGCACAGTGGTCAGCGCATGCGCAAAAACGGGCGAAAAACCACGACGAGCGTGGTAGGCAACAACAATAGCGCCCAAAGTTCAATAGCCGCCGCGAAAGGCGGCTCATTCACTTTGTCGGCTACGCACGATCGCTAGCGCACGAGATGACACGAAGGTGTCGATGCTAGCGACATGCAAAACGGCCAACAACAAATTAGGGCACGCAGTGTACGTATGAGTGCATGTAGTTGCTGTGCACTCATACATATATCCGAAGGGAAAGAGAGAGTGTGTGAGAAATGCATTAGAGATGCAACAACAATGCCTCGTATTCAGTTGAGAGTGAGAGAACTAGCTGGTGCAGGATCCTTTAATTTCCGACACTCCGCAGGCGGTAGCGCTGCAGCAGAGGGTATAAAAGGGCATGCATGCATATGAGCAGGGCTTTTGTGGAAATTCAACTCTATAGACTTCTGCTACGTAGCTGGATTTCTCGGCCGTCCGGACTTGGGCGTCGGAAGGGTTTGCCCGGCCGATCCTCGCGCTCTGGACAGCGACTCCGCTGGAGCTGTGCGCGAATGAGGAGTGAGTCGGATTTCCCAACCGGCGTCAAAGTGTCGGCGCGCCGGAACCAGCCTCGAACGTCGTCTATAGTAGGAGAATTCTCCAACAAAGCCCAGTTGCAGTCACTGGCAGCGGCCAGAGGAGCATCGGCGACCAGAGGAGTAGCGGTGACCAGAAAAGCAGCAGCAGCAGCCAAGAAGTTGAGGAGCAGCCACCGTCGCAGTCATCGCCGTCGCCACCACAGCAGCCGCAGTCGCCGCCACAGTCTAAAAATAATTTGTTCACCGCTGCGTACTTAATGCACATTGGGTGGTGTACAGGGGGGTCAGCCGCGGCAGATGCGAGCCACATGACTGGCGAAATCCAGCGGTCCGACAAAGGTGTCGGTCTTCGCGCATTGGCCAGCGACTTTGCTGGAGCTGTGCGCGAATGAGGAGTGAGCCGAGAACCCCACCGATATCCGATGTCCGGACCCGGGTCAGTTGTGAACGGCATCTGCAACGGAAGATCGTTTCGTTACCACCATCCCAGCAACAAGGAACAGCAGCGACATCGGGACAGCAGCAGCCACGCAGCCGCATTGCAGCCACGGAGGCTGGCAAAGCAGTGAAAAACGGGTGTTTTTCTGCAGCGGCGGGTGTGGCCAGAGGAGAACACAACCCGGTCCATGGGTAGGACAAAATGGAGAGGATCGCGCTATATGGATTTGGAAAAAAAATTGGTAAATTTCTGAGAAAATTTGCTAACACGTTTCAGCCACTTACCTGCAGCGCACAGAGTTGCTGGAGGCTGGAGCGATCAGCTGTAGGCAGACTTGCGTTGCAGCGGCGCTGTTAACAACAGAGTTCAACAGCGGCCCTGTGCGTAGCACTGCTTGCTGCTGAAGGAGCGCGGCAAGCAGTGCAAACAAAAAGGAGCGCCAAATGTGAGTACGGACCGATGTAAACACGAAGGCTTCGTGTTTCCCGAAGGAAGAGGGGAGTGTGAGGAACAATATAGACGGGCACGTAATGTATGTATAAGTGCATGTATTTGCTGTGCACTTATGCATATATGCGTGCCTGCATGTATTATTCCACACAGCGACGCGAGTACGATAGTAGCTACCCTCGCTACTGGAAAGGGCGCAGAGATCGACGTAGTCTGTCTCTGTCGCTCGTATGTGTTCAGCGCATTGCTCGCGTCGCTCTCACGGCGATCATCGGCGACCGTTGGCCAAAGTACCGCTTGTGGCTGCGAGAAAGTAGTGTACACTTTCACTCGTATGCCAATAACGGTGCTTTGGCCAATGAGAGGCTGCCACGCAGATTTGGGCGATTTGGCGTCGCGCTAAATCACGTGATACTGCCGTTTTCGCGGACACGAGCGGCAGACAGGCCCCGCTCCAGAGCCGAGCCGGCGCCGTCATAGCGCGAAGCAGGGCCTGCGTCGCTGCTATAAAAAGGCTCCCGCAACTCGGCACCGGGACAGTCAAAGAAATATAAAAGTGAAAGTATTGAGTGCCGACGAAAACAAGTTACACGAGTGGAAAAGTGACCAGCAAGGACTTCGAGAGGAAGGACATCGCTGCCAAGGACTTCGAGAGGAAGGCCATCGTGGAAGGATATCTACGAGGGATATCCTGGACGCCTATTGAGGACATAGGCTCGAGACGCGGACACCGGAAGTACATCAGCTGCCACCAACCAGGACATTGGTGCAGCACGGCCAAACCTACAGCATTAGTGGCGGATCCTGGAGTAGGAGCAAAGGTAACGTTTGCGTAGCTGTGCGTAAGAGTGGTGACGGTAGCTTGAGAAGATCTCAAGGTGTGCTTGTGAGCGTATCCAGCCGTAGGAGTCACTGCAATAGCCGAGCGAACCGCCGGAGTATTCAGTGTGGATCGTGGCGTCACCAAGAGTGCAGTACCATTCGCCGGAGTGCGCTAAACGTCTACCTGCGAGCCTGTGGAAAGGTGTACTTTACTAATCGCTAGATTTGGTGAAAAATATAAACTTGTAAATTGAGAAAATATACCCAACGCAAAACCATAAAACACACTGCATTATAATTTATCGCAAGGCGCTACATATAAATTTGTTGGCACGAACGCACAGTCGGCTGAGTCCGGCCCGGCTTAAACTCGGGATAAACCGAGGTTCGTTACAATATGTCCAAACTAATTGGGGGCGTGGCAATGGGCGTGAGCTGTGCGGGTTTGAGTGAGTATTCCGCAGTCGGTAGCGCCCGACCGCAACGTTCTTAATTGTTCTAATTCTGCTGCGATGAGAACGAGCTGCTGCGCATGAGCATCTGCCCAAAACAATAACCAAGTTTGACTTCCAAAATTGCACTGCCTCCATTGATCTACGATGAGCTGCTGCGCATGAGCATCTGCCCAAAACAATAACCAAGTTTGACTTCCAAAATTGCACTGCCTCCATTGATCTACGAGCGCCGGCTTATCAAGGTTGAGCCGCTGCGTCGTAAGAATGAATGTGCGTGTACAGTGCGGAGAGCAAAACGGCACAAGTTGCCGAAATCTCTTAATGATATGCAAATTCTCTTACATAGCATGGATTGGCGAATTGTCACTCTTAATTATGCTAAAACTAGGTGTTGCTGCGCCCAACATTATTATTTTAACTTATTAAATTTGTGTTTTTATTTGTTTGGTTCAGGGTAGTTTAAATTCGAACACTCTCGATTAGAGTTTTCTTACTTGTTTAGCTCTCCAAAAGTTCTGAAGTTCTAAAGTCCAGTTATCGAAAGCTCAAAGCCGAGGTTTGCTAAGCGTCTTCAGAGCTTAGCATAATTAGTCTAGATTTTCATCTGTACTACATAGTATCGAGCTACTATGAAATAAAGTTATATACACAAGATGCTTCTCGAGTTGCTAAAAAAGCAAGTGAATGGCAACCTCCAGCAGACCATCGCAAAGAATTGAGTATTCCGCCGTCAGTAGCGCCGTTCTTACTTGTTTTCTTTTAGACAATTGCTGCTGACGGTCTCTTTTGCATCCTCGTGAAGCAATTTGTTGTGAGACTTGGAGCATTGATTGCAAGTCCAATCCTTTATGCAATCTTTAATGCGGTTTTTAACAGGGTCAGCTCTAAATTCCTGACATCTGGTTAAATCGTGGCCATCCTTGGTAAAAACGGCATATTTTGTAGTTCTTTTTCTTTACTTCCAAAGACTTATGGACGGCACTCTTTTGCACTGACTCTATTGAGTCCAAGGATTGAATTTTTCTGGCGTTCTTTACATGCTTGTAGTAAAGCTGCTGGGCTTTCGCCGAGAATCGTACAACAACATCTGAGCGAATATGCACTATGTCCTAGAAATTGCGGATATTGTCTTGATAATTGTTCTTCAGCAGTTCCATGTCCACTAGCTGGTCAACGACGTAAACAAATATTTTGCGCTTATTTTTGTCCTTAAAATATTGATGGTCGACAACACCAATTTTATCAGCGTTGATTGTGAATTCCGCTGCCAATTTATCAAGGACTGATAATGCATCCTTCTTTGCGATGGTCTGCTGGAGGTTTTTTTAGCAACTCGAGAACTTCTGCCGGCAGCATCTTATATATAATATATCTATCTATATATAACTTTATTTCATAATATCTCGATACTACATACATATGAAAATCTAGACTAATTATGTTAAGCTCTGAAGACGCTTAGCAAACCTCGGCTTTGAGCTTTCATTAACTGGACTTTGGAACTTCAGAACTTTTGGAGAGCTAAGAAAACTCTAATCGAGAGTGTTTGAATAGAAACTATCCTGAGCCAAACAAATAAAAGAAACAAATTTAATAAGTTAAAATAATAATATTATTTATTTATTTAAAATTAAATTATTAATTAAATATCAAACTTATTTACATTTATACATATATTTATAAATATTTAGATTAAAGATCCCTATCATGAACACTTAAAAAAAATACCATTATGTTAACCATAAACTGTCTAAAAAGTCATAGCATTGATAAATTCACTAGATATATTTAAAAACGCCCGACCAATGTGCGAAGCACAATTGTTTGTTGGCGTTTTCAAATCTAATAAGCTACTGAAGCGTCTGCCAACTAACTCATTATATAAACTCGTAGCCGATTCAAACTTGCTCAAACAAAAATTAATATCTCCTAAAATAAGGCAATTCTCTAACAAAAACGGATATTGAAGAAATATATCTTAAAATTCGAAGACGGATTTTTGTAAGCACCGACAAAACTTAACAATTTCTACCTAAGCACTGACGATCCGTTTACTTTCCTGACGCTCAAGCAGCTTGTTTCATTTTCTAAAATTGTGTCCCTAACGTAAATGATGATACCCCTCTTAGGTCATCTTGCGTTAGGTATTGCCTCGCAATCTAGATGGACAACAATACTAAACCCTGGAATATTTACGTTTTCGTTTGCGTAAGTAGACGCTTCAACGAAACATAGAACGGATGACTGAAGCATTAATCTATCAGATCGAATGTCTTCAATATGACAATTAATGCTTTGAGTGCTATGGAAGAAAATATGTAAGGCGGAACTGTCAACTAAGTGATCATAATGTGATCGAAGTAGCTTTTCAGTGCGCAATCGGACTATTTGGTTTTGGACCTTATCATCATTTTTTGGAGGCTTATGCGTACACTTTGAGCGAGCAAGTACTCCTACACTTTCCTCTGGAAATTGCATCCATAAAACATTTGGAGCGTTGGATGCATCGAAATCTATTTCCATCAAAACTCCTGTTTCCCCATTAACTAACCCATCCTCATTATCGTACGTTGACCGTAATCATGTATTTTGCAGTTTTTTTTTTAAGAGGACGACCTAAAGCTACTCACGACATCTAAAGTAGCTTTAATAAAGTCTTCAATAGCGTTAAGTTTTCAATGCCGTTAAGTTTTATAATGTTGTAATTATCTGTTGCCGCATTTGTATTTGAGGAACAATATAGACGGGCACGTATTGTATGTATAAGTGCATGTATTTGCTGTGCACTTATGCATATATGCGTGCCTGTATGTACTGTTCCACACAGTGACACGAGTACGATATTAGTGACCCTCGCTACTGGAATGGGCGCAGAGACCGACGTAGTCTGTCTCTGTCGCTCCTATGTATTCAGCGATTGGCTCGCGTCGCTCTCACGGCGATCATCGGCGACCGTGGGCCGAACTACCGTTTGTGGCTGCGAGAAAGTAGTGTACACTTTCACTCGTATGCCAATAACGGTGCTTTGGCCAATGAGAGGTTGACACGCAGATTTGGGCGTTTTGGCGTCGCGCCAAATCACGTGATGCTGCCGTTATCGTGGACACGAGCGGCAGACAGGCCCCGCTCCAGAGCCGAGCTGGCGCGAAATCTACAGCATTAGTGGCGGGTCCTGGAGCAGGAGCAGAGGTAACGTTTGCATAGCTGTGCGAAAGAGTGGTGACTGCTGCTTGAGAAGATCTCAAGGTGTGCTTGTGAGAATATCCAGCCGTAGGAGTCACTGTAATAGCCGAGCGAACCGCCGGAGTATACAGTGTGGATCCTGGCGTCACCTGGAGTGCTCAAGCGTATCCTTGGAGAACCAAGAGTGCCGTACCATTCGCCAGAGTGCGCTAAACGTCTACCTGCGAGCCTGTGGAAAGGAGTGCTTTACTAAGCGCTAGATTTGATAAATAAATATCAAATATATAAACTTGTAAATTGAGAAAATATACCCAACGCAACCATAACCACACTGCATTATAATTTATCGCAAGGAGCTACATATAAATTTGTTGGCAAGAACGCACAGTCGGCTGAGTCCGGCCCGGCTTAAACTCGGGATAAACCGAGGTTCGTTACAACTGGCGCCCAACGTGGGGCCCTGCGATAATATAGTCAGTGTATAAAAATGGTGCGAGCTTGGGTATATAATCTCAAGAAGGATGATATGCTGCGCTACGGGATCGAGTTCGGCATAAGTTTGACTGGCACTCTGGACGCAATGCGGAGGCAGTTCGGCGAGTGGGTCACCATGAATGAGGGAAGGACTCCCTATTCAATCAGGATCGCAGAGATTGCGAAGCTACATGGACGAAATTCGCCGCTGAGAGACGAGGCGCTGACCGCCGTCGAGGTAAACGAGCTGGGTGAGCAAGATGAGATCGTGAACGTGGCACGATTGTCTCTGCCATCCACCAGTGCCGCCGCCGCCCGCCTGCAAGAGATGCAACGAGGATCGTGGAGAGCCACATCCACCCCGCAACCAGAAATAAGGCCACGAGGGCCGAGCAGCACAGCGCTGGAGTACCCAAAAGCCGCAAAGCAGGTGCGAGAATGGGGCTTCAGCTTCGATGGTACAACGAAGCCGCTGGAGTTTTTGGAGCAAGTGGAGTGGTCGGCCGACGCATATGGTCTGGATCTGGACCTGATCCCGAGGGCGATACCAGAGCTGCTCAAAGGCATGGCCTTAAAATGGTACGTGGCCAACAACAGGCACTGGACAGGGACTATATGCGGGAGTTGAAGGACGAGGTTGCTCGACGGAGGCAGATGATGGGCGAGCCCTTCAAGGTTTACATGGTGGATATGCAAACCTTGATGCGGCCACTACGCTATGCGGCAGATCGTGAGCTAAAAACTATTTACAGCAATGGTTTGCCCGATCTGCGCGCATATGCTCGTCCATATCAGTTCTGCAACTTGACGGAGCTGATGCTGCTGGCGAAGGATTTCGAGGATCTGGAAAGGGATCGGGAAAAGTTGCGGCAGCAACAGCGAGGCAATAAGACGCGGCTGATGGTCATGGACGAATGGTGAGGAATACCACCGGAGCATGACCGTTGAGGAGATGAGCCCTCGACCCGCGCCTAGGACATGCACAGCAGGGTCAAGGACACATGTCCCGAACCCCGCCAGAGCATGCCGGATATGTGGCCAAGAGGGCCACTACTCCGTTGAGTGCCGCAACGAGCGCCTGGAGTTTTGCTGGCAATGCGGGCGCATCGGCGTGCGAACAGCGACGTGTTGCCAGTCGGGAAACGGCCAGAGGCACCCACTATCCAGGGGCGAGCGGGAGCAGCGTCGCGGAGGCCCCAGACATTAGTGGGTAGTCTTCTGGATGAAGTCACTCAGCTGTCGGCGATTGTGGTCATTGGAGCTGATCAGCACAGGGCCACCATCTATAGTGGAGCCACCAGCAGTTTCGTGAGCGAAAAGCTGGCCGACAGGCTCCGAGGAGTGGGCGTGAGACGCGCCACACAAAGACGCGTAAGTCTGGCAGAAGGCAGTTGCAGTCAAGTGGACTCGGAACTGGAGACGAGGATCATGCTGGGGAGTCAGCAGATCTTCATTCCATTGCTGGTGCTGCCAGGCATGATCGATGATCTGGTGCTGGGCTGGGATTTCTTGGCCAGCATGGGCATCGCGCTGGAGTGCGGTGGCTTGGAGCTGAAGATTAAGCTCCGAAATCCGCAGCCAAGCGGACAGCTGGACGAGAAGCTGTCAGTGGCGGTCGGCAGGATGGAAATGAGTCCACAGACGCCGATGGAGACGAGCTCGGAGCGTCAGCAGCCACTCCATGAGGATGTGGAGGCTGAGGCGTTTCGGAGGCAGGAACGTGTGAAGTTACAGCGTAGGAAGGTCAAGCAGAATGTTGTGGCCGATGCGCTATCACGGCAGCCGCTGGGTGAAGAGGCATGCCGCTTGGTGACGAGAAAAAGCAAACCAGCTGGCACAGGATGTCGCTGGATTGCCAAGTCGTACCGGAAACTACGCAGAAGCCCAAAAAAGTTCCCGGGCTACAGAGAAGTGGAAAGGTTTACCGGTACATCCCGCGCCAAGCCGGCCACAAGGACGTGGTTGCGTGGAAACTGTGTGTGCCGACGGAGCGCCGCAAACAAGTTCTGAAGGCGAAACACGACGCAGCCAACGCTGGCCACCTTGGGAGCCGAAAAACAATTGCTCGGGTGGCAGCGAGGTACTACTGGCCGGGTATGTACCGCGACGTGCGGGCATATGTGCGGCGGTGCGAGCTGTGTCAGCGCTGCAATAACAGCCAACTCCAAGAAGCAGGGCAGGAGAGAACCACCAAAGCTGGTCAGGATCAGACGCAGCGCTAGAATCTACGACGGCGGCAGTGGAAGCCGGCCGTAGGGGACAAGCTATGGGCAAAGGAACGCCACTTGTCCAATGCCGCGGATGGAGACGCAGCGAAACTGGCTTCACGATATGGAGGATCATATACGGTGGTCAGTTTGATCTCCTCGGTTATCTGCCGGATCACTTCAGAGGCAGATAAACGGAGCAGGACAGCTCATGTGGCGTACCTCAAGCCATATCAAGCAGAAGCGGGTGAGTTGCCAGCCAGCTTATAAAAAAAGGGAGTGAATGCACATAGCTATGTGTATTGACATAACAACCTATGTATGTATGAAGAGGAAAAGTATTTATTTTTTAAACATAAGCTATGTTAACATTGGCCGCAAATTCACAGCAAAGCAAGTAAGAAAGCTCTAGTCGGCGGTACCCGACTAGGAGATCCCCTGAACCCTGCGAAGAGCCGATATTCCAAACATTCTATGCTTATTTAGCATATACATGTATACAAGCAATACATGAACACACACATACACACATACACATACGCATAAGCACGTGCTCTGCTGAATGCGCAGTTAGTGCAGCGACTGAGCGTGGGCTGCGCTCATAGGCTTTAGGCTGGAGCGATCAGCTGTAGGCTCAGTAGCGGAGCAGCGGCTTGCTGTTAATAACAGAGTGTTAACAGCGGCCCTGTGCGTAGAACTGCTTGCAGCTGGAGGATCGCAGCGAACTGCTTGCTGAGGAGAGGCAAGCAGTGCAAACAAAAGGGAGCGCCAAATTGGAGACCCGGACCGATGTAAACACGAAAGCTTCGTGTTTCCCGAAGGAAGAGGGATTGTAGTCTGTCCGACGTAGTCTGTCTCTGTCGCTCTTATGTATTCAGCGATTGGCTCGCGTCGCTCTCACGGCGATCATCGGCGACCGTTGGCCGAAGTACCGTTTGTGGCTGCGAGAAAGTAGTGTACACTTTCTTATGGTGACAACTGTCGTAGATCCCCAAATACTATGACAGAAATACCACCGAATGAAAAAGTATTTTTAAAAATTTGTTTTAGACGGGAGTCTAACTGGGAGAACATTTTAGAACCTACCATAGATACTTCATCTATTATAATTAGTTTAAAGTCTATTAACCTTGAATGTAAACTATTGAATAAGTCATTGCTAAGAGCTCTCAAATCAGAACCAGATTGGTTAACTGGTAGAGAGAACATTTAATATAGTGTCGAAATAAATTTGTGCCCTATGTGTTGTAACTTTTGTTTAATCGTTACATTGCCCCTACTAATCTAATTAACTGCTTCACGCATTAACTTTGAAATACCTCTCTGAGACTTGTTAACTAATTAACTGCTTCACGCATTAACTTTGAAATACCTCTCTGAGACTTGTTAATATAATTGGGATCTAATATAAACTGAATATCTATGTTAGCTCGCTGCAGTTGGAGGAGATGCTTGTTATAAGCGTTAAGCTTAATTGCTGCGATTGACCGCTTTATATATATTTCAGGCTTCTTGATACTAGACCAAAGTGCATTAATATAACACTCATAGCTAAGGTTAAGTTGATCGTGGGTCAAAATACTATTGAAATCACTAAGAGAGTCTATGGTTTCACAATCAAACAAATTCTCTAAGAAGCCCTGAATTTTTTGAAAATTTCTATGATGCTCATCTATATTCTGAGCATTCTCTTCTAAGGGTAACTAAATTTCTGTTTGGGGCATAGGAGGGTATGGAATATTTTTGGGCATATTTTTTGTGCCCTAACTTCTCGCCTACATGAGTGGCCGTGATTGTGGATTTGATACTCCAAATATGGAGCAACATCCGAGCAATCAGTATCAGTTGTGATAAACTGATCAATAAAGGACTTCACTCTTAGAATGATTGACTCATCAGTCGAGTCAAGCTTGGGGGCATCGTTCAGCCAAAACATGCCGTGAATATGCGGGGAGCCCCTTTGTTGGAACTCAACTCGCCAATAAAACTTTAGAACATAATGCCTACAAAAACACCATTTTCCTTCTTCATTAGCTTCAAAATCTGTCTACAGCGAAATTACCTAAAGCAAGTGACAGGATCGGATCTACTTAGACGGGCCATATTCTCAAAAGTTAAGCAGCCTGCTGCTTCTTCTGAAATCTCTACTTTATTTACGTTTCTAGAAAGAATCACGAATCTTTGGTCGGAAGACCAAACTGCCTAGTCATAGCCATTACCTTCTTCTTTTTTGCTTCCTAGTAAGCAGGCAAAGTCCTAATACCTTTAAAAACTCTATAGCCATCATCATGGCGAACTAATTGATCTATTTGCTCTTCATTAAGAGCGATTGCTGCTGTAATGCCGTGAAGGGCGCTATGCTTGCGTAAGCAAATCGAAGTATTATTCCTAATATTAATCATTTCTAACTTCTTATAGTTAAGAAATAATTTATCAGTTCTACAACCTATTCTATCAAAATTCCTAAGTTCTGACATAGCTATGGTTGTAAAACTTTCCTTGCACTTTCTCTTTTCGCCTGCAAAGATAGTTGAAGGCCAGATCCTCTGAATCGCAATCTTCGATCATGTCTAATGGACGCTGCCTTCTCCAGGGGCTAAAACTATCCTTTGCATAGCGATACTTTCTACAGGGACATTTTCTAAAAGTGTTTCCTGACCTCCTGGGTTGATGTCTTCTGGCTAACTACTATTCTGCTCGTTTGCTGAGACTTGAGCAGATCTTTGTACTAATTCTGATACTAAGTCCCTGTCTTCAGCTGATGCAACGAATGGAATTTCGTAACCTGGTGCTTCCTGTAAAGCTCAGTGTCGACTAAAAATCGCATTGCATCAGCAACTTTTGATGGCCTAATGGTTTCAGTCATGAAATCATGACTATATTCCATCCTACGCTTCAAATGAATTTGAACAACCTCAGCTTCGCTAAGCGCTCTTGGAAGAGACGTTACCACATTGGCCACAGGAATAGGTACATTGACAACTTCTCCTTTTATGGCATTTTGACGGCCACACCCTAAAGACTTAATGATCATAAAAGGAAGGCGTGGGGAGATAAGACTTTCCCCTAGCGGCGTTAAGCCCTTTAAGCAATTGGGAAGATCGGAAAAATCTCGACCATTAGTAATCGAAGCTTTTGTTTTTTTGTCTAACTTTACACTATGACTACATGTCTTGCAGAAGTAATATTTATTATTTATTATACTCATTCACAAAGTGAAATGAGTATGTTGGTTTTGTGCAATGTCCGTCATGCTGTCCGTCCGTCTGTCCGTCTGTCCGTATGAACGCAAACCATTTGCACAGTTTTGAAGCTAGAGAGTTGAAATTTGGAATATATACTCGTGTATACCCTCGAATTATAAACTGTCAAGATTTTCCCGATACGCCCACTAGGGGCGTGGCAAATCGGAAAATGCATTTGCCCATATCTCAGAAACACTACTTCTAGAAGTGCTAGAGAGTTGCAATTTGGAATGTAGACTCGTGTTGACAACACAAAATGAAAAAGCTATGACGGATATATATAGAGACTTGAAATTTGGTATATATACTTGGGTTGACAACCCAAGACGAAAAAGATATGGCGGATATGGCCCATAGGGGGCGTGGCAAACCGCAAAAGCTTATAGCTCCTACAGCTTTACAGCTAGAAGCTTCAAAATTAGATGGTTGAGTTAATGGTGAGCTCCTCTATCGATGCCCAAAAAATAATTTTTACGCTGCTAATGGGGCATGTCCGGCTAAAAAATACCCTGTAATTTTCGCATTTTTTGAGTGTAAGCATCCAAATTTCACATTTACGTTACCCTTCACTACTTCTAAGAGCTGGCCAAAAATTATATGTCTACAGCCACTGGGGGCGTGGCAAATCGGGAAAAACTGTACGTTTTTCCGATTCTCTGTGAGAAAATCAAAATTTTATGACGATTTACTGCTGATCTCCTCTATTGATTTCCAAAAGATTATATATGTTCAAACCAACTGTGGGCGTGGCAATGGGCGTGATCTGTGCGGGTGTGAATGAGTATCCCGCAGTCGGTAGCGCCCGACTGCAACGTTCTTACTTGTTATACCCTGAACCCATTGAAAATGGGAAAACTGGGTATAATGGTTTTGTTAAAATGTATGTAACAGGCAGAAGGAGGCATGGCAGACCCCATAAAGTATATATATTCTTGATCAGGGCGACGAGCTGAGTTGATTTAGCCCTGTCCGTCTGTCCGTCCGTCCGTCTGTCCGTCTGTCCGTCTGTCCGTATGTTTGAACGCGTCGATCTCAGCATCTATAAGAGCTAGAGACTTGAAATTTTTATGTAGGCTCGTGTATAGCACGCGCAGATCGAGTTTGTTTCAAAAATTCGATAACTTTTATCGTTTTAATGTTATCGATTAAAAACGAAATCGAAAACCAGTTATAAAATTATGGCTTGCACATCTTTCAAGCTAGAGACTCTTTATTTTGTATATAGTTGCATGTGTATTTTATACAATTTTGGTTTTTGTTATATTTTGAATGCCACGCCCCCTTCGCTCCCAATTTTCAAAAAACGTATTTCAAGTACTAGAGACTTGTGCTTCGGCAAATACACACATATGATTAACATAATCACACTCTGAAAGTTTGATTCAAAAAGTTCATCTACAAAGAAACTTATTAAACAATTAAATTTTCATAATATAGCTCTTCTGCAGCCCAAGCGCAGTCGCTGCGTAAACTGCGCAGTAAGCAGAGCGCTCGCTTATGCGTGCGTGCGTATGTGTGTGTGTATGTGTGTATGCATGTGTTGCTTGTATATATATATGTTAAATAAGTATAAAACGTTAGGAATATCGGCTCATCGCAGGGTTCAGGGGATCTCATAGTCGGGTACCACCGACTAGAGCTTTCTTACTTGTTTTTTTATTTATTTATTTTAAAAAAAAAGAAAAATTGACAAATCGAGTGTCAAACTTAAAGATAAACTAAACAAATAAGTTGTATAGCCTAAAAGAACACAAAAAATATTACAATAATACCACCAACCCGATAAGGGTATTTATTTGCCAGTCCGGCCAGCTATGCCCCGATTCATAGCCATGTATGGTCAGTGATATTAATGAACTACAAAAGATAGAGAGTTTTAATAGAAACTTAAAAATATTTATTATAGATTCTTAAGAATAATCATTAAATAATAAATATAAAGTAAAGATTAAAAGAAAATTGAAAATATTAATAAAAGCAAACAGAATAAGAAGAAAAGAGAGAAAGATAAAGAAAAAAAAAAAAAACAAGTAAGAGTGCTCTAGTCGAGACGGCTCGACTACGAGATACCCTGAACCCTGCGATGAGCCAATCTTCCCAACATTATATTATTTTACATATACAAATATTTCGAGCAACGCACAAACATACACACATGCATACGCACTCACGCACGCACGCATAAGCACGCGCTCTGCTGACTGCGCAGTTGACGCAGCGACTGCGCTCGGGCTGCAATATGCCTATTGTATGGGAAATTAAAAGCTTAATAACTTTTTTTGTGGATGGACTTTCTTAATCAAACTTTCACAGCTTGATTATGTCATTCATACGTATATTTGCCAAAGCACAAGTCTCTAGTATTTGAAATACGATTTTTATAAATTGGGGCGAAGGGGGCGTGGCATAAAAAATCCAAAAATTACAAAATGTCCGCATTTGTTACCCGGATCTACACAGTAAATTTGGAGTCTCTAGCTCTTACGGTATGCTTAACCGAAGAAAAGTTATCGACTTTTATCGATAATAAGGAAACGGGATGAGTTATCGAAAATCTAAAAAAAACTCGTACTGCGTAGGCTATAGACGAGTATTCTCTGAAAATTTCAGATCTCTAGCTTTTGTGGTTTACGAGATCGCTGCGTTCACACGGACGGACGGACGGACAGACGGATAGGGCTATTACAACTCAGCTCATCGAGCTGATCAAGAATATATATACTTTATGGGGTCTGCGATGTCTCCTTCTGCCTGTTACATACATTTTCACAAAAACATTATACCCTGATTTCCCATTTTCAATGGGTTCAGGGTATAAAAAGGATTGGGAAATCACTCCACAATGTTGAAGATCTTGCCGGTCGTCAAATTTGTGCACCTGCTCACTCCTGGGCACTGTGTGTGATTTCCCTAAGATGATCTAAAAGCAATGATTTGATTAAAGGTAGAGAGAGTTCAGAGGAAAACATGTGATAAAATTTATTGTAATTAACACATAAAACGTGAAACGCGCTATGCAAAGAATAATCCGAAGTGCATAATGGTAAATACAACGGACGAAAGTGTCTGGTTGTTCTGGAAGGAACAGAAAAATTAAGTTGCAATAACAGGCAACAGGAGTCAATATTACCAATAATCAAATTATGTAGAAAAACAATCCCCAGGATAGTTCTACGATTGATTAATGATGGAAGATCAAAAAGAAGAAGCTTACTAACATAAGACAGTAAACGAAGATTGGGGTCCCAGTTTAGATCTCGTAAGGCAAAGAGTAGAAACTGTTTCTGGACCGATTCAATTCGATCCTGATACAATTTATGCTGAGGAGACCATATAATTGAACAGTATTCTAAAATAGGTCGTACCAGCGAAACATAAAGAAGTTTGGTAATGAATGGATCCTTGAATTCTTTTGCCCAACGTTTAATAAAGCCAAGAACACTTTTGGCTTCATTTATGATAGTTGAGATATGAGAATTGAAGTTAAGTTTCGAGTCAAAAAGTACACCAAGATCTTTGACTGAAAAAATACGTTGCAAGGAATAATTATTAATTTAATAATTAGCAATATATGGAATAGTACGACAGAAGGTCATTGTCATATATTTATAACAATTTAAATGTAACCGATTAGCCACACACCAAAGTTGGAAGGAATTAAGATCATCTTGAAGGCGTAGATGATCAAGTGAATTAACATACGAAAGACAAAGTTTTACGTCATCTGCATACATAAATATCTTTGAATTCGATATGCGATTTGGAAGGTCATTTATAAATAGGGAAAAAAGTAGCGGACCCAAATGACTACCCTGAGGTACACCCGACGAAACGAAAACAAGTTTCGAAAAAGCTGTTCTCAACACAACTCTTTGGGTTCTACCTTTTAAATAGGATGAAATCCAAGAAAGAAGTTTAGGGGAAAATCCTAAGTGATCAAGCTTTTGAGTCAAATGCTTTACTGAAATCAGTATATATAACATCAGTTTGCATTTTATTTAAAAAACTGTCATTGACTAGGGAAGTAAATTCTAATAGATTAGTGGAAGTAGATCGATTTCGAGCAAAACCATGCTGCGATGGTAAAATAATCGATTTACAAAAATGTTGTGAGGTAGATGTTATTATTTTTTTAAATAATTTTGGAATAGAAGATAGTTTTGCAATACCTCTATAATTAGAAATGTCAGACCTCCCACCTTTTTTATATAGAGGGATGATGAAAGACTCTTTCCAAATAGACGGAAAAACAGAGGTTTCCAGCGACAAATTAAATAGTTTTAGTAATGGTGTCTGAAGCGAACCACTACATTCTTTAATTACACAACTGGGAATATTATCAGCTCCAGGAGAAAAAGATGATTTCAATGACCGAATGGCTGAAATCAGAGAAGCTGGGGAAACTTTAGAAGCATTAATAATATTAGTTGTAGAAATTAAGTAAGGGTATGAAGTGGTATAGGGATCTAACGAGGAGTAAGTGTATTGGAAAAAATCTGCAAAAAGATTAGAGGAATCATGATCATTACAAGTTTTGTCCAATCCAAAGAAAAATGAGGATGGTAAACTAGAAGACTTACGCTTCATGTTTACTAATGAATAGAATTTCTTAGGATCACGAACAAACTGCCTTTTGCAACGAAAAAGGTAATTCTCATAACACCGAGAATTTAAAATATTTAAAAAAACTGACTTATATAAGAGAGACCAATCTGTTGCATTAATAAGTTGATTAAGCAAAACAAAATTGCACTTATTATAACAACGACGTTGTTTTAAAATTTTAGGTGTGAAAACTAGAGGAGTACTTATGGATAATTGTACCTCCAAAGTGTAATGATGTGTATCCTCAGGTATACAAAAAGGTGATGATCTAGAGACAGTAATGCTAGAGTCATCATTAATAAAAACTAGATCAAGTGAACGATTCAGATGATTAGAAATAGAGTTCATCTGAAACATAGAAAGCGAGAATAATTCATTGAAAAGGTAATGATCTACTGTAGGAATAAGAAAATTTGAGTTGGGACTGGAGGACCAAGAAGTGTTAGGTATATTAAAGTCACCCAACACAAGAAACATATCGTTATCATTAACATGTCCATAAATTTCTTTAATGTAAGTTATATGTTGAGCATAAACTTTAACATCAGAAGAGGGAGGGATATATGAACAAGTAATAAATAGGGAACACGATGGAAGAGTTATTTTAACTCCAATAATCTCAGCATCATGAGGTAAAAAATAAAAGATTCTGAAAGGATATTGGCTTTAACACCAATCAAGACACCACCACCTCTACGTAGCAGTCGATCGTGTCTATAAATGGTGAAATCGTTAGAGAGAATTATAAACAGTATTATAAACATTCGGACTTAGCCACGTTTCAGTGAGAGCAATAATTTCCGAATTTATACAAAAACTACTCAAAAATAGTCTTCTGAGCTTAGAATTTGGCCCGCGAACGTTTTGATATATCAAAGACAGTTGCGGAGAAGATTGAGCAAAATTTAGTTTTTTGATCCAATATTAGATGAAGATTGAACCGAAGTAGGATTTAACGATATTGGAGACAACCTATTCCGATTCTTGTGTTTGAATTCAAGCACAACTACATTAGGTGGCCAAAATTTGGAGTCACATATAGTTGTGAAAAATTCAGCGGGCACATTGATTTTAAATGAAGAAATTTCACGAGGAGTCGCGAAATTAAACTTCGAAATAAAAACATTGGCTGCAGATTTACTAGAAATAAAAGCAGATATAGCTTCACATGTCGTGTCAGAAGAAAGCCTAGATAGGAAAACTTGCTTTCGAGGAGAAACGACAGATAAAGTAGGTATAGAAAGAGTGGAAGAAGAGGTCGGAATATTTTTCGTTGCTTGAGCAATATTCGGGGAGGCTTTTAGTTTTTTGTCTATTGTCTATTATAACACTAGCAACATGTGTGTCCGACAAGTCATTAGCAATTGGAACTAACAACGAGTCAGGGCAAGGTGAGGAAGGCACTAATAAATTAGGAGACAGTATTGGTACGGAATGGGGTACCAACTGAGAAGGAGTCATAATTTCAGAATCCGAAGTATTAAAATTGTACTGATTTAGTAAATTTTCACCAGCTTCTAGGTCACTAGGTAACTGTTTAGATATACTACTCACTTTTAAAAATTGAACTCGCACTGAATTATACATTTTGGAAAAATTTTATTGTTTTTCCAAGCAAATTGGACACGACCAGCGTAAACCACCACAACCCGTCCGGTGAGACCACCACACCAGCAACTAACAAATTGCAATTGTGCAGAATCAGCTACTTGCCGAATATTGCATGATTTTTTGCAGCATGTCATATTGACAATTGGGGTTAAGCAACCGAAACGTAAAAACTGATCAAAAGGAAATAATAGAAAAAAACAAAGAGAGGATTAGTGAGTCGTGAGAGCGGGTCCAACAACAAACAACTAATAAAGAGCGGGTGAGCAGCAAGCAGTGAGAGAGTTTCTGGCACAAGACGAATTTGATTTAGTGAGAAACACAAACAACTCAAGTATGAGTGTGAGTGATAACACTAACAAATATGCACAAGTGTAAAAAGAAACACAAACGAAAGAGGAGAGCGCCAAAGAAGTAAATGCAAATGTAACAAAACAAATTACCGACGCTGACAAAACTTTCAAAATAGAAACACTTTTATAATAGCACAAAGCACCGTGGATTATTTCTTGCACAGTAAAAAACAAAGCCTGATGGCTGAATTAAACAAAGTGTAAGTTTAAAGCCAAGAAATAATCAAAAATGAATAAAAATTAAGGAGCACAAACAAAGCACGTCAAACACTTTCAACTGAGAACTCTCTCTTTACACGTTTTATGTTTGTACAAATCTAGCGCTTAGTAAAGCACACCTTTCCACAGGATCGCAGGTAGACGTTTTAGCGCACTCTGTCGAATGGTACTGCACTTTTGGGTCTCCAAGGATACGCTTGAGCACTCCAGGTGACGCCAGGATCCACACTGTATACTCCGGCGGTTCGCTCGGCTATTACAGTGACTCCTACGGCTGGATATTCTCACAAGCACACCTTGAGATCTTCTCAAGCAGCAGTCACCACTCTTTCGCACAGCTATGCAAACGTTACCTCTGCTCCTGCTCCAGGACCCGCCACTAATGCTGTAGATTTCGCGCTATGACGGCGCCAGCTCGGCTCTGGAGCGGGGCCTGTCTGCCGCTCGTGTCCACGATAACGGCAGCATCACGTGATTTGGCGCGACGCCAAAACGCCCAAATCTGCGTGTCAACCTCTCATTGGCCAAAGCACCGTTATTGGCATACGAGTGAAAGTGTACACTACTTTCTCCCAGCCACAAACGGTAGTTCGGCCCACGGTCGCCGATGATCGCCGTGAGAGCGACGCGAGCCAATCGCTGAATACATAGGAGCGACAGAGACAGACTACGTCGGTCTCTGCGCCCATTCCAGTAGCGAGGGTCACTAATATCGTACTCGTGTCACTGTGTGGAACAGTACATACAGGCACGCATATATGCATAAGTGCACAGCAAATACATGCACTTATACATACAATACGTGCCCGTCTATATTGTTCCTCAAATACAAATGCGGCAACAGATAATTACAACATTATAAAACTTAACGGCATTGAAAACTTAACGCTATTGAAGACTTTATTAAAGCTACTCACTTAAATGCAGCAAATAGGGCAAGAATTTTAGATGTCGTGAGTAGCTTTAGGTCGTCCTCTTAAAAAAAAAACTGCAAAATACATGATTACGGTCAACGTACGATAATGAGGATGGGTTAGTTAATGGGGAAACAGGAGTTTTGATGGAAATAGATTTCGATGCTTCCAACGCTCCAAATGTTTTATGGATGCAATTTCCAGAGGAAAGTGTAGGAGTACTTGCTCGCTCAAAGTGTACGCATAAGCCTCCAAAAAATGATGATAAGGTCCAAAACCAAATAGTTCGATTGCGCACTGAAAAGCTACTTCGATCACATTATGATCACTTAGTTGACAGTTCCGCCTTACATATTTTCTTCCATAGCACTCAAAGCATTAATTGTCATATTGAAGACATTCGATCTGATAGATTAATGCTTCAGTCATCCGTTCTATGTTTCGTTGAAGCGTCTACTTACGCAAACGAAAACGTAAATATTCCAGGGTTTAGTATTGTTGTCCATCTAGATTGCGAGGCAATACCTAACGCAAGATGACCTAAGAGGGGTATCATCATTTACGTTAGGGACACAATTTTAGAAAATGAAACAAGCTGCTTGAGCGTCAGGAAAGTAAACGGATCGTCAGTGCTTAGGTAGAAATTGTTAAGTTTTGTCGGTGCTTACAAAAATCCGTCTTCGAATTTTAAGATATATTTCTTCAATATCCGTTTTTGTTAGAGAATTGCCTTATTTTAGGAGATATTAATTTTTGTTTGAGCAAGTTTGAATCGGCTACGAGTTTATATAATGAGTTAGTTGGCAGACGCTTCAGTAGCTTATTAGATTTGAAAACGCCAACAAACAATTGTGCTTCGCACATTGGTCGGGCGTTTTTAAATATATCTAGTGAATTTATCAATGCTATGACTTTTTAGACAGTTTATGGTTAACATAATGGTATTTTTTTTAAGTGTTCATGATAGGGATCTTTAATCTAAATATTTATAAATATATGTATAAATGTAAATAAGTTTGATATTTAATTAATAATTTAATTTTAAATAAATAAATAATATTATTATTTTAACTTATTAAATTTGTTTTTTTTATTTGTTTGGCTCAGGATAGTTTCTATTCAAACACTCTCGATTAGAGTTTTCTTAGCTCTCCAAAAGTTCTGAAGTTCCAAAGTCCAGTTAATGAAAGCTCAAAGCCGAGGTTTGCTAAGCGTCTTCAGAGCTTAACATAATTAGTCTAGATTTTCATATGTATGTAGTATCGAGATATTATGAAATAAAGTTATATATAGATAGATATATTATATATAAGATGCTGCCGGCAGAAGTTCTCGAGTTGCTAAAAAAACCTCCAGCAGACCATCGCAAAGAAGGATGCGTTATCAGTCCTTGATAAATTGGCAGCGGAATTCACAATCAACGCTGATAAAATTGGTGTTGTCGACCATCAATATTTTAAGGACAAAAATAAGCGCAAAATATTTGTTTACGTCGTTGACCAGCTAGTGGACATGGAACTGCTGAAGAACAATTATCAAGACAATATCCGCAATTTCTAGGACATAGTGCATATTCGCTCAGATGTTGTTGTACGATTCTCGGCGAAAGCCCAGCAGCTTTACTACAAGCATGTAAAGAACGCCAGAAAAATTCAATCCTTGGACTCAATAGAGTCAGTGCAAAAGAGTGCCGTCCATAAGTCTTTGGAAGTAAAGAAAAAGAACTACAAAATATGCCGTTTTTACCAAGGATGGCCACGATTTAACCAGATGTCAGGAATTTAGAGCTGACCCTGTTAAAAACCGCATTAAAGATTGCATAAAGGATTGGACTTGCAATCAATGCTCCAAGTCTCACAACAAATTGCTTCACGAGGATGCAAAAGAGACCGTCAGCAGCAATTGTCTAAAAGAAAACAAGTAAGAACGGCGCTACTGACGGCGGAATACTCAATTCTTTGCGATGGTCTGCTGGAGGTTGCCATTCACTTGCTTTTTTAGCAACTCGAGAAGCATCTTGTGTATATAACTTTATTTCATAGTAGCTCGATACTATGTAGTACAGATGAAAATCTAGACTAATTATGCTAAGCTCTGAAGACTCTTAGCAAACCTCGGCTTTGAGCTTTCGATAACTGGACTTTAGAACTTCAGAACTTTTGGAGAGCTTAACAAGTAAGAAAACTCTAATCGAGAGTGTTCGAATTTAAACTACCCTGAACCAAACAAATAAAAACACAAATTTAATAAGTTAAAATAATTATGTTGGGCGCAGCAACACCTAGTTTTAGCATAATTAAGAGTGACAATTCGCCAATCCATGCTATGTAAGAGAATTTGCATATCATTAAGAGATTTCGGCAACTTGTGCCGTTTTGCTCTCCGCACTGTACACGCACATTCATTCTTACGACGCAGCGGCTCAACCTTGATAAGCCGGCGCTCGTAGATCAATGGAGGCAGTGCAATTTTGGAAGTCAAACTTGGTTATTGTTTTGCGCAGATGCTCATGCGCAGCAGCTCTGCAATCGCACACATGCAAATATACATACAAACATGCATTCAAGCATATTGCACACATACGAACATACACTGCGCGTCATCAGGATAGCGCACCCTGCACATTCTCCGTAATTGTTAAATATTTTCTATATCGTTTGAGCTAGAGTCATAAAATTTGTTTTTATTAGACTTTGTTTTATTCTTCTTAAATTAAAACAAGTAAGAGTGCTGTAGTCGAGACGGCTCGACTACGAGATACCCTGAACCCTGCGAAGAGCCAATCTTCCCAGCATGCTATGCTTATTTTACATATACAAATATTGCGAGCAACGCACACACACATACATACATGCATACGCACGCACGCATAAGCACGCGCTCTGCTGACTGCGCAGTTGACGCAGCGACTGCGCTTGGGCTGCAATATACCTATTGTATGGGAAATTAAATGTGAAATAACTTTTTTTGTGGATGGACTTTCTTAATCAAACTTTCACAGCGTGATAATGTCATTTATATGTGTGTATTTGGCAAAGCACAAGTCTCTAGTATTTGAAATACGAATTTTGCAAATTTGGGGCGAAGGGGGCGTGGCATCCAAAATCCAAAAATTACAAATTGTCCGCATTCATTACACGGATCTCCACAGTAAATTTGGAGACTCTAGCTCTAACGATATACAAAAACGAGTATATACTAAATGTCAGATCTCTAGCTTTTGTGGTTTACACTTTGTTACCGAAGAACAATCTATGTAATTATATATATATGCATATATAGAGAGAGTTCTAAGTTGAAATATAAATATAAATATAAATATAAATATAAATATAAATATAAATATAAATATAAATATAAATATAAATATAAATATAAATATAAATATAAATATAAATATAAATATAAATATAAATATAAATATAAATATAAATATAAATATAAATATAAATATAAATATAAATATAAATATAAATATAAATATAAATATAAATATAAATATAAATATAAATATAAATATAAATATAAATATAAATATAAATATAAATATAAATATAAATATAAATATAAATATAAATATAAATATAAATATAAATATAAATATAAATATAAATATTGTGAGGAACAATAGAGACGGGCACGTAGTGTATGTACAAGTGCAAGTATTTGCTGTGCACTTATGCATATATGCGTGCCTGCATGTATTGTTCCACACAGCGACGCGAGTACGATAGTAGCGACCTTCGCTACTGGAAAGGGCGCAGAGACCGACGTAGTCTGTCTCTGTCGCTCTTATGTATTCAGCGATTGGCTCGCGTCGCTCTCACAGCGATCATCGGCGACCGTTGGCCGAAGTACCGTTTGTGGCTGGGAGAAAGTAGTGTACACTTTCACTCGTATGCCAATAACGGTGCTTTGGCCAATGAGAGGGTGCCGCGCAGATTTGGGGGATTCGGCGTCGCGCCCCGCTCCAGAGCCGAGCTGGCGCCGTCATAGCGCGAAGCAGGGCCTGCGTCGATGCTATATAAACGCGCCCGTAACTCGGCACCGGGACAGTCAAAAACGTGAAAGTAAAGAGAAAGTGAAAGTATTGAGTGCCGAAGGAACAAGAAACGCGAGTGAAGACGTGATTAGTCAAGGAGCAGTGATTTTAGAAGGACATCGCTGCCAAGGACTTCGAGTGGAAGGACATCGTGGGAAGGATATCTACGAGGGATATCCTAGACGCCTATTGAGGACATAAGCAGTTGCCACCAACCAGGACATTGGTGCAGCCCGGCTAAATCTACAGCATTAGTGGCGGATCCTGGAGCAGGAGCAGAGGTAACGTTTGCGTAGCTGTGCGTAAGAGTGGTGACTGTAGCTTGAGAAGATCTCAAGGTGTGCCTGTGAGCGTATCCAGCCGTAGGAGTCACTGTAATAGTTGAGCGAACCGCCGGAGTATTCAGTGTGGATCCTGGCGTCACCTGGAGTGCTCAAGCGTATCCTTGGAGATCCAAGAGTGCAGTACCATTCGCCAGAGTGCGCTAAAACGTCTACCTGCGATCCTGTAGAAAGGTGTGCTTTACTAAGCGCTAGATTTGATAAATAAATATCAAATATATAAACTTGTAAATTGAGAAAATATACCAAACGAAACCATAAAACACACTGCATTGTAATTTATCGCAAGGCGCTACATATAAATTTGTTGGCACGAACACACAGTCGGCTGAGTCCGGCCCGGCTTAAACTCGGGATAAACCGAGGTTCGTTACAACTGGCGCCCAACGTGGGGCCCTGCGATAATATAGTCAGTGTAGAAAAATGGTGCGAGCTTGGGTATATAATCTCAAGAAGGATGATATGCTGCGCTACGGGATCGAGTTCGGCGTAAGTCTGACTGGCACTCTGGACGCAATGCGGAGGCAGTTCGGCGAGTGGGTCACCATGAATGAGGGAAGGACTCCCTATTCAATCAGGATCGCAGAGATTGCGAAGCTACATGGACGCCATTCGCTGCTGAGAGACGAGGCGCTGACTGCCGTCGAGGAAAACGAGCTGGGTGAGCAAGATGAAATCGTGAACGTGGCACGATTGTCTCTACCATCCACCAGTGCCGCCGCCGCCCGCCTGCAAGAGATGCAACGAGGATCGTGGAGAGCCACATCCACCCCGCAACCAGAAATAAAGCCACGAGGGCCGAGCTGCACAGCGCTGGAGTACCCAAAGGTCGCCAAGCAGGTGCGAGAATGGGGATTCCGCTTCGATCGCACAACGAAGCCGCTGGAGTTTTTGGAGCAAGTGGAGTGGTCGGCCGACACCTATGGTCTGGATCTGGACCTGATCCCGAGGGCGATGTCAGAGCAGCTCAAAGGCATGGCTTTATAGTGGTACGTGGCCAACAACAGGCACTGGACAGCGTGGGAAACGTTCGTCAGAAGCTTCCAGGAGTATTTCCTGCCCAGGGACTATATGCGGGAGTTGAAGGACGAGGTTGCTCGACGGAGGCAGATGATGGGCGAGCCCTTCAAGGTTTACATGGTGGATATGCAAACCTTGATGCGGCCACTACGCTATGCGGCAGATCGTGAGCTAAAAACTATTTACAGCAATAGTTTGCCTGATCCGCGCGCATACGCTCGTCCATATCAGTTCTGCAACTTGACGGAGCTGATGCTGCTGGCGAAGGATTTCGAGGATCTGGAAAGGGATCGGGAAAAGTTGCGGCAGCAACAGCGAGGCAGTAGGACGCGACTGATGGCCATGGACGACGCTGAGAGCCCGGATGAAGAAGAATACCACCGGAGCATGGCCGTTGAAGAGTCGAAACCTCGACCCGCGCCCAGGACAGGTACAGCAGGGCCAAGGACACATGTCCAGAACCCCGCCCGGGCATGCCGGATATGTGGCCAAGAGGGCCACTACGCCATTGAGTGCCGCAACGAGCGTCTGGAGTATTGCTGGCAATGCGGGCGCATCGGCGTGCGAACAGCGACGTGTTGCCAGTCGGGAAACGGCCAGAGGCACCCGCCATCCAGGGGCGAGCGGGAGCAGCGTCGCGGAGGCCCCAGACAGTAGTGGGTAGTCTTCTGGATGAAGGCACCCAATTGTCGGCAATTGTGGTTATTGGAGCTGATCAGCACAAGGCCACAATTGATACTGGGGCCACCAGCAGCTTTGTGAGCGAAAAGCTGGCCGACAGGCTCCGAGAAGTGGGCGTGAGGCGCGCCACACGAAGACGCGTAAGATTGATAGACGGCAGTTGCAGTCAGGTGGACTCGCAACTGGAAACAAGGATCAGGCTGGGAAGTCAGCAAATCCGCATTTCATTGCTGGTGCTGCCAGGCGTGATCGACGATCTGGTGCTGGGCTGGGATTTCTTGGCCAGAATGGGCATCGCATTTGAGTGCGGTGGCTTGGAGCTGAAGATCAAGCCCAGAAATCCGCCACCAGGTGGAAAGCTGGAGGAGAGGCTCTCAGTGGCTGTCAGCAGCACTGAGGTGCGTCCACAGACGCCGGTGGAGGCGAGTCCGGGACTTCAAAACCCACTCCATGAGGATGTGGAGGTGGATACGTTCCTAAGGAGGGAACTTGTGAAGTTTCAGGACGTGAAGGGCACTACGAGGATCACGGAGCATCGGATCACGATGCAGGACATAAAACAGCGCTATTTTCCGAAAAATCCAAAAATGCAGGCCGAGATTAACCGCCAGGTGGATGAGCTGCTGGCCAAAGGCTGCATCGAGCCGTCCAAGAGTCCTCACAGCGCGCCAATCGTGATGGTCAAGAAGAAGACTGGGAAATGGCGGCTGTGTGTGGATTTTCGGCAGCTGAACAGCCGATCGATTAAGGACGCATATCCGTTGCCGCGGGTGCACCATATTTTGGACCAGCTGCGAGAGGCTCGTTTCATAATACCAATGGAGAAATCCAGCCGGCCATTGACAGCGTTCACAGTCCCAGGAAAAGGGCTGTTCCAATGGAAGGTGATGCCGTTCGGGCTCCATTCGGCGCCGGCAACATTTCAACGAGCGCTGGACTAAGTTATTGGATCAGAAATTATGCCGCATGCCTTTGCCTACCTGGATGATATCATCGACATTGGGAAAACACGCCAGGAACACATGGACAACCTGCGGGAGGTGTTCCGGCGGCTACGAGCGGCCAACTTAAGGATCAACATCGACAAGTGCGATTTCTTTAAGAAGGAGCTCAAATATCTTGGCCATAAGGTGACGGAACATGGCATCCGCACGGACCCGGAGAAAGTGGCCGCAATTGCTGAGTTGAAACCACCTGCCAACGTAAAAGAGTTGCGGCAATACGTGGGAGTGGCTTCATGGTACCGCCGTTTTGTGCCAGATTTTGCGACCACAGTGCATCCGCTCAATGCACTGCTGAAAAAGGGCACCAAATAGGAGTGGACAGAGGAGCGTCAGAGGGCTTTTGAGACGGTAAAGGCCAAGCTGACGGAATCACCAGTCTTGGCGTGCCCAGATTTCTCAAAGCCTTTCTGCTTGCAAACGGACGCGAGCAATTATGGACTTGGAGCAATCTTGACGCAGACTTCGGAGGATGGAGAGCGTGTGATCTCGTACGCCAGCCGAACACTGAATAGCGCAGACCGGAATTATTCGGCAACAGAAAAGGAGTGTCTGGCCATCATCTGGGGCATTCGGAAGCTGAGGCCATATCTAGAAGGCTACCATTTTATTGTGGTAACAGATCACATGGCATTGAAGTGGCTCAACTCTATTGAGAGCCCTTCAGGGAGGATTGCTAGATGGGCTCTGGAGTTGCAGCAGTACGACTTCGAGATCAGATACCGGAAAGGCAAGCAAAATGTTGTGGCCGATGCGCTATCACGGCAGCCGCTGGGCGAAGAGGCATGCCGCTTGGTGACGAGCAAGGACAATGCAGCTGGGACAGGATGCCGCTGGATTGTCAAGCTTCGCCAGGACCTGCGTAGGAGCCCAAAGAAGTTTCCGGATTATCGGGAGGAGGCTGGAAGTGTATACAGACACATTCCACACCAGGCAGGCCATGAGGACGTGACTGCGTGGAAGTTATGTGTGCCGACGGAGCAGCGCAAGCAAGTTCTGGAAGAAAACCACGACGCAGCTACCGCGGGTCACCTTGGGAGCCGGAAAACAATTGCTCGGGTGGCCGCGAGGTACTACTGGCCGGGTATGTATCGCGACGTGCGTACATACGTGCAGCGGTGCGAGCTGTGCCAGCGCTACAAGTCCAGCCAACTCCAAGCGGCGGGGCAGATGCTGACCAAGATCCCCGAGGAACCATGGGCAACAGTGTGCGCCGATTTTGTAGGTCCGCTACCCAGGTCCAAGCATGGCCATACGATGTTGTTGGTGTTCATCGATCGCTTCTCAAAATGGACGGAGATGGTGCCATTAAGAAGCGCGAACACGGCGACGCTCCAAATGGCGTTCCGGGAGAGGATATTGGCACGATTTGGCGTGCCAAAGGTACTCATCACCGACAATGGCACTCAATTCACGAGTCGCGCATTCAAGGTGTTCCTAGGCTAGGCGTCCATCACCAGCTGACAGCGCCATATACGCCCCAGGAAAATCCCACCGAAAGGGCAAATCGCACGGTGAAGACCATGATCGCGCAATTTGCGGGCAGAGATCAGAGGTGTTGGGACGAGGCGTTGCCGGAGTTGACACTAGCAATCAACAGCAGCTTGTCGGCGTCAACAGGCTATACGGCAGCCTTCCTCACGCAAGGGCGTGAGCCAAGATTGCCAAAATCACTGTTCGACGCACAAACAGTGGGAACAGGCCAAGAGGAACAGAGTCCGGTGGAGCGAGCAACAAAAATGGCCGAGGTGTTCCAGGTGGTGCGACGCAGCCTGGAGAAAGCTGCTCAGGATCAAGCGAGGCACTACAATCTACGGCGGCGGCAGTGGAAGCCGGCCGTAGGGGACAAGGTGTGGGCAAAATAACGCCACTTGTCCAATGCCGCGGATGGATTCGCAGCGAAACTGGCCCCACGATATGGAGGAGGTGGTCAGTTTGATCTCCCCGGTTATCTGCCGGATCACTTCAGAGGCAGATAAACGGAGCAGGACGGCTCATGTAGCGGACCTCAAGCCATATCGAGCAGAAGCGAGTGAGTTGCCAGCCAGTTTATAAAAAAAAAAAAAAAAGGGAGTGAATACACATAGCTATGTGTATTAGCCAAAAACCTATATATGTATGTAGGGGAAAAAACCTATATATGTATGTACGGGGAAAAGTTTTTTTTAAACATAAACAAAAATGAACATCGGCCGCACAAATCAAATCCACGGCAAAAACAGCAAAAATGTTGTGAGCGCAACAACAAAGTTGTTTGAATGTGAACTTTGTCGGCTACGCACGATCGCTAGCGCACGAGATGACACGAAGGTGTCGATGCTAGCGACATGCAAAACGGCCAAAAACAAAACAGGGCACGCAGTGTATGTATGAGTGCATGTAGTTGCTGTGCACTCATACATATATGCGAAGGGAAATAGAGAGTGTGTTAGAAATGCATTAGAGATGCAACAACAATGCCTCGTGCTTAGTAATGGACACCCTTCCACAGGATCTGAGGTAGACGTTTAGCGCACTCTGGCGAATGGTACTGCACTTTTGGTTCTCCAAGGATACGCTTGAGCACTCCAGGTGACGCCAGGATCCACACTGAATACTCCGGCGGTTCGCTCGGCTATTGCAGTGACTCCTACGGCTGGATACGTTTGAGAACTTCTCAAGCTACAGTTACCACTCTTACGCACAGCTACGCAAACGTTACCTTTGCTCCTGCTCCAGGCCGTGCTGCCCCAATGTCCTGGTTGGTGGCAGCTGATGTCCTTCCGGTGTCCGCGTCTCGAGCCTATGTCCTCAATAGGCTTCCAGGATATCTCTCGTAGATATCCTTCCAGCGATGTCCTTCCTCTCGAAGTCCTTGGCAGCGATGTCCTTCCTCTCGAAGTCCTTGGCAGCGATGTCCTTTTAATCTCTGCTCCTTGGCTAGTCACTTTTCTACTCGCGTTTCTTGTTTCCTTCGGCACTCAATACTTTCACTTTCGCGTTCTTTTTGACTGTCCCGGGGCCCAGTTCCGGGCGCCTTTTTATAGCACCGACGCAGGCCCTGCTTCGCGCTATGACGGCGCCAGCTCGGCTCTGGAGCGGGGCCTGTCTGCCGCTCGTGTCCACGATAACGGCAGCATCACGTGATTTAGCGCGACGCCGAATCCCCCAAATCTGCGTGGCAGCCACTCATTCGCTAAAGCACCGTTATTGGCATACGAGTGAAAGTGTACACTACTTTCTCCCAGCCACAAACGGTACTTCGGCCAACGGTCGCCGATGATCGCTGTGAGAGCGACCCGAGCCAATCGCTGAATACATAAGAGCGACAGAGACAGACTACGTCGGTCTCTGCGCCCTTTCCAGTAGCGAGGGTCGCTACTATCGTACTCGCGTCGCTGTGTGGAACAATACCTGCAGGCACGCATATATGTATAAGTGCACAGCAAATACATGCACTTATACATACACTACGTGCCCGTTTATATTGTTTCTCACACTCCCCTCTTCCTTCGGGAAACACGAAGCCCTCGTGTTTACATCGGTCCGGGTCTCAAATTTGGCGCTCCCTTTGTTTGCACTGCTTGCTTCTCTTCAGCAAGCAGTTCGCCGCGCTCCTCCAGCTGCAAGCAGTGCTACGCACAGGGCCGCTGTCCCCTACGGCCGGCTTCCACTGCCGCCGTCGTAGATTGTAGTGCCGCGCTTGATCCTGAGCAGCTTTCTCCAGGCTGCGTCGCACCACCTGGAACACCTCGGCCATTTTGGTTGCTCGCTCCACCGGACTCTGTTCCACTTGGCCTGTTCCCACTGTTTGTGCGTCGAACACTGATTTTGGCAATCTTGGCTCACGCGCTTGCGTGAGGAAGGCTGCCGTATAGCCTGTTGACGCCGAAACGCTGCTGTTGACTGCCAGTGTCAACTCCGGCAACGCCTCGTCCCAACAACTCTGATCTCTGCCCGCAAATTGCGCGATAATTGGTCTTCACCGTGCGATTTGCCCTTTCGGTGGGATTTTCCTGGGGCGTATATTTATTTATTTATTTATTTATTTAAAAAAAGGAAAATTTTGAAATCGAGTGTCAAACTTAAAGATAAACTAAACAAATAAGTTATATAGCCTAAAAGAACACAAAAAATATTACAATAATACCACCAACCCGTTGGGGGTATTTTATTTGCCAGTCCGGCCAGCTATGCCCCGATTCATAGCCATGTATGGTCAGTGATATTAATGAACTACAAAAGATAGAGAGTGTTAATAGAAACTTAAAAATATTTATTATAGATTCTTAAGTATAATCATTAAATAATAAATATAAAGTAAAGATTCAAAGAAAATTGCAAATATTAATAAAAGCAAACAGAATAAGAAGAAAAGAGAGAAAGATAAAGAAAAAAAAAAAAAAATGATTGGGAAATCACTCCACAATGTTGAAGATCTTGCCGGTCGTCAAATTTGTGCACCTGCTCACTCCTGGGCACTGTGTGTGATTTTCCTAAGATGATCTGAAAGCAAGGATTTAATTAAAGGTAGAGAGTTCAAAGGAAAATACGTGATAAAATTTATTATAATTAACACATAAAACGTGAAACGCGCTATGCAAGGAATAATCCGAAGTGCACAATGGTAAACACAACGGACGAAAGTGTCTGGTTGTTTTGGAAGGAACAGAAAAATTTATTTGCAATAACAGGCGAGACGAGTCAATATTACCAATAATCAAATTATGTAGAAAAACAATCCCCTGGATAGTTCTACGATTGATTAATGATGGGAGATCAATAAGAAGAAGCCTACTAACATAAGACGGTAAACGAAGATTGGGGTCCCAGTTTAGATCTCGTAAGGCAAAAAGTAAAAACTGTTTCTGGACCGATTCAATTCGATCCTGATACAATTTATGCTGAGGAGACCATATAATTGAACAGTATTCTAAAATAGGTCATACCAGCGAAACATAAAGAAGTTTGGTAATGAATGGATCCTTGAATTCTTTTCCCCAACTTTTAATAAAGCCAAGAACAATTTTGGCTTCATTTATGATAGTTGAGATATGAGAATTGAAGTTAAGTTTCGAGTCAAAAAGTACACCAAGATCTTTGACTGAAAAAATACGTTGCAAGGGATAATTATTAATTGAATAATTAGCAATATATGGAATAGTACAACAGAAGGTCATTGTCATACATTTAGAACAATTTAAATGCAACCGATTAGCTACACACCAAAGTTGGAAGGAATTAAGATCATCTTGAAGGCGTAGATGATCAAGTGAATTAGCATACGAAAGACAAAGTTTTACGTCATCTGCATACATAAATATCTTTGAATTCGATATGCGATTTGGAAGGTCATTTATAAATAGGGAAAAAAGTAGCGGACCCAAATGACTACCCTGAGGTACACCCGACGAAACGAAAACAAGTTTCGAAAATGCTGTTCTCAACACAACTCTTTGGGTTCTACCTTTTAAATAGGATGAAATCCAAGAAAGAAGTTTAGGGGAAAATCCTAAGTGATCAAGCTTTTGAGTCAAATGCTTTACTGAAATCAGTATATATAACATCAGTTTGCATTTTATTTAAAAAACTGTCATTGACTAGGGAAGTAAATTCTAATAGATTAGTGGAAGTAGATCGATTTCGAGCAAAACCATGCTGCGATGGTAAAATAATCGATTTACAAAAATGTTGTGAGGTAGATGTTATTATTTTTTTAAATAATTTTGGAATAGAAGATAGTTTTGCAATACCTCTATAATTAGAAATGTCAGACCTCCCACCTTTTTTATATAGAGGGATGATGAAAGATTCTTTTCAAATGGACGGAAAAACAGAGGTTTCCAGCGATTAAATAGTTTTCGTAATGTTGTCTGAAGCGAACCACTACATTCTTTAATTACACAACTGGGAATATTATCAGCTCCAGGAGAAAAAGATGATTTCAATGACCGAATGGCTGAAATCAGAGAAGCTGGGGAAACTTTAGAAGCATTAATAATATTAGTTGTAGAAATTAAGTAAGGGTATGAAGTAGTATAGGGATCTAACGAGGAGTAAGTGGATTGGAAAAATTCTGCAAAAAGATTAGAGGAATCATGATCATTACAAGTTTTGTCCAATCCAAAGAAAAATGAGGAAGGTAAACTAGAAGACTTACGCTTCATGTTTACGAATGAATAGAATATCTTAGGATTACGAACAAACTGCCTTTTGCAATGAAAAAGGTAATTCTCATAACACCGAGAATTTAAAATATTAAAATTCGACTTGGCTATGGAATATTTAGACCAGTCTACAGTCGAACCAGACTTTTTAAATTTTTTAAAATATTTAGACTTAATATTTTTTAAACTAGAAAGAGTCTGAGTAAACCAGGGGGCTTTATTAGAAACGGGCATAGGGAGACATATAGGAACACACTCATATAAAAGAGAGTTTAAAGTGTTATAGAAAAAAGTTGTTGCCAAATTAATGTCAACCTTACTTATATAAAGGAGACCAATCTGTTGCATTAATAAGTTGATTAAGCAAAACAAAATTGCACTTCTTATAACAACGACGTTGTTTTTAAATTTTAGGTGTGAAAACTGGAGGAGTACTTATGGATAATTGTACCTCCAAAGTGGGATGATGTATATCCTCAGGTATACAAAAAGGTGATGATCTAGAGACAGTAATGCTATTCATCATTAATAAAAACTAGATCAAGTGACCGATTCAGATGATTTGAAATAGAGTTCATCTGTAACATAGAAAGCGAGAATAATTCATAGAAAAGGTAATGATCTATTGTAGGAATAAGAAAATTAGAGTTGGGACTGGAGGACCAAGAAGTGTTAGGTATATTAAAGTCACCCAACACAAGAAACATATCGTTATCATTAACATGTCCATAAATTTCTTTGATGCAAGTTATATGTTGAGAAGAGTTATTTTAACTCCAATAATCTCAGCATCATGAGATAACGAAAAAATAAAAGATTCTGAGAGGATATTGGATATAACACCAATCAAGACACCACCACCTCTACGTAGCAGTCGATCGTGTCTATAAATGGTCAAATCATTAGAGAGAATCTCACTATTATAAACATTCGGACTTAGCCACGTTTCAGTGAGAGCAATAATTTCAGAATTTATACAAAAACTACTCAAAAATACTCTTCTGAGCTTAGAATTTAGCCCGCGAACGTTTTGATATATCAAAGACAGTTGCGGAGAAGATTGATCAAAATTTAGTTTTTTGATCCAATATTAGAAGAAGATTGAACCGAAGTAGGATTTAACGATATTGGAGACAACCTATTCCGATTCTTGTGTTTAAATTCATGCACAACTACATTAGGTGGTTTTAAATGAAGCAATTTCACGATGAGT
The DNA here is from genome assembly GCA_037075265.1 of Drosophila nigricruria. Taxonomy (NCBI): domain Eukaryota; kingdom Metazoa; phylum Arthropoda; class Insecta; order Diptera; family Drosophilidae; genus Drosophila; species Drosophila nigricruria. The sequence continues at coordinate 361,876 of JBAMCI010000058.1, forward strand.
CGCGAAATTAAACTTCGAAATAAAAACATTGGCTGCAGATGTCGTGTCAGAAGAAAGCCTAGATAGGAAAACTTGCTTTCGAGGAGAAACGACAGATAAAGTAGGTATAGAAAGAGTGGAAGAAGAGGTCGGAATATTTTTCGTTGCTTGAGCAATATTCGGGGAGGCTTTTAGTTTTTTGATTGGGACCTGTATAGCCTCTTGAGTGTCTATTATAACACTAGCGACAGGTGTGTCCGACAAGTCATTAGCAATTGGAACTAATAACGAGTCAGGGCAAGGTGAGGAAGGCACTAATAAATTAGGAGACAATATTGATACGGAATGGGGTACCAACTGAGAAGGAGTCATAATTTCAGAATCCGGAGTATCAAAATTGTACTGATATAGTAAATTTTCACCAGCTTCTAGGTCACTAGATAACTGTTTAGATATACTACTCAGTTTTAAAAATTGAACTCGCACTGAATTATATCTTGGAAAAATTTAATTGTGTTTCCAAGCAAATTGGACACGACCAGCGTAAACCACAACCAATTTTGGCAGTGGACATGATTTTGTCATAGTCCCGTCCGGTGAGACCAGCACATTTTGTGTGCATCATATTCTCACATAACCAGCAACTAACAAATTGCAATTGTGCAGAATCAGCTACTTACCGAATATTGCATGATTTTTTGCAGCATGTCATATTGGCAATTGGGGTTAAGCAACCGAAACGTAAAAACTGATCAAAAGGAAATAATAGAAAAAAAGAGGTGAGAGAGTTTCTTGCACAAGACGAATCTGATTTAGTGAGAAACACAAACAACTCAAGTATGAGTGGGAGTGATAACACTAACAAATTTGCACAAGTGTAAAAAGAAACCCAAACAAAAGGGGAGAGCGCCAAAGAAGTAAATGCAAATGTAACAAAACAAATTACCGACGCTGACAAAACTTTCAAAATAGAAACACTTTTAAAATAGCACAAAGTACCATGGATTATTTCTTGCACAGTAAAAAACAAAGCCTGATGGCTGAATTAAACAAATTACAAAAAAGTGTAATTTTAAAGCCAAGAAATATTCAAAAGTGAAAAAAAGTTAAGGAGCACAAACAAAGCACGTCAAACACTTTCAACTGAGAACTCTCTCTGAATGGCGCTGTCAGATGGTGATGTACACCTAGCTCGTCCAGGAACACCTTGAATGCGCGACTCGTGAATTGAGTGCCATTGTCGGTGATGAGTACCTTTGGCACGCCAAATCGTGCCAATATCCTCTCCCGGAACGCCATTTGGAGCGTCGCCGTGTTCGCGCTTCTTAATGGCACCATCTCCGTCCATTTTGAGAAGCGATCGATGAACACCAACAACATCGTATGGCCATGCTTGGACCTGGGTAGCGGACCTACAAAATCGGCGCACACTGTTGCCCATGGTTCCTCGGGGATCTTGGTCAGCATCTGCCCCGCCGCTTGGAGTTGGCTGGACTTGTAGCGCTGGCACAGTTCGCACCGCTGCACGTATGTACGCACGTCGCGATACATACCCGGCCAGTAGTACCTCGCGGCCACCCGAGCAATTCTTTTCCGGCTCCCAAGGTGACCCGCGGTGGCTGCGTCGTGGTTCTCTTCCAGAACTTGCTTGCGCTGCTCCGTCGGCATACAGAACTTCCACGCAGCCACGTCCTCATGGCCTGCCTGGTGTGGAATGTGTCTGTATACACTTCCAGCCTCTTCCCGATAATCCAGAAACTTCTTTGGGCTTCTGCGTAGGTCCTGGCGAAGCTTGACAATCCAGCGACATCGTGTCCCAGCTGCATTGTCCTTGCTCGTCACCAAGCGGCATGCCTCTTCGCCCAGCGGCTGCCGTGATAGCGCATAGGCCACAACATTTTGCTGCCTTTCCGCTATCTGATCTCGAAGTCGTACTGCTGCAGCTCCAGAGCCCATCTAGCAATCCTCCCTGAAGGGCTCTCAATAGAGTTGAGCCACTTCAGTGCCATGTGATCTGTTACCACAATAAAATGGTAGCCTTCTAGATATGGCCTCAGCTTCCGAATGCCGCAGATGATGGCCAGACACTCCTTTTCTGTTGCCGAATAATTCCGCTCTGCGCTATTCAGCGATCGGCTGACGTACGAATTCACACGCTCTCCATCCTCCGAAGTCTCCGTCAAGATTGCCCCAAGTCCATAATTGCTCGCGTCCGTTTGCAAGCAGAAAGGCTTTGAGAAATCTGGGCACGCTAAGACTGGTGATTCCGTCAGCTTTGCCTTTACCGTCTCAAAAGCCCTCTGACGCTCCTCTGTCCACTCACATTTGGTGCCCTTTTTCAGCAATGCATTGAGCGGATGCACTGTGGTCGCAAAGTCTGGCACAAAACGGCGGTACCACGAAGCCACTACCACGTATTGCCGCAACTCTTTTACGTTGGCAGGTGGTTTCAACTCAGCAATTGCGGCCACTTTCTCCGGGTCCGTGCGGATGCCATGTTCCGTCACCTTATGGCCAAGATATTTGAGCTCCTTCTTAAAGAAATCGCACTTGTCGATGTTGATCCTTAAGTTGGCCACTCGTAGCCGCCGGAACACCTCCCGCAGGTTGTCCATATGTTCCTGGCGTGTTTTCCCAATGTCGATGATATCATCCAGGTAGGCAAAGGCATGCGGCATCATTTCCGGGCCAAGCGGTCCAGCGCGCGTTGGTCCAGCGCTCGTTGAAATGTTTCCGGCGCCGAATGCAGCCCGAACGGCACCACCTTCCATTGGAACAGCCCTTTTCCTGGGACTGTGAACGCTGTCAATGGCCGGCTGGATTTCTCCATCGGTAACTGCCAATACCCATCCTTCAAATCCAGGCTAGTTATGAATCGAGCCTCTCGCAACTGGTGCACCCGCGGCAGCGGGTATGCGTCCTTAATCGATCGGCTGTTCAGCTGCCGAAAATCCACACACAGCCGCCATTTCCCAGTCTTCTTCTTGACCATCACGATTGGCGCGCTGTGAGGACTCTTGGACGGCTCGATGCAGCCTTTGGCCAGCAGCTCATCCACCTGGCGGTTAATCTCGGCCTGCATTTTTGGATTTTTCGGAAAATAGCGCTGTTTTATGTCCTGCATCGTGATCCGATGCTCCGTGATCCTCGTAGTGCCCTTCACGTCCTGAAACTTCACAAGTTCCCTCCTTAGGAACGTATCCACCTCCACATCCTCATGGAGTGGGTTTTGAAGTCCCGGACTCGCCTCCACCGGCGTCTGTGGACGCACCTCAGTGCTGCTGACAGCCACTGAGAGCCTCTCCTCCAGCTTTCCACCTGGTGGCGGATTTCGGGGCTTAATCTTCAGCTCCAAGCCACCGCACTCCAGCGCGATGCCCATGCTGGCCAAGAAATCCCAGCCCAGCACCAGATCATCGATCATGCCTGGCAGCACCAGCAATGGAATGAAGATCTGCTGACTCCCCAGCGTGATCCTTGTCTCAAGTTGCGAGTCCACTTGACTGCAACTGCCGTCTGCCAGACTTACGCGTCTTTGTGTGGCGCGCCTCACGCCCACTCCTCGGAGCCTGTCGGCCAGCTTTTCGCTCACGAAGCTGCTCGTCGCTCCAGTATCTATGGTGTGTCCTTGTGCTGATCAGCTCCAATGACCACAATCGCCGACAACTGGGTGCCTTCATCCAAAAGACTACCCACTAGTGTCTGGGGCCTCCGTGACGCTGCTCCCGCTGGCCCTTGGATGGCGGGTTCCTCTGGCCGTTTCCCGACTGGCAACAAGTCGCTGTTCGCAAGCCGATGCGCCCGCATTGCCAGCAATACTCCAGACGCTCGTTGCGGCACTCAATGGCGTAGTGGCCCTCTTGGCCACATATCCGGCATGCCCGGGCGGGGTTCTGGACATGTGTCCTTGGCCCTGCTGTACCTGTCCTGGGCGCGGGTCGAGGTCTCGTATCCTCAACGGCCATGCTCCGGTGGTATTCCTCATCATCCGGGCTCGCAGCGTCGTCCATGGTCATCAGCCGCGTTCTACTACCTCGCTGTTGCTGCCGCAACTTTTCCCGATCCCTTTCCAGATCCTCGAACTCGTTCGCCAGCAGCATCAGCTTCATCAGGTTACGGAACTGATATGGACGAGCATATGCGCGCAGATCGGGCAAACTATTGTTGTAAATAGTTTTTAGCTCACGATCTGTCGCATAGCGTAGTGGCCGCATCAAGGTTTGCTTCTCCACCATGTAAACCTTGAAGGGCTCGCCCATCATCTGACTCCGTCGCGCAACCTCGTCCTTCAACTCCCGCATATAGTCCCTGGGCAAAAAGAATTCCCGGAAGCTTCTGACAAATGTTTCCCACGCTGTCCAGTGCCTGTTGTTGGCCACGTATTTTAATTTTAATTTTAATTTGAGCAGCTCTGACATCGCCCTCGGGATCCGGTCTAGATCCAGACCATATGTGTCGGCCGACCATTCCACTTGCTCGAAAAATGCCTGAGGCTTCGTTGTGCGATCGAAGCGGAATCCCCATTCTCGCACCAGCTTGGCGACCTTTGGGTACTCCACCGCTGTGCAGCTCGACCCTCGTGGCCTTATTTCTGGTTGCGGGGTGGATGTGACTCTCCACGATCATCGTTGCATCTCTTGCAGGTGGGCGTCGGCGGCACTGGTGGATGGCAGAAACACTAGCAGCTATGTTTTTGACAATGTTTGACTCTGGAGCGGAATGTTCGTTGATTAAACAAAAGATAAGTACTAAGTTAGTCGGTAAAAGAATAAACAACGTAATAATGTTGAAGGATATTGGGAATGACAGCATTTGTAGTACATTGCAAATACTTGGCAACGTAAAAATTAACAATCATTGTATTGAGATGCTGTTCCACGTTTTGGGCGATCAGTATTTGGAGAGCGACATTGTGATTGGTCGAGAAATACTGTCGCAGGGTTTTCATGTCATTGTGTCACCGGGAAAATTTGAAATTGTTAGGCTAAAATCTGTAAACTGTTGTTCAAATGATGATATATTTTCTAAATTGGATACTGATCGGCGAAGATAGGGATAAATTAAACAACTTATTGGAAAATTATTCAAAATCTTTTATAAAGGGAGCAAAATATTTCACATGTCTAGATATGGCAAACGGATACTACCAAATCCCTTTGCATGAAGAGTCAATAGAGTGTACGGCTTTTGTCACTCCAGACAGCCAATACGAATTTTTGTCAATGCCGTCGGATCTTAAACATGCACCTTCAGTTTTTCAGCGTACAGTGATGCATACGCTTGGGGAACTTGCAAATACATTTGTAGTTGTCTATGAAGTATTGGTGGTGGCTACAACAAGAGCTGAAGCTTTAGAAAGATTACAGATTACCCTTGATATTCTCACGAAAGCTGGATTTATGTTCAATATTAAAAAGTGTTCGTTTCCCAAGTCGACAGTTCAATATTTGGGATACGAAGTGAGCGCAGGCCAGCGTTAACTGCTCTACCGCCTCCTCAGTTAGTCTCTGCTTTAAGACAATTTATTGGATTAGCGTCTTACTTTCGGCAATTTATGCAATGTTGTGTTTCATGAAGCCTTTGTATCTTTTGACATCGGAAAAGAACGAGTTTGTTTGGAAGCCAGAACATGAACAAATAAGACAAAAAGTTCTTTCTGTACTTACACAGAAGCCAGTTTTAGTTATTTTAGACCCTAAATATTCAATCGAATTGCATACTGATGCAAGTGCTCGAGGATATGGAGCCATCTTGCTACACAAAATTGATAACAAGCCGCATGTCGTTGAATTTTTCAGTAAGGCTACTTCACCTGCTCAATCACGATACCATTCTTATGAGCTGGAGACTCTTGCGGTTGTCATTACTATAAAACATTTTCGTCATTATTTGATGGGTAGAGATTTTGTGGTTTTTACCGATTGCAACTCACTTAAAGCATCAAGAACTAAACGTGACCTATCTTCCAGAGCACAAAGATGGTGGGCTTATTTACAGTCGTTCTCATTTGATTTGCAGTATAGAGAGGGTAAACGAATGGCTCAGGCTGATTTCTTTTCCAGAAATATCTCATCCGCTGATGTAATTGATACTTCTAATGCTCCTGAAAAACGAGTTAATTTGGCAGAGATATCTAGTGATTGGCTTATGGCTGAACAGCGGAAGGATTTCGATATTATCAATATTGTGAACAAACTGAAGGACAATTCTCTTGCCGAGGACATTGCAAAAACTTATGTGTTGAGAGCAGGATTACTTTATCGAAAAATTCAGAGAAATGGTAGAGCTCGATCTTTGCAAATTGTTCCAAGGGCATTCAGATGGTCTGTAATAAATCAGATTCACGAGACAATCATGCACTTAGGTTGGGAGAAGACTTTAGATAAGGCCTATGATTATTATTGGTTCGATAGCATGTCTAAGTATATACGAAAGTTTGTTGAAAACTGTATTACTTGTAAGATGTCAAAGTCATCCTCGGGTAAAATTCAAGCAAAACTTCACCCAATACCAAAGGTCAGCACACCTTGGCACACGATACACATAGACATAACAGGAAAGTTGAGTGGCAAGTCTGATCAGAAGGAATATGTTATTGTCCAAGTGGACGCTTTTACCAACTTTTTTTTTTTATTTAACACACACACTTAAGATTGAAACTGACAATTGCATAGGTGCTGTGACATCGGCTGTATCTTTGTTTGAAGTATCAAACCGCATAATAGCAGACTAGGGTAGGTGTTTTGCTAGCTCTAAATTTAGTGAGTTTTGTTCTCAACAGAAAATAAGTTTGCATTTGATTGCGACAGGCGCAAGTAGAGCTAAGGTTGTTGGATACGAAGTATGCGATTTTGTGTTGTTAAAGAATGAAGCAAGTCATCAAACGAAGTTAAGTCCAAAGTTTAGGGGACCGTTACAAATAGCTGAATTGTTGGACGGAGATAGATATGTTCTAAGGTCATTGGCAAATAATAGAAAATACAAATATGCTCATGACGATATAAGGAAATAAGTATATAAGTATGTACCAGTTGAGTTAGAAAGTAGAGATGAGGATTTGAATATTGTTGAGAATGAAACTGTTGAAAGAGACAGTATTGAAACGATTGAAAATGAAACTGTTGAAAGAGACAGTATTGGAACGATTGAGAGTGAAACTGTTGAAAGGGACAGTATTGAAACGATTGAGAATGAAACTGTTGAAAGGGACAGTGTTGAAACGATTGAGAGTGGAACTGTTGAAAAACTTACTGACGGCAGTTGAGACTAGCAACCGATCTTGGCAAGACGCATTGGGTGAGGAGCAGTTGGCCTAAAATTGTACAGTAAGTCGAGTGACAAAGGCAAGCCCTTCAGAATTGTTTATTGGCAAGGTTGCTCGTCCGTTAGGGTTGCTTCCACTATTTGAAACGACACAAGAGGTTGATTTGGCGGAATCATGAGCTCGAGCAGTGCACAATATATTAGCGGCAGCAGTATAGAGAAAGAAACGGTTTGATAAAACCAAGGCTAAGGTTGTTGGATACGAAGTAGGAGATTTTGTGTTGTTAAAGAATGCAGCAAGGCATCAAACGAAGTTAAGTCCAAAGATTAGGGGACCGTTACAAATAGCTGAATTGTTGGACGGAGATAGATATATTCTAAGGTCATTGACAAATAATAGAAAATACAAATATGCTCATGACGATATAAGGAAATTCCAGAAGGGTATGTTCCAGTTGAGTTAGAAAGTAGTAATGAGGATTTTAATAAGATTGAGAATGAAACTGATGAAAGAGACAATATTGAAAAGATTGAGAATGAAACTGTTGAAAGAGAAAGTATTGAAACGATTAAGAATGAAACTGTTGAAAGGGACAGTATTGAAACGATTGAGAATGAAACTGTTGAAAGGGACAGTATTGAAACGATTGAGATTGAAACTGTTGAAAGAGACAGTATTGAACCGATTGAGAATGAAACTGTTGAAAGAGAAAGTATGGATGCCTGAAGGGGCTGATAAGAAAAGTTGAAAGAATTGGTCATAATGCAAGCACAAGTGCAAAACAAATGTTTTGATCATGGCGTGTGGCGCATAAGATGATGTAATGTAAAACCAGTTGAGTTTATGATAATGAAAAGGATAGTGAAGAAAGTTTAATTAAAGTAAAGATTAATTTTATAGCAGTTTAAGAATGAAACTAAAAGTTGAAGATAAAATTTTGTATGAAGCCCTGAAACGGGAATAGTTGTGGTCAAAAGGGAAAATGTTAATCTTAAATTACTTTCGAAGGTTTATAAATGGAATGAATTATGCAGTGAGGCAGTTTTGTAAAAGTACACGAGGTCGTGTTATTGTCAGAATGGCCGTGTCGGCGCGTACTAAGTTTGTATGTGTGTGGTTGTAGTTTTCGGTATTTCACAATGATAATTTCATCATAATGCGTCGGCTTCTAGTTATGCGTATTGGTGCGTCTTTCGATATTTCGCAATAATTATCTTCAACATCAGCATAAAACTTTGTAAGGGCTGTGATTGGTTGATTAAGTTGTCGGTTCTAGGAAGTCCCGTTTTAGCGAGGCGACAGCGTTTGACGCTGTTGCTGAGTGTGGTTCGGGGGTAGGCTCGAGAGAAATAAGAGACACGAGAGTCAGTTGTGTTTGAGTTCTCAGAGCGACCGAAACTCAGTGCGCTAAATAATGGAACATAAACTTAATGCTGCAACATATATATACAAATATATATTATAACGACCCTCGGTTTATCCCGAGCTTAAACCGGGCCGGACTCAGCCGACTGTGCGTTCGTGCCAACAAATTTATATGTAGCGCCTTGCGATAAATTATAAATCAATGTTTTTATGGTTTGCGATCTGTATATTTTCTCACTTCTCTGAGGTCAATTTACACGTTTTATGTTTGTACAAATCTAGCTCTTAGTAAAGCACAACTTTCTACAGGATTGCAGGTAGATGTTTTAGCGCACTCTGGCGAATGGTACTGCACTCTTGGGTCTACGCTTGAGCACTCCAGGTGACGCCAGGATCCACACTGTATACTCCGGCGGTTCGCTCGGCTATTGCAGTGACTCCTCCGGCTGGATACGTGCGCTCCCTTTTGTTTGCACTGCTTGCCTCTCCTCAGCAAGCAGTTCGCCGCGCTCCTCCAGCTGCAAGCATTGCTACGCACAGGACCGCTGTTAAGACTCTGTTGTTAACAGCGAGCCGCTGCTACGCAACTCTTACGCACAGGGTCGCTGTTAACACTCTGTTGTTAACAGCACCGCTGCTACGCAACTCTGCCTACAGCTGATCGCTCCAGCCCCTGTGCGCTGCAGGTAAGTGGCTGAAACGTGTTAGGTAAATCTTCTCAGCAATTTACCAATTTTCTTCCAATTCCAGATAGCGCGATCCTCTTCATGTAGTCCTTCCCATGGACCAGGTTGTGTTCTCCTCTGGCCACGCCCGCCGCTGCAGAAAAACACCCGTTTTTCACTGCTTTACCAGCCTCCGTGGCTGCTGCTGCTGCTTCTCTGGCCGCCGATGCTCCTCTGGCCGCTGCCAGTGACTGCAACTGGGCTTTATTGGAGAATTCTCCTACTATAGACGACGTTCGAGGCTGGTTCTGGCGCGCCGACACTTTGACGCCGGTTGGGAAATCCGACTCACCCCTCATTCGCGCACAGCTACAGCGACGTCGCTGTCCAGTGCGCGAGGATCGGCCGGGCAAACCCTTCCGACGCCCAAGCCTGGACGGCCGAGAAATCCAGCTACGTAACGGAAGTCTATAGAGTTGAATTTCCACAAAAGCCCTGCTCGTATGCATGCATGCGCTTTTATACCCTCTGCTGCAGCGCTGCCGCCAGCGGAGTGTCGGAATTTACGGATCCTGCACCAGCTAGTTCTTTCACTCCCTACAGGTCACGCTCTTCCAACACTCAGGCCTTATGGCTGAATACGAGGTATTGTTGTTGCATCTCTAATGCATTTCGCGCACACTCTCTTTTCTTCTCTTTCGCATATATGTATGAGTGCACAGCTACTACATGCACTCATACATACACTGCGTGCCGCAGTTTTGTTGTTGGCCGTTTTGCATGTCGCTAGCATCGACACCTTCGTGTCATCTCGCGCGCTAGCGATCGTGAGTAGCCGACAGAGTTCAATAGCCTTTCGCCGCGGCTCTTGAGCTTTGGGCGCTCTGCGTTGTTGTTGCATACCACGAGCATCGTGTTTTTCGTCCCGTTTTGCGCATGCGCTGACCACTGTGCGTTTTTCATGCTGTCGCTGTTTACGTTTTGCATTTGAGTGCATTCTTCTTCCATTCGGGTGCGTGATGTTGTTATTGTTCTTGCGGAGTGCGCGCGCAACTTAAACAGTTTCGGCCGTGCCTGTTGTTGTTGTGCCGTTTCGTAGCGCACGACTTAAACTTCTTTGTTGCTGCGCATGCTCCCCTGTTTCGTGTGTGTTGTTGCTGTGCGGGCGCATCGGCGCTATATGAAGGCACCCAGCTGTCGGCGATTGAAGTCATCGGAGCTGATCAGCACAAGGCCACCATCGATACTTGAGCCACCAGCAGCTTTGTGAGCGAAAAGCTGGCCGACAGGCTCCGAGGAGTGGACGTGAGAGGCGCCACACAAAGACGCGTAAGTCTGGCAGACGGCTGTTGCAGTCATGTGGACTCGCAACTGGAGACGAGGATCACGCTGGGGAGTCAGCAGATCCTCATTCCATTGCTGGTGCTGCCAGGCATGATCGACGATCTGGTGCTGGGCTGGGATTTCTTGGCCAGCATGGGCATCGCGCTGGAGTGCGGTGGATTGAAGCTGAGGATCAAGCCGATAAATCCGCAGCCAAGCGGACAGCTGGACGAGAAGCTGTCAGTGGCGGTCGGCAGAATGGAAATGAGTCCACAGACGCCGATGGAGACGAGCTCGGAGCGTCAGCAGCCACTCCATGAGGATAAGGAGGCTGAGGCGTTTCGGAGGCAACAACGATTGAATTTCCAGCATAAGAAGACCAAGCAGAATGTTGTGGCGAAGAGGCATGCCGCTTTGTGACGAGCAAAAGCAAAACAACTGGGAAAGATACAGTTTTAGCCGATTTGACACCACCCCAATTTGCGTTGATATATCCGCCATAGCTTTTTCATCTTGAGTTGTCAACACGAGTATACATTCCAAATTACAACTCTCTAGCACTTCTAGAAGTAGTGTTTCTGAGATATCGGAAAATATATTTTCCGATTTGCCACGCCCCTAGTGGGCGTATCGGGAAAATCTTGACACTTTGTAATTCGAGGGTATACACGAGTATATATTCCAAATTCTCTAGCTTCAAAACTGTGCAAACGGTTTGCGTTCATACGGACAGATGGACGTACATTGCACAAAACCAATATACTCATTTCACTTTGTGAATGAGCATAATTATATAAAAAATATGTAAAAAGTAAGAAAGCTCTAGTCGGGGGTACCCGACTAGCAGATCCCCTGAACCCTGCGATGAGCCGATATTCCAAACATTCTATGCTTATTAACATCTATATACAAGCAACATATGCACACACACACACACACATACGCACGCATGTATAAGCGAGCGCTCTGCTGACTGCGCAGTTTACGCAGCGACTGCACTCGGGCTGCAAAAGAGCTATATTATGGGAACTTAATCGCTGAATAAGTTTCTTTGTAGATGGACTCTCCTAATCAAAATATCAGAGCGTGATAATGTCATTCCCATGTGTATATTTTCCAAAGCACAAGTCTCTAGTATATGAAATACGTTTTTTGCAAATTTATTAAAATATAATAAAAATCAAAATTTTATAAACAAACATATAAAACTAAATGCAAAATTTGGAGACTCTAGCTATAAATATGTAGGATATATAATTTAATTACTGGATTCTTGTTTAATCGATAACATTAAATTGATCAAATTTATCGAATTTGGAAACAAAATCGATCTGCGCGTCCTATATACGGACCTACATAAAGTCTCTCAAGTCTCTAGCTCTTATAAATTCCGAGATCGACGCTTTCAAACATACGGACAGACGGACGGACAGACGGACGGGGTAAATCAACTCAGCTCGTCGCCCTTAACAAAACCATTATACCCTGTTTTCCCATTTTCAATGGGTTCAGGGTATAACAAACAAAAACAAAACACACTTAATTTGAATGCAAAAAGAAAAGCGAGAAACCAAATACAACAACAAACAGCAAAACTTAAAGTTGTCACCGTCAATCAAACAGCAAAAAGCATGTTATAAGTAAAGAATGAAACTACTACACTTAAACTACAGGCATACCACACTATTAAAAACAAACAAAGAAACGAATTCAGATTAGAACATCTTAACGATGAAGAAAAATCAAAAGTTACTATAATTCTTTTCGAGTTTAGTGACGTTCAGTACAAAGAAAGTGTAAATTTGACTGTCCCCAGTACAATTAAGCCTGTCATTAAAACTAAACACGAAGATGCAATTTTTAAACGCCCTTACAAATACCCCCAAGCACACGATGTAGAAGTTGAAAAACAAATAAGGGAAATGATTGAACAAGGAATAATCCAAAAGTCAAACTCACCTTATTGCTCACCAATTTGGAGTGTGAAAAAGAAGAGTTTGCATCAGGGAAACAAAAGTTCCATAGTCATTGACAATCGAAATTTAAATGAAACTACAATTGTTGACAAATATCCTATTCCAGTCATGGATGATATAATTGTATATTCCACTTTATTGGAAGAACACTTATTATCATTAAAAAGAGTATTTAATAAGCTTAGAGAAGCCAATTTAAAAGCACAACTCGCCAAATGCGAATTCATGAAAAATGCACCTTCAGTTTTTGAGCGTACAGTGATGCATACGCTTGGGGAATTTGCAAATACATTTATAGTTGGCTATATGGATGACGTATTGGTGGTGGCTACAACAAAAGCTGAAGCTTTAGAAAGATTACAGATTACCCTTGATATTCTCACGAAAGCTGGATTTATGTTCAATATTAAAAAGTGTTCGTTTCTCAAGTCGACAGTTCAATATTTGGGATATGAAGTGAGCGAAGGCCAAATTCGTCCAAATTCACTTAAAGTTTCAGCGTTAACTGCTCTACCGCTTTCTCAGTCAGTCCCTGCTTTAAGATAATTTATTGGATTAGCGTCTTACTTTCGGCAATTTATACAAGGATTTTCCTATTTCATGAAGCCTTTGTATCTTTTGACATCGGAAAAGAACGAGTTTGTTTGGAATCCAGAACATGAACAAATAAGACAAAAAGTTATTTCTGCACTTACACAGAAGCCAGTTTTAGTTATTTTTAACCCTAAATATCCAATCGAATTGTATACTGATGCAAGTGCTCGAGGATATGGATCCATCTTGCTACACAAAATTGATAACAAGCCGCATGTCGTTGAATTTTTCAGTAAGGCTACTTCACCTGCTGAATCACGATACCATTCTTATGAGTTGGAGACCCTTACGGTTGTCATGGCTATAAAACATTTTCGTCATTATTTTATGGGTAGAGATTTTGTGGTTTTTACCGATTGCAGCTCACTTAAAGCATCAAGAGCTAAACGTGAATGGCTCATGCTGATTTCTTTTCCAGAAATCTCCCATCTGCTGATGTGATTGATACTTCTAAAGTTCCTGAAAAACGAGTTAATTTGGCAGAGATATCTAGTGATTGGCTTATGGCTGAACAGCGGAAGGATTTCGATATTATCAATATTGTGAACAAACTGAAGGACAATTCTCTTGCCGAGGACATTGCAAAAACTTATGTGTTGAGCACTTTGAAAAACTTACTGACGGCAGTTGAGACTAGCAACCGATCTTGGCAAAACGCATTGGGTGAGGTGCAGTTGGCCTTTAATTGCACAGTAAGTCGAGTGACAAAGGCAAGCCCTTTAGAATTGTTTATTGGCAAGGTTGCTCGTCCGTTAGGGTTGCTTCCACCATGTGAAACGACACAAGAGGTTGATTTGGCGGAATCAAGAGCTCGAGCAGTGCACAATATATTAGCGGCAGCAGTATATAGCAAGAAACGGTTTGATAAAACCAAGGCTAAGGTTGTTGGATACGAAGTAAGAGATTTTGTGTAGTTAAAGAATGAAGCAAGGCATCAAACGAAGTTAAGTCCAAAGTTTAGGGGACCGTTACAAATAGCTGAATTGTTGAACGGAGATAGATATATTCTAAGGTCACTGACAAATAATAGAAAATACAAATATGCTCATGACGATATAAGGAAATTCCAGAAGGGTATGTTCCAGTTGAGTTAGAAAGTAGTAATGAGGATTTGAATAAGATTGAGAATGAAACTGTTGAAACGACAGTATTGAAAAAATTGAGAATGAAACTGTTGAAAGAGACAGTATTAAAGAGTGAAACTGTTGAAAGGATATGTACCAGTTGAGTTAGAAAGTAGTAATGAGGATTTGAATAATGTTAAGAATGAAACTGTTGAAAGAGAAAGTATTGAAACGATTAAGAATGAAACTGTTGAAAGGGACAGTATTGAAACGATTGAGAATGAAACTGTTGAAAGGGACAGTATTGAAACGATTGAGATTGAAACTGTTGAAAGAGACAGTATTGAACCGATTGAGAATGAAACTGTTGAAAGAGAAAGTATGGATGCCTGAAGGGGCTGATAAGAAAAGTTGAAAGAATTGTTCATAATGCAAGCACAAGTGCTAAACAAATGTTTTGATCATGGCGTGTGGCGCATAAGATGATGTAATGTAAAACCAGTTGAGTTTATGATAATGAAAAGGATAGTGAAGAAAGTTTAATTCAGCTAAAGATTAATTTTATAGCAGTTTAAGAATGAAACTAAAAGTTGAAGATAAAATTTTGTATGAAACCCTGAAATAAAAATAGTTGTAATCAAAAAGGAAAATGTTAATCTTAAATTACTTTCGAAAATTTATAAATAAAATGAATTATGCAGTATCATATTGCGTCGGCTTTTAGTTATGCGTATTGGTGCGTCTTTCGATATTTCGCAATAATTATCTTCAGAATCAGCATAAGCCTTTGTAAGGGCTGTGATTGGTTGATTAAGTTCTCGGTTCTAGGAAGTCCCGGTTTAGCTCGCCGACAATCGGCGATGCAACTCTGCGCAGCGTGGTGAAAGCTCCCCCATGAGAAGCGAGCGGTGTGGTGAGTTGCGTCGCCGAGGCGATCGGGCGGCTCGAGCGTGGTAGAATTAAGAGCTTAGAATTAATTAGTTTTTGGCACGCGACCAAGACGGTCGCAAAAGGAAAGAGAAAAGATTAGCGAGCGCGGGGCGCCGCTGACAGGAAAAGAAGAAGGTTATCTGGACACGTGACCGGTACGGCAGGGCTCGACCGGCAGCCAAGGTATAATAAGAGCAAAGTTGTAAACTAGTTGTTGGGCGCAGCAACACCTAGTTGTACTATGTAAGAGAATTCGGCATATCACTAAGAGATTTCGGCAACTTGTGCCGTTTTGCTCTCCGACGCAGCCGACTCAAGCCGGCGCTCGTAGATCAATGCAGCAGTGCAATTTTGGACGTCTTTCTTAGTTATTCGTTTTGGGCAGATGGTCGTGCGCAGCATCTCTGCAGTCACATCCAAACATATATACACATAGAACAATAAAATAAACTGTGAACATAGAAAATAAATAAATAATAGATATATTAGAAAGCTATTCGAAAAATCTCGATAGCTCAACACTTGGAGACCCCGACGTGATCTATATATATATATATATATATATATATATATATGTATATATATATATATATATATATAAGTTCTTGCAAGTTCCGTTTGCGCATAAACCGTTTTATATCATTTACTTTGTGCCGCTACTTATTGCATAGTCGTCAGACACACATTCGTTTCGACTTGCAATACAGTGCCAGCTATTGTGCGTGCGTTCAGATATTGTGCGTGCATTAGTTGTAATGCATACAGGCATTAAATAGTGGCGATTTAATAAAGAATTTTTAATAAACCAATTAATAAATCAATTTAAATTAATTTCATTTTCTAGTGTTATAAATGTTCTCCCTATTGCACTCGATCCGTTCGCCAACAATACAGTCGCTTCCATAAAAAACGTGTCGGTGCGCGTTAATTCATATATTACATTTACATGCAAACACGTACAGCTATCAAATAATAGTTCTGCAGTCATTTGCATACCAACACTTTCAAGCCATACCGTTACTTCTTGTGTGCGACGTCTACTCGTCATGGCGAATTTAGAAGCTAGTACAGTTGCGCCTGAAGAGCGAGTGAGTTCTTATAAGCTAGAGTGACCAAACGTCCTGGAATTCCGGGACATGTCCCGCTTTAGTCAAGACAAGTGAAGAATTTGTTTGAGGAAAGCAGAGCAGATAAGCAGTTTTTTGCAACACAGTCGTCGATCGTCCCGGAATGGCCTGAGGCCGATCTGGTCACCCTATTATAAGATCAAGGTTGCAAATTAAAGTTGAAGCGGAGGCGCTTACCGATCAAAGTGACAGTACCTTAACAGTTTTATTGGAGCATATTGACAAGTTATGCAGTTACTTTGGTGAAGCCCACGACCACCTAGAGGAGCTTGATTTTGATGAGATGCACAGTGACTTGCGCATGGATTTCGATGACTTAATATTGGTCATGCAGTCTTCAATATTGTCGGAAATTCAGAGCCGCAGCACTCAAGTGCCTCATAGTTCCTCGCTTAGTAGACCAATGACGCATATGCAGGCTCCGCTCCTAAACTAAATTCCGCAACTGCGCTGACGCCATTAAAATTACCTACGTTCAGCGGTGGTATGAAAAATGGACCGATTTCTACTCAATGTTTTTAACAATCATTGATAGTCGACCCGAAGTCAACAACATGGAAAAGCCTCAATATTTACGATCCTGTCTAGACGGTGCAGCGTTGGACACAGTTCGCTCTCTGGAGATTTCAAACGATAACTATACGGAGGCCATAACTCTATTGAAACAAAGATATGATAACCGACGTTTAATTTTCCAGGCACACATCGTAAAGATCTTGGGGCTGAAGAGGGTAGAGAGCGGATCTACGAGCAAGTTGCGAGAACTATCGGACAGGTTCAATGTGCATATGCGTGCACTCAGCAGCCTGGGCACAACAGAGCAGATAGCCAGCGCCATGATAGCTCAGGTGCTGCTACAGA
This sequence comes from Drosophila nigricruria, assembly GCA_037075265.1. NCBI lineage: Eukaryota > Metazoa > Arthropoda > Insecta > Diptera > Drosophilidae > Drosophila > Drosophila nigricruria. Next base: position 379,024 of record JBAMCI010000058.1, read on the forward strand.
AGTTCGATGCGGCCACACAAGCTAAGTGGGAAGAGAAGTTGGAGGATTCAGTGACGGCATCTCGTATACGTACATGCGAAGAAGTTTCTTCATTTCTTGAGCTCCGTTGGAATCGAAGGAGTTTGCTATGACGAACTATTCATCCAGCAAGCCTGTGAATAGTAGTATCAAATTTGTCACCAACAGGTCAGCATTCCATATAACGGACCACAGCGCACAGAGTTGTGTCTTTTGCAATACGCCAGAGCATACTATCTACAAATGCTCAAGATTTGCAAACTTGACACCTAGTCTACGCCTGAATGAGATCAAAAGGGCTGGACTATGTTTGAACTGCTTGAAAGTCGGCCATCAGTCGCGACAATGTGGCTCGGGCGGCTGCCGAGTCTGTGGAGTCAAGCATCACACGCTTCTCCACCTCGGCAACTCCAGCACATCACAAGCAGGAGCTCTGTCAAAGCAACATTCATCGTCATCAATGATGCAGGGCATTCCTACGCAACCCCCAGCCCCATCTACTAATCTCCTATCCCAAGATCTGATCAGCGATGGAACATACCGCCAAACATAACTCTGGCTGATCCAGCTTTTCATATTCCGCAGCGAATAAATTTGCTTATCGGAGCTAGCCTTTTCTATGAGTTGCTCTGTGCGGGTCAAATCAAGTTGCTGCCTGGACTGACACTTTTACAGAAGACTCGTCTTGGTTGGATTGTGTCTGGAGGCGGAATTCGCAGCCCCAACACCGTGCTCGTGACTTCGAAGGTACCTTCAGAGCCAGATACAGACTCTGGTTCTGACGCCCAGTTGGACAGTCTCGTTCGGCGTTTCTGGGAGGTTGAGAGCTGCAATGACTACGTCGTAAGGATCAGCAAAGAAGACTTGGACTGCGAGGCACATTTTGTAAGGCATTATACTCGAGTAGCCAATGGCCAATACTCAGTGCGCTTGCCTGTCAAGCTTAATTGTGAGCTTCTCGGTGAGTCTTATCAGCAGGCGCGGCGCAGATTTCTCAATTTGGAGAGGAAATTAAGTCGCTTGCCTCATATAAAGACTCAATACTCAGCATTCATGAAAGAGTACTCTGAGCTGAGTCACATGTCGCGTGTTCCGCGCGAATTGTTTCAACACTGCAGATATTTTCTTCCGCATCACTGCGTCCTGAAGGAAGACAGTACAACCACTAAGCTTCGTGTCGTTTTTGATGGGTCAGCTGCTACATCAAGTGGCTATTCACTAAACGAATTTCAGGTCCTGTCATTCAGCCGAAGATGATCAACATATTATTTCGTTTCCGAGCCTATCCAGTTGCACTCATCGGAGATATCTACAAGATGTATCGCTGCGTGAAGGTGCCTGAACCAGACGGCTATCTACAATGTATTCTTTGGAGAAATTCACCTGACGATGAGTTAGAAGTGTTTAAGTTGGACACTGTAACTTATGGAACGAAACCGGCTTCATTCTTATCGGTGCGTGCCATGCACCAACTCGCCATAGATGAACGAGATGCGTTCCCACTCGGCTCAGAGGTGTTGCTTTGCGATTTTTATGTCAACGATTTGATTTCTGGAGGAAAATCAGTCGAAGAAGCAAGGCGTGTCATGCAGGAGACCACTGGAATTTTGGCAGGTGGAGGATTCAAATTAAGGAAGTGGTGTTCAAGCCATCCCATGGTGCTGGACGGCGTGACAGATTGCGACAAGGAATCTCTTATTAAGTTCAATGATGGCAGCGACATTACAAAGACACTTGGCCTTGCATGGGATCCAGCATCTGATCAACTTTTATTTTCATACTTGGCTCTGGACTCGAGCTGCAAGCCCTGTAGACGTTCTGTTCTTTCGTCCATTGCTCGGTTCTACGACCCGCTTGGACTGGTCGGCCCAGTAATAACAAAGGCAAAAATATTCTTACAGCAGCTGTGGAGGCATAAGCTTAATTGGGACGAGAGTCTTCCTTCGGCACTTCATACAGCATGGCGTATCCAAGGGGCAACCTGGCACTAGCAGGTTACTTTGCTCAAAGTCTCGAGTCTCTCCCTTAAAGACGCTTACTGTTCCGAAGCTGGAATTATGTGGAGCAAAGTTACTAGCACGTCTGATGGATGAAGTAGCTGGCTTAGGCATTTTCACAAGTCAGTTTCACTGCTGCTGTGACTCTACTGTCGCATTATCCTGGATCAATGACGAACCCGGACGCTTCAATGTATTTGTTGCAAATCGCATCGCCACGATACAAGATCTTACATCTACAATGGAGTGGCACTACGTACCTACTGAGTTAAATCCCGCTGACATATTATCTCGAGGTTCACTGCCCATTGAGTTGAACGCATCATCTCTTTGTTTTAGCGGTCCTGACTTCATTTCTAAGCCCAGATCGCGGTGGCCAGTCTCGGTGCTTCCAAAGAAAACTTCAGTGGAGCGTCGGAAGACTGCTCTTCTCGTAGGGCGGGCAGTCTGCGACGCCTCTATGGATTGCAAGTATTCGAACTCTTTTAGTCGTCTGCAGCGTATCTTTGCATATGTATCGAAGTTTATTCATAAAGTTCGTGGTCCAGAACTCACTATCAGAGACATCCGAACCGGCACCCATATACTGTTGCGGGTGATTCAACGAGCTCATCTTTGGGAAGAAATAAACACACTTCAAACTAAGGGAACTGTTTCATCATCCAGCAGTCTTGCCTCCTTGTCGCCATTCTTTGACGAATTTGGGCTGCTACGTGTGGATGGTCGTCTCAAAAACTCTACATTGAACTTCGATAGTCGCCATCCAATCATCTTACCCAGAAGTCATCCAGTAGCTCGGGCCATTATCATGCATTACCATCAGTGCTATCGTTGGTTCGATCCCAGTATTGGCCAATTGGTGGCAGAAAAACTGTAACTAGCGTGATTCATAAATGCGTGATATGCTTTCGGGCCAAACCACGACTAGTAGAGCACATAATGGCAGTTCTTCCCAAGGATCGCGTCGAAGGCTGTCGGGCGTTTTGGGCGACTGGAATCGATTTTTGCGGACCTTTCTTTTACAAGCCTGAGGCACGAAATAAGACTCCTGTAAAATGTTACGTCTGTGTTTTTATCTGTTCTGCTACGAAGACTATATGGTTAGAACTGGTCAAGGACTAAACCACTACTGCATTTCTGCATGCTCTACAGCGGTTTATATGCACTCGAGGAAAGCCAAGTCAAATTTGGTCTGACAATGCCACCAATTTTCTTGGTGCCCGCAACCAGCTTCAGGAGTTGAAACGTCTGATTCTGTCAGATGCTCATCAGAATGCAGTGAAGGACTTCTGTCTAGCTGACTCAATAGAATGGAATTTCATCCCTCCACGATCTCCTCACTTTGGTGGCTTGTGGGAGGCTGCAGTGAAGACAGCGAAACATCATTTTTACCGAGCTGCTGGTCCTGCTATCCTGGCCTATGATGTTGGTCTGCAACATCGCGGCTGTTATTAATTCTCGACCTTTAGTTTCGATTTCAGAGCATCCAGCAGATTTAGACGGATTGACGCCTGCGCATTTCCTTAATGGCGGCCCTCCTTTATCCTTCAGTGAGCCTAACCTTACAAGGGTTAAATTTAATCGTTCGGATACCTGAGCTATCTTCAGCAGGTATTCTGGACACGCTGGTGAGAGGAGTACTTGAACCTTTTGCAGCAGCGAGCAAAATGGAGAGTATCTCAACCTGGCTTATCGGTTGGTGATGTGGTTCTCGTAAAGGACGAGAATCTGCCACCGCTGAAGTGGCCGTTGTCCAGGATAGTCGAACTCATCCCTGGAAGCGACGGCGTCGCAAGAGTCGCCGTACTTAAAACGGAGGCTGGCGAAATTAGAAGGGCTACAAACAAGCTGTGCCTGCTGCCAATTAAAGATTCTGTTAAAGCCTACGCTTCAACGGGGGGAGGATGTTGGGCGCAGCAACACCTAGCTTTACTATGTAAGAGAATTTGGCATATCAGTAAGAGATTTCGGCAACTTGTTTGCTCTCCGCGCTTTGCACGCACATTCGTTCTCACGACGCAGCCGGCTCAAGCCGGCGCTCAACACTAGTAATAATTAAAAAAATTAGATAATCTAACACATCTGATTTTTTTATTTCAACAAAGGCGACTAAAACGCAACTTTAACAAATTGCGCGCCGGCCGACGTGGTGAACCCCGTTGGCGGCCGCTACTAATCCAAAGTAGTTTTGAGCAGTAGTTGGGCGAGGCAAAGTCCCGTTCGCCGCGTGGATAACCCCGGCATAAAAAACGGCGTCACCTAGAGCGGTTGCCCGCTTAGATCTTTTGAGAGCAGTAGTTTGTACTAACCAAAACGACCCGCTTTCCCCTCCCTTAAGTCCCGTCCCCGCACTTAAGAAATATTCTTGTAGGTGCTGGTCCTGGGAGACTGAGTCTGCACTCCGGCCAGATTTGTACCTTTACATCATATTGTTTTTTTTAGCATGGCACACCCAAAAGGGGGCGTAAAAATTAATTTTCGGTCATCGATAGAAGAGCCTGAGAGGCAGCCGGATCGGCCTCCATTCCGTCTCGGGCATACCCGGCGACTGCTCTCTCTCCCTCGGCGCATTCCTCCTCTCCCACGGCGAGTTGGGCGGCGACCGCAGCTGCTGAGGCGGCTGCGGTGGCGGCGACGGCGGTGACTGCGACAGTGGCTGCTCCTCCAGCCTGAAGCCCGCGGGCCAAGGTGCGATAGCCTCTCGCCAACGCACCTCCACTTGCGTGCACATGCCGAGCCGTGATCACGGGTGGTCCCGGTTCCTCCCTGGACTCGGAGTCGGTCACGTAGATAACCTCCTCGTCCCCGTATTCTCCCTCGTCGTCGGCGAATACCACCCGTTCTGCATATATTCGGAACACAGTCCCTCGTCCCACCGTTCGGCCTCCGATGCTATGTCCGCCGACTCACCCGTTGAGCCCCAGCCTGGCGGCGACCATCTTCCTCCTTCTCTGGGCGAATAAGCCGGGGACCAATCACTTGCTCCGAACCCTTCTTCCCGCTTGCCTGAGGCTTCCTCCAGCTCCAGATCCTTCGGGCGCCTTGGTAGTTGCCTGCTCACTCGCCGTCGCGGATGAAATGGCAACCGCACGAGCGGCAGCCTCACCTGCCCTCGACGCGCCCGACGCCTAGGCGCCGGTGGTTCACCACGGCTTTCCCGTTCCGCAGCTCCAGCGTAGTCGCTGGCCAACAGGCGGGGATCAGTCGGGTGCACCCGTCCGACGCCCAAGTCCGGACGGCCGATGGTGGAAAGCTCGCGTGCGCTCTCCATTTCTTAATGCGTTTCAATAGGCCGGCCGCGTGCTCACACGGCCTTTTATACCCTCTGCTGCAGCGCTGCCGCCAGCGGAGTGTCGGAAATTAACGGATCCTGCACTAGCTAGTTCTCTTACTCTCTACAGGTCACGCTCTTCCAACACTCTGGCCTTATGGCTGAATGCGAGGTATTGTTGTTGCATCTCTAATGCACACTCTCTTTTCTTCTCTTTCGCATATATGTATGAGTGCACAGCTACTACATGCACTCATACATACACTGCGTGCCCTATTTTGTTTTTGGCCGTTTTGCATGTCGCTAGCATCGACACCTTCGTGTAATCTCGTGCGCTAGCGATCGTGCGTAGCCGACAAAGTTCAGTAGCCTTTCGCCGCGGCTGTTGAACTTTGGGCGCTCTGCGTTGTTGTTGCCTACCACGCTCATCGTGATTTTCGTCCCATTTTTACGCATGCGCTGACCACTGTGCGCCTTTCATGTTGTCGCTGTTTTCGTTCTGCGTGTGTGTGCGCTCTTTTTCGGCTCGGGTGCGTGATGTTGTTGTTATTTTTGCAGAGTGCGCGCGCAACTTAAACGGTTTCGGCCGTGCCTGTTGTTGTTGTGCCGTTTCGTAGTTGCCGATTATTTTGCTGCTGCGCATGCTCCCCCGTTTCGTGTGTGTGCGCGCGCAAATTCAAACAACTTTGTTGTTCCGCTCACAACATTTTGGCTGTTTTTGCCGTGGATTTGATTTGTGCGGCCGATGCTAATTTTGCTTATGTTTACAAAAACTTTTTCCCCTACATACATATATAGGTTTTTAACTTTTCCCCCTACATACATATATAGGTTTTTGGTTAATACACATAGCTATGTGTATTCACTCCCTTTTTTTTTTTTATAAACTGGCTGGCAACTCACCCGCTTCTGCTCGATATGGCTTGAGGTCCGCCACATGAGCCGTCCTGCTCCGTTTATCTGCCTCTGAAGTGATCCGGCAGATAACCGGGGAGATCAAACTGACCACCGTATACGGTCCTCCATATCGTGGGGCCAGTTTCGCTGCAACTCCATCCGCGGCATTGGACCAGTGGCGTTCCTTTGCCCACACCTTGTCCCCTACGGCCGGCTTCCACCGCCGCTGCCGTAGATTGCAGTGCCGCGTCTGATCCTGGGCAGCTTTGGTTGCTCTCTCCTGTCCTGCTTCTTGGAGTTGGCTGTTATTGCAGCGCTGAGACAGCTCGCACCGCCGCACATATGCCCGCACGTCGCGGTACATACCAGGCCAGTAGTGCCTCGCTGCCACCCGAGCAATTGTTTGTCGGCTCCCAAGGTGGCCAGCGTTGGCTGCGTCGTGGTTCTCCTTCAGAACTTGTTTGCGCCTCTCCGTCGGCACACACAGTTTCCACGCAGCCACGTCCTTGTGGCCGGCTTGGTGCGGGATGTGCCGGTAAACCTTTCCGGCCTCTTCCCTGTAACCCGAAAACTTTGTTGGGCTTCTGCGCAGGTCCTGGCACAACTTGGCAATCCAGCGATATCCTCTCCCAGCTGGTTTGCCTTTGCTCGTCACCAAGCGGCACGCCTCTTCGCCCAGCGACTGCCGTGATAGCGCACGTTTCTGCCTCCGAAACGCCTCAGCCTCCTTATCCTCATGGAGTGGCTGCTGACGCTCCGAGCTCGTCTCCATCGGCGTCTGTGGACTCATATTCATCCTGCCGACCGCCACTGACAGCTTCTCCTCCAGCTGCCCGCTTGGCTGCGGATTTATCGGCTTGATCCTCAGCTTCAAGCCACCACACTCCAGCGCGATACCCATGCTGGCCAAGAAATTCCAGCCCAGCACCAGATTGTCGATCATGCCTGGCAGCACCAGCAATGGAATGAGGATCTGCTGACTCCCCAGCGTGATCCTTGTCTCCAGTTGCGAGTCCACTTAACTGCAACTGCCGTCTGCCAGACTTACGCGTCTTTGTGTGGCGCGTCTCACGCATACACCTCGGAGCCTGTCGGCCAGCTTTTCGCTCACAAAGCTGCTGGTGGCTCCAGTATCGATGGTGGCCTTGTGCTGATCAGCTCCAATGACCACAATCGCCGACAGCTGGGTGCCTTCGTCCACAAGACTACCCACCAGTGTCTGGGGGCCTCCGTGACGCTGCTCCCGCTCGCCCCTGGATGGCGGGTGCCTCTGGCCGTTTACCGACTGGCAACAATTCGCTGTTCGTACGCCGATGCGCCCGCATTGACAACAAAACTCCAGGCGCTCGTTGCGGCACTCAACTGCGTAGTGTCCCTCTTGGTCACATATCCGGCATGCCCTGGCGGGGTTCTGGACATGTGTCCTTGGCCCTGCTGTGCATGTCCTGGGCGCGGGTCGAGGTCTCGCCTCCTCAACGGCCATACTCCGGTGGTATTCCTCATCCTCCGGGCTCCCAGCGTCGTCCATGACCATCAGCCCTGTCTTATTGCCTCGCTGTTGCTGCCGCAACTTTTCCCGATCCCTTTCCAGATCCTCGAAATCGTTCGCCAGCAGCATCAGCTCCGTCAAGTTGCAGAACTGATATGGACGAGCATATGCGCGCAGATCAGGCAAACTATTGCTGTAAATAGTTTTTAGCTCACGATCTGCCGCATAGCGTAGTGGCCGCATCAAGGTTTGCATATCCACCATGTAAACCTTGAAGGGCTCGCCCATCATCTGCCTCCGTCGAGCAACCTCGTTCTTCAACTCCCGCATGACGAACGTTTCCCACGCTGTCCAGTGCCTGTTGTTGACCACGTACCACTTTAAGGGAATGCCTTTGAGCAGCTCTGACATCGCCCTCGGGATCAGGTCCAGATCCAGACCATAGGTGTCGGCCGACCACTCCACTTGCTCCAAAAACTCCAGCGGCTTCGTTGTGCCATCGAAGCGGAAGCCCCATTCTCGCACCTGCTTGGCGACCTTTGGGTACTCCAGCGCTGTGCAGCTCGGCCCTCGTGGCCTTATTTCTGGTTGCGGGGTGGATGTGGCTCTCCACGATCCTCGTTGCATCTCTTGCAGGAGGGCGGCGGCGGCACTGGTGGATGGCAGAGACAATCGTGCCACATTCACGATCTCATCTTGCTCACCCAGCTCGTTTTCCTCGACGGCGGTCAGCGCTTCGTCTCTCAGCGGCGAACGGCGTCCATGCAGGTTCGCAATCTCCGCGATCCTGATAGAATAAGGAATCCTTCGCTCATTCATTGTGACCCACTCGCCGAACTGCCTCCGCATTGCGTCCAGAGTGCCAGTCAAACTTATGCCGAACTCGATCCCGTAGCGCAGCACATCATCCTTCTTGGGATTATATACCCAAGCTCGCATTATTTTTCTACACTGACTATATTATTGTCGGGCCCCACGTTGGGCGCCAGTTGCAACGAACCTCGGTATATCCCGAGTTTAAGCCGGGCCGGACACAGCCGACTGTGCGTTCGTGCCAACAAATTTATATGTAGCGCCTTGCGATAAATTATAATGCAGTGTGTTTTATGGTTGCGTTGGATATATTTTCTCAATTTACAAGTTTATATTATTTACCAAATCTAGCGCTTAGTAAAGCACACCTTTCCACAGGTTCGCAGGTATACGTTTAGCGCACTCTGGCGAATGGTACGGCACTCTTGGTTCTCCAAGGATACGCTTGAGCACTCCAGGTGACGCCAGGATCCACACTGAATACTCCGGCGGTTCGCTCGGCTATTGCAGTGACCCCTACGGCTGGATACGCTCACAAGCACACCTTGAGACCTTCTCAAGCTACCGTCACCACTCTTACGCACAGCTACGCAAACGTTACCTTTGCTCCTGCTCCAGGATCCGCCACTAATGCTGTAGATTTGGCCGTGCTGCACCAATGTCCTGGTTGGTGGCAGCTGATGTCCTTCCGGTGTCCGCGTCTCGAGCCTATGTCCTCAATAGGCGTCCAAGATATTCCTCGTAGATATCCTTCCAGCGATGTCCTTCCTCTCGAATTCCTTGGCAGCGATGTCCTTCCTCTCGAAGTCCTTGGCAGCGATGTCCTTCCTCTCGAAGTCCTTGCTGGTCACTTTCCCACTCGCGTAACTTGTTTACGTCGGCACTCAATACTTTCACTTTTTACTTTCTTTGACTGTCCCGGTGCCGAGTTGCGGGCGCCTTTTTATAGCAGCGACGCAGGCCCTGCTTCGAGCTATGACGGCGCCGGCTCGGCTCTGGAGCGGGGCCTGTCTGCCGCTCGTGTCCGCGAAAACGGCAGTATCACGTGATTTAGCGCGACGCCAAATCGCCGAAATTGGCATACGAGTGAAAGTGTACACTACTTTCTCGCAGCCACAAGCGGTACTTCGGCCAACGGTCGCCGATGATCGCCGTGAGAGCGACGTGAGCAATGCGCTGAACACATACGAGCGACAGAGACAGACTACGTCGATCTCTGCGCCCTTTCCAGTAGCGAGGGTCGCTACTATCGTACTCGCGTCGCTGTGTGGAACAATACATGCAGGCACGCATATATGCATAAGTGCACAGCAAATACATGCACCTATACATACACTACGTGTCCGTCTATATTGTTCCTCACAATACGTACAAAGAGAGACAGTGGCGAGTGGCGAATGAATCGTGGCACACAACGGCTTTAAGTGATTTTTTTTTGGGAAAAAAAAAAAACTTAAAAGAGACAGTGGCGAGTGGCGAATGAACAGTGGCGCACAGCGGTTTTTTTTCGAGTGGGTTTTTTTTTTTTTTTGGAATAGAAAAAAAAAAAATAATATATACATATATATAAAGAGAGACACCGGGGCTGCGAAGACGTATAGTGGTACAAAGTTACGTTTTTTGAGTGAGTTTTTTTTTTGAAGAAAAAAAGTAAATATAGAAACAGACAACAGTAACAAGAACAAGAAGTACTGGTACGAAGCAACGTTTTTATACTCATTCACAAAGTGAAATGAGTATATTGGTTTTGTGCAATGTCCGTCACGCTGTCCGTCCGTCCGTCCGTCCGTCCGTCTGTCCGTCTGTCCTTATGATCGCAAGCCATTTGCACAGTTTTGAAGCTAGAGAAATTTGGAATATATACTCGTGTATACCCTCGAATTATAAAGTGTCAAGATATTCCCGATACGCCCACTAGGGGCGTGGCAAATCGGAAAATCCATTTTCCGATATCTCACAAACTTTACTTCTAGAAATGCTAGAGAGTTGCAATTTGGAATGTAGACTCGTGTTGACAATTCAAGATGAAAAGGCTATGGCGGTTATATCTACGACCATTGGGGGCGTGGCAACCCGCAAAGGTTTATAGCTCCTACGGTTTTAGAGCTAGAATCTTCAAAATTGAATGGTTAAGTTACTAGTGAGCTTCTCTATCGTCCCCTACGGCCGGCTTCCACTGCCGCCTCCGTAGATTGTAGTGCCGCGTCTGATCCTGAGCAGCTTTGGTTGCTCTCTCCTGTCCTGCTTCTTGGAGTTGGCTGTTATTGCAGCGCTGACACAGCTCGCACCGCCGCACATATGCCCGCACGTCGCGGTACATACCCGGCCAGTAGTGCCTCGCTGCCACCCGAGCAATTGTTTGTCGGCTCCCAAGGTGGCCAGCGTTGGCTGCGTCGTGGTTCTCCTTCAGAACTTGTTTGCGCCTCTCCGTCGGCACACACAGTTTCCACGCAGCCACGTCCTTGTGGCCGGCTTGGTGCGGGATGTGCCGGTAAACCTTTCCGGCCTCTTCCCTGTAGCCCGAAAACTTTGTTGGGCTTCTGCGCAGGTCCTGGCACAACTTGGCAATCCAGCGATATCCTCTCCCAGCTGGTTTGCCTTTGCTTGTCACCAAGCGGCACGCCTCTTCGCCCAGCGACTGCCGTGATAGCGCACGTTTCTGCCTCCGAAACGCCTCAGCCTCCTTATCCTCATGGAGTGGCTGCTGACGCTCCGAGCTCGTCTCCATCGGCGTCTGTGGACTCATATTCATCCTGCCGACCGCCACTGACAGCTTCTCCTCCAGCTGCCCGCTTGGCTGCGGATTTATCGGCTTGATCCTCAGCTTCAAGCCACCACACTCCAGCGCGATACCCATGCTGGCCAAGAAATTCCAGCCCAGCACCAGATTGTCGATCATGCCTGGCAGCACCAGCAATGGAATGAGGATCTGCTGACTCCCCAGCGTGATCCTTGTCTCCAGTTGCGAGTCCACTTAACTGCAACTGCCGTCTGCCAGACTTACGCGTCTTTGTGTGGCGCGTCTCACGCATACACCTCGGAGCCTGTCGGCCAGCTTTTCGCTCACAAAGCTGCTGGTGGCTCCAGTATCGATGGTGGCCTTGTGCTGATCAGCTCCAATGACCACAATCGCCGACAGCTGGGTGCCTTCGTCCACAAGACTACCCACCAGTGTCTGGGGGCCTCCGTGACGCTGCTCCCGCTCGCCCCTGGATGGCGGGTGCCTCTGGCCGTTTACCGACTGGCAACAAGTCGCTGTTCGTACGCCGATGCGCCCGCATTGCCAACAAAACTCCAGGCGCTCGTTGCGGCACTCAACTGCGTAGTGTCCCTCTTGGTCACATATCCGGCATGCCCTGGCGGGGTTCTGGACATGTGTCCTTGGCCCTGCTGTGCATGTCCTGGGCGCGGGTCGAGGTCTCGCCTCCTCAACGGCCATACTCCGGTGGTATTCCTCATCCTCCGGGCTCCCAGCGTCGTCCATGACCATCAGCCCTGTCTTATTGCCTCGCTGTTGCTGCCGCAACTTTTCCCGATCCCTTTCCAGATCCTCGAAATCGTTCGCCAGCAGCATCAGCTCCGTCAAGTTGCAGAACTGATATGGACGAGCATATGCGCGCAGATCAGGCAAACTATTGCTGTAAATAGTTTTTAGCTCACGATCTGCCGCATAGCGTAGTGGCCGCATCAAGGTTTGCATATCCACCATGTAAACCTTGAAGGGCTCGCCCATCATCTGCCTCCGTCGAGCAACCTCGTTCTTCAACTCCCGCATGACGAACGTTTCCCACGCTGTCCAGTGCCTGTTGTTGACCACGTACCACCTTAAGGGAATGCCTTTGAGCAGCTCTGACATCGCCCTCGGGATCAGGTCCAGATCCAGACCATAGGTGTCGGCCGACCACTCCACTTGCTCCAAAAACTCCAGCGGCTTCGTTGTGCCATCGAAGCGGAAGCCCCATTCTCGCACCTGCTTGGCGACCTTTGGGTACTCCAGCGCTGTGCAGCTCGGCCCTCGTGGCCTTATTTCTGGTTGCGGGGTGGATGTGGCTCTCCACGATCCTCGTTGCATCTCTTGCAGGAGGGCGGCGGCGGCACTGGTGGATGGCAGAGACAATCGTGCCACATTCAGGATCTCATCTTGCTCACCCAGCTCGTTTTCCTCGACGGCGGTCAGCGCTTCGTCTCTCAGCGGCGAACGGCGTCCATGCAGGTTCGCAATCTCCGCGATCCTGATAGAATAAGGAATCCTTTGCTCATTCATTGTGACCCACTCGCCGAACTGCCTCCGCATTGCGTCCAGAGTGCCAGTCAAACTTATGCCGAACTCGATCCCGTAGCGCAGCACATCATCCTTCTTGGGATTATATACCCAAGCTCGCATTATTTTTATACACTGACTATATTATTGTCGGGCCCCACGTTGGGCGCCAGTTGCAACGAACCTCGGTATATCCCGAGTTTAAGCCGGGCCGGACACAGCCGACTGTGCGTTCGTGCCAACAAATTTATATGTAGCGCCTTGCGATAAATTATAATGCAGTGTGTTTTATGGTTGCGTTGGATATATTTTCTCAATTTACAAGTTTATATTATTTACCAAATCTAGCGCTTAGTAAAGCACACCTTTCCACAGGTTCGCAGGTATACGTTTAGCGCACTCTGGCGAATGGTACGGCACTCTTGGTTCTCCAAGGATACGCTTGAGCACTCCAGGTGACGCCAGGATCCACACTGAATACTCCGGCGGTTCGCTCGGCTATTGCAGTGACCCCTACGGCTGGATACGCTCACAAGCACACCTTGAGACCTTCTCAAGCTACCGTCACCACTCTTACGCACAGCTACGCAAACGTTACCTTTGCTCCTGCTCCAGGATCCGCCACTAATGCTGTAGATTTGGCCGTGCTGCACCAATGTCCTGGTTGGTGGCAGCTGATGTCCTTCCGGTGTCCGCGTCTCGAGCCTATGTCCTCAATAGGCGTCCAAGATATTCCTCGTAGATATCCTTCCAGCGATGTCCTTCCTCTCGAATTCCTTGGCAGCGATGTCCTTCCTCTCGAAGTCCTTGGCAGCGATGTCCTTCCTCTCGAAGTCCTTGCTGGTCACTTTCCCACTCGCGTAACTTGTTTACGTCGGCACTCAATACTTTCACTTTTTACTTTCTTTGACTGTCCCAGTGCCGAGTTGCGGGCGCCTTTTTATAGCAGCGACGCAGGCCCTGCTTCGAGCTATGACGGCGCCGGCTCGGCTCTGGAGCGGGGCCTGTCTGCCGCTCGTGTCCGCGAAAACGGCAGTATCACGTGATTTAGCGCGACGCCAAATCGCCGAAATTGGCATACGAGTGAAAGTGTACACTACTTTCTCGCAGCCACAAGCGGTACTTCGGCCAACGGTCGCCGATGATCGCCGTGAGAGCGACGTGAGCAATGCGCTGAACACATACGAGCGACAGAGACAGACTACGTCGATCTCTGCGCCCTTTCCAGTAGCGAGGGTCGCTACTATCGTACTCGCGTCGCTGTGTGGAACAATACATGCAGGCACGCATATATGCATAAGTGCACAGCAAATACATGCACCTATACATACACTACGTGCCCGTCTATATTGTTCCTCACAATACGTACAAAGAGAGACAGTGGCGAGTGGCGAATGAATCGTGGCACACAACGGCTTTAAGTGATTTTTTTTTGGGAAAAAAAAAAAAACTTAAAAGAGACAGTGGCGAGTGGCGAATGAACAGTGGCGCACAGCGGTTTTTTTTCGAGTGGGTTTTTTTTTTTTTTTTGGAATAGAAAAAAAAAAATAATATATACATATATATAAAGAGAGACACCGGGGCTGCGAAGACGTATAGTGGTACAAAGTTACGTTTTTTGAGTGAGTTTTTTTTTTGAAGAAAAAAAGTAAATATAGAAACAGACAACAGTAACAAGAACAAGAAGTACTGGTACGAAGCAACGTTTTTATACTCATTCACAAAGTGAAATGAGTATATTGGTTTTGTGCAATGTCCGTCACGCTGTCCGTCCGTCCGTCCGTCCGTCCGTCTGTCCGTCTGTCCGTATGATCGCAAGCCATTTGCACAGTTTTGAAGCTAGAGAAATTTGGAATATATACTCGTGTATACCCTCGAATTATAAAGTGTCAAGATTTTCCCGATACGCCCACTAGGGGCGTGGCAAATCGGAAAATCCATTTTCCGATATCTCACAAACTTTACTTCTAGAAATGCTAGAGAGTTGCAATTTGGAATGTAGACTCGTGTTGACAATTCAAGATGAAAAGGCTATGGCGGTTATATCTACGACCATTGGGGGCGTGGCAACCCGCAAAGGTTTATAGCTCCTACGGTTTTAGAGCTAGAATCTTCAAAATTGAATGGTTAAGTTACTAGTGAGCTTCTCTATCGATGACCTTTTTGGGGCATACCCGGCTAATAAATACCCTGTAATTTTTGCATTTTTTTAGTGTAAACATTCAAATTTCACACTTACGTTACTCTTCACTACTTCTAAGAACTGGCCAAAAATAATATGTCTACTCCCACGGGGGGCGTGGAAAATCGGGAAAAACTGTATTCTCAGTGAGAAAATCAAATTTTATGACGGTATTACTGCTGATCTCCTCTATTTATTTCCCAAAAATTATATATGTACGAACCAATTGTGGGCGTGGCAATGGGCGTGATCTGTGTGGGTGTGAATGAGTATTCCGCAGTCGGTAACGCCCGATTGCAACGTTCTTACTTGTTTTTTAGTGAATTTTTTTTTTGAAAGAAAAAAAAAAACATATATAGAAACGAGACAACAGGAACAAGAACAAGAAGTGCACACTGGTACGAAGCAAGGTTTTTTTTGGTGAATTTTTTTTTTGAAAAAAAAGTCGGCAACGAGAACAAGAAGAACAAATGAAATTAAATTATACGAATTTAAACAAAACAAGTAAGAGTGCTCTAGTCTAGACGGCTCGACTACGAGATACCCTGAACCCTGCGAAGAGCCAATCTTCCAAACATTCTATGCTTATTTTACGTATACAAATATTGCGAGCAACGCATACACACACACACATGCATACGCACGCACGCATAAGCAAGTGCTCTGCTGGCTGCGCAGTTGACGCAGCGAGTGCGCTCAGGCTGCAATATGCCTATTGTATGAGAAATTAAATGTTTAATAACTTTTTTTGTGGATGGACTTTCTTGATCAAACTTTCACAGCGTGATTCTGTCATTAACATGTGTGTATTTGCCAAAGCACAAGTCTCTAGTATTTGAAATACGTTTGCAAATTGGAGGCGAAAATCCAAAAATTACAAAATCTTCGCATTCGTCTTACGGTATGCTTAACAGAAGAAAAGTTATCGATTCTTATCGATAATAAGGAAACGGGATGAGTTATCGAAAATTAAAAAAAACTCGTACTGGGTAGGCTATAGACGAGTATTCTCTGAAAATTTCATATATCTAGCTTTTGTGGTTTACGAGATTGCTGCGATCATACGGACGGACGGACGGACAGACGGACAGGGCTATTTCAACTCAGCTCATCGAGCTGACCAAGAATATATATACTTTATGGGGTCTGCGATGTCTCCTTCTGCCTGTTACATACATTTACACAAAAACATTATACCCTGATTTCCCATTTTCAATGGGTTCAGGGTATAAAAACAAGTAAGAACGTTGCAGTCGGGCGCTACCAACTGCGGAATACTCATTCACACCCGCACAGATCACGCCCATTGCCACGCCCACAATTGGTTTGTACGCATATGATTTTTTTGGACTCAATACGAGATCAGCAGTAACATCGTCATAAAACTTTGATTTTCTCACTGAGAATCGGAAAAGCGCACAGTTTTTCCCGATTTTCCACGCCCCCAGTAGGCGTAGACATATAATTTTTGGCCAGTTTTTAGAAGTAGTGAAGGGTAACGTAAGCGTGAAATTTGGATCCTTACACTCAAAACATTCGAAAATTACAGGGTGTTTTTTAGCATCAATAGTGCTCAAAATATTACAGAATTTGAAAAATCACTATATAGTCAGATCCGATTTGCCACGCCCCTAGTAGGCGTGGATATATAATTTTTTTAGTCGATCTTCATAGGATCGTAGCAGTAACCTACGTGCCAAATTTGGGCGTTCTAGCCTTAAAACTGTAGAAGAAACAGTTTTTCCCGATTTGCCACGCCCCCAATGGGCGTAGATATATCCGCCATAGCTTTTTCATCTTGCGTTGTCAACACGAGTCTACATTCCAAATTGCAACTTTCTAGCACTTCTAGAAGTAGTGTTTCTGAGATATCGGAAAATGCATTTTCCGATTTGCCACGCCCCTAGTGAGCGTGTCGGGAAAATCTTGACACTTTATAATTCAAGGGTATACACGAGTATATATTCCAAATTTCAACTCTCTAGCTTAAAAACTGTGCAAATGGTTTGCGTTCATACGGACAGACGGACGGACAGCGTGACGGACATTGCACAAAACCAATATACTCATTTCACTTTGTGAATGAGTATAAAAAAGGAGAAAATTAAACGAAGGAAAATTCAGCACAAGTCCAGGGAAAACATCAGCGACAGAACGAGGCACAGCCACCGGTGCAACGAAGACGGGAAAACAGTCAAGAAGGAGCAGAGCAGAGGAGGTGAGTGCCAGAATCCGGGGGTGGGCGTGCGCTGGGTGTATCAGCGGTGCAAAGAGGAGCTGATCACCATAACCCAAGAGTTCGGGTTAGATAGCGACGGACGTGTAGAAGACCTTCGAAAGAGGTTATCTGCCTTCATCCAGAGTAGCGGCCACTCCGCGGGGGTCTGGGCACGTCTGGCGGAATTGGAGCCACGGTATACCAAGATACCAGAGCCTTTCCTAGGGGGTGCGGCGCCTTGTGTCGGTGGCCGAGCTTACCAGAAGTCCGAACCGGGGCTGCGTAGAGCTCAGCTACATGAGCCGATCCCTGCGCCATCATTGAAGCTGAGCGTTCCGACGATCAGCGGGATGGCCGAGGGTCGAAAATGCGGAGCTCGGGAGGATTCGAGAGTCGATGGTGAGGTTAAAGCGCACTAACTACAGCCTGAGAGGAGCTCGCCCCGATGCATAGCAGAGCAGGTCAAGAAGTGGGGCATGAGGTATGACGGCCAGTCGGACCCACTCGGATTTTTAGAAATCTTGCAAGAGCGGGCCATCACATACGGCATCGACCTCGACCGTATGCCCAGGGCAGTAAGCGAGGTGCTCGTGGACAAAGCCGCCAGGTGGTTCCTTACAAGCGGGTTAAGGGACGTGACCTGGGCGGAGTTTAAAAGCGGATTTCTGAAGTTCTTACTACCTTATTATTTTACGTCTCTAGCACAGCTGATTCACATGGCGGCGGAGTATGAAAATGTGCGTGACCAAGGGAAGAATCTGGAGAAGAGCGCCACGGCTGGGCGGACGAGACCTGCCGGGGCGCAAAAAGCGGATAGTCGGTCCGACAACCCGTTCCGCTCGCAACCGGCGGAATATCGTCCGACAGATTCGCGACCAAGTACGTCATCGGCACTATCTGCGAAGCAAACGGAGGCCGCACATCAAATGATGAGCCAGGATATCGGATCTGGGTTTGATCCGCGCCGGGTCTGCTATCGTTGTGCGCAGACGGGACACTTCGCCCGGGAATGTCCCAAGAAGCAGATGTTGTTTTGCCGCCGATGTGGGAAGACGGGGAGAATTACACAAGAGTGCTGATACCGTGCGGACTCGGGAAACGGACAAGGGCGTCCTCTGCAGGAGCGGAGCGGCGCCGACTAACCACCCGAAAGAGAGAGAGGAGTGCCCGTAAGTGGTCGAAGAGGGGAGAATTGTCGCGATGGTGGAGATTGAGCTCCAGGACGTGCAGTCACGGATTAGGTTGGTTGACGGATCGTCACTGGACGTAAACAAGGTGATGAAAGTGGACGTGATTCTCGCCGGGAAAGCAGAGCGGATGACAATGCTCATCATGCCGACCATGCTTGACCACGTCATCTTAGGGATGGACTTGCTGTGCGCCATAGGTACGACGGTGCACTGTGGCCGCGCAAAGCTGTTGATGAGGACGAAGGAGGTACCGGCCGGAAAGGAGTTGCCACCCTCTGCGAGAGAGGCGTCGAAAGAGAGCATCGTGTCTGGAGGACAAGAGATGCTCGCTCGGCGTCCAACTCTTGCAGAGAAGAGATGACTGAACTCTGGAGTGCCGGGTGGGAAGCCTGCGACGAAGCAAGTGAAGGTGTCGGCAGAGGAGGAGTTGCCATCCGAGATGCGGGTCGAGTCGATAGAGGGCGCTCCGTCTGGAGCACGGAAGGCTCCCGCTCGACGAGGAGCTCGATCGAGGAAGCATCTGGAGGAGGAGGTGCGGCATAAGGACACAGAAGTGGAGAAATTGGAGTCGATGGACGACGAGGGAAGGATTCCGGGGATCAGGGAGCGTCCGCCGGAAATAAAAACGATTGAGGTGGAAGAGGAAGAGGGAGCTGGGTCTCCCGCAGAGGATGTGGAATAGCCAGTGGACCTGGAGGACGAACTCATGGAGTTCTTAGAAACGGAGCTGGCGCTGTTTGAGAACCTAGAAGGGGTGTCTCACATAGCGGAGCATAGCATCAGAATGAGGGATAATAAGCCACTGAAGCAGCGATATTATCCCAAGAATCCGGCTATGAGGTGATTGACGAGCAGATAGATGAGCTGCTTCGAGTGGGGGCCATTGAGCCGTCGCGAAGTCCGCACAGTGCACCAATAGTCTTGGTAAGGAAAAAGACTGGAGATTGGCGCATGTGCGTGGACTACCGACAGCTCAATGCACACTCGATTCCAGATGCTTATCCTGTTCCCAGGATCAATCACATCCTGGAGAAGTTGCGCCACGCTCATTTCATCTCGACGTTGGACCTCAAGAGCGGTTATTGGCAGATTCCCATGGCGGCGGATAGCCGAAAATGCACAGCCTTCACCGTGCCCGGAAGAGGTTTATTCCAATGGCGGGTGATGCCATTTGGTTTGCATTCGGCTGATGCGACGTTCCAGAGAGCGCTGGATACGCTCATCGCACCCGAAATGGAGCTCCATGCGTTCGCCTATCTAGACGACATCGTGGTGATCGGAGCCACCAAAGAAGAGCATGTGGCTAATTTGAAGGAGGTGTTCCGCCAATTGAGGGCGGCAAACCTCAAGTTGAACAGGAGGAAGTGCAGTTTCTTCAGAGAAAGGCTGGCGTATCTGGGACACGTGATCAGCGGGGAAGGAATTTGCACCGATCCGGCAAAGGTGGAGGCGATATAGAAGCTTCCGGCTCCTACCAATCTAAAGGAGTTGCGGCAGTGCTTGGGGATGGCGTCCTGGTACCAGCGGTTCGCGCCAAACTTCGCGTCGCTGGTCCAGCCAATGACGTCACTCCTCAAGAAGAGCCAGAAGCGGGTATGGAGTGAGGACCAGGAGGAAGCCTGGACGAAGCTCAAGGAGAACTTAACGACGGCGCCCGTCTTGGCGTGTCCCGACTTCTCGGCCGAGTTTGTGCTGCAAACAGATGCTAGCGACTACGGACTCGGGGCAGTGTTGACGCAAACAGTCGAGGATCAGGAACGGGTGATAGCGTACGCCAGTCGAAAGTTGCTGAAGGCGGAGGTCAATTATTCGGCCACAGAGAAGGAGTGCCTAGCAATCGTATGGGCGATTAGGAAGATGCGATGCTACCTCGAAGGCTACAGGTTCGACATGGTGACGGATCACCTCGCTTTAAAGTGGCTTAACTCAATAGAGAGTCCTGCCGGTAGGATCGCCCGTCGGGCACTGGAATTGCAACAGTACCAATTCGATGTCCATTATCGACGAGGGAAGCTGAATGTGGTGGCCGACGCTCTCTCCCGGCGACCTCTAGAGATCTGTCAACAAGCAGTGGTAGCGGAGCTCCCCTGCAAATAAATCGCGAGTATGCGCGAGAGGATCGCCAAAGAGCCAGCGAAATTCGCGGACAGATGAAGAGGACTACATACCCTGAAAGCTTTGCGTCCCCGTCGGTCAGAGGGGCAGGGTGCTGCGAGAGTGCCACGACGCTCCCACGGCCGGACATCAAGGTGTGAGGAAGACAGCAGCCAGGCTGGCCCAAAGATACTATTGGCCGGGCATGTTTCGAGATGCCGCCAAGTATGTGAAACGCTGCGAAACGTGCCAGAAGTTCAAAAGCGAACAACAAAAACCAGCCGGCCAGATGCTAACGAGACAGGTGGCTGAGCCCATGGCCGCGTTGTGTGCCGATTTTGTGGGTCTCTTGCCGCGTTCGAAACGGGGCAACACCATGCTGTGTGGAGCTGGTACCTCTGAGGAGAGCGACGACGGCGCTCCTACAGATGGCATTTCGAGAGCGTATTCTGAGCAGGTTTGGAGTGCCGAGAACGCTAGTCTGCGATAATGGAGTGCAGTTCGCGAGTAGGAGTTTCCGCTCGTTCATGGCATTCTTAGGGGTGGAGCTCCAGCACACGGCTCCATACTCTCCGCAGCAAAAACCCAACAGAGAGGACGAATCGCAAAGTAAAAACGATGATAGCGCAGTTTATCGAGGGTCATCAAGCAAGGACGCCACTACAACCTGCGTCGACGGGAATGGAGACCCACGATAGGGTCATCAGTGCTGTTGCGGCAGCACCAACTCTCTAACGCAGCGGAGGGCTTTGCTGCGAAGTTAGCACCTAAGTTTGACGGTCCCTACAGGGTCGTCAAATTCATCTCCCCCAACATCGTGCGTCTCGCGAAGCAGGGCGAGCGCAAACGGAGGGTGGCCAACATAGCGCAGCTGAAGCCATTCCATCAGGACGACAATGAGAACGACGTGGGATCCGCAGATGACAACACTGGAAAGATGAATGATGAAGGAAGACTCGACGACTACAGGAGTGACATCGATGGCGATGCATCAGATCCTTCAAGATTTTTTTTTGTTAACCCCTAATTCTAACTATTAATGATCCCAGATTGTAATAATAATTAACTTTAGTAGTTGTTAGCCGTGCCGGGAGGAGTAATTAAGAATAGTAATTAATGAAAATAAGTTACAGATGGATGAAGAAGTTGTCGATATCAGCAGCGAGGAGGAAGCCGAGATGGACTTCGAGGCAGAGACGGACCTCGAAGAAGAGGTGAGCGGAGGCAGAGAAGAAGAAGCGGAAGAAGAGGAATTCATGGATGTGGACGAAGAGGAGCCTGAGGACGAGCCGGTATACTTCGAAGACGTAAGCAGCGACGATACCGAACCCTTTCCCGGAGCGCAGCCACATGGTCTGCGCGGTGATCCCAGGCAGGGCCGGGAGTATTACCGATCGCGCGAGGAACAGGGTCCGCCGCCATTCCTCCACACGGTTTATACCACGACGACGAACGTGGCAGAGAGACTGGATGGCTCG
Source organism: Drosophila nigricruria (assembly GCA_037075265.1). Classification (NCBI taxonomy): domain Eukaryota; kingdom Metazoa; phylum Arthropoda; class Insecta; order Diptera; family Drosophilidae; genus Drosophila; species Drosophila nigricruria. The sequence continues at coordinate 400,932 of JBAMCI010000058.1, forward strand.
GTGATGCTCATCCGAGCAGAAGTAACCACCATCTTCGTCCAGGTGCCAGAACCCCGGCCGCCGCTCCCGTATGTGGAGGAACCACCCTCACCACCCATCCTACAAACTCTCCCGGGGCTGGACATCCACATCATCTCCAAGGATGAAGGGACGGGGCGATGAGCAAGCCCGACACCGTGGACGGCAAGTGAGGAGGAGTTGGAGCATCCCACGACCGTCCCGACGAGTTCAGCGACGTGCGCGGTGGATGAGAAAGAGCGGGATGACGGCGGGGGAAAATTGTCCCTCCGTCACCACTCCCGCTCCAGCAGCCGCAGCACGGAATGAAGGTGGATGGTCGGAGGACCAGGGGAGGAGACTTTGGACGAGGAGAGGCGAGTCGGAGTCGCTCGATTCGAGCCGGCGACAAGCGACGAGGAGGAAGGTCCCCTTTTCCGGCGCCGCTTCGATGGAGCGCGGCTGGAGGTGGACCAACAAAGCGTAATTCCCCGGGTCAGTATACGCTACACGCCGGGAGCGGTCAACAACGAGAAGATTCTGTCCAGTCCCCACCTCTCGGAGCCACGACTGGCCGACCGTCAGCGCGAGGCCAGGGACGTATGCGGTGGACGAGAAAGAGCGGGATGACGGCGATGAAAATTGTCCCTCTGTCACCACTCCCACTCCAGCAGCCTCAACACGGGATGAAGATGGATGGTCGGTGGACCAGTTCGATGTGGCGCGGCTGGAGGTGGACCAGCGAAGCGTATTTCCCCGGGTCAGTATACGCTACATGCCGGGAGCGGTCAACAACGAGAAGATTCTGTCCAGTCCCCACCTCTCGGAGCCACGACTGGCCGACCGTCAGCGCGAGTCCAGGGACGTATGCGGTGGACGAGAAAGAGCGGGATGACGGCGATGAAAATTGTCCCTCTGTCACCACTCCCACTCCAGCAGCCTCAACACGGGATGAAGATGGATGGTCGGTGGACCAGTTCGATGTGGCGCGGCTGGAGGTGGACCAGCGAAGCGTATTTCCCCGGGTCAGTATACGCTACACGCCGGGAGCGGTTAACAACGAGAAGATTCTGTCCAATCCCTACCTCTCGGAGCAACGACCGGCTCGGAGCAAACACCCAAGAAGAAGGGGGGCGATCAGCATGCGCCCGGGATCGAAGCTCCGGCGAGCCCGTCCAACAGAAGAAGAGACTGCAGGATGAAGAGCGACCTGCGGCAGATCAACGGCCGATCCAGAGAGACCAGACTGGGCCGATGATCCTGACGGAGGACGAAGATAGGTTGTTGTCGGACATGGCCGATGTCCTGGAAGCTGCTCGAGCGTGGTAGAATTAAGAGCTTAGAATTAATTAGTTTTTGGCACGCGACCAAGACGGTCACAAAAGGAAAGAGAAAAGATTAGCGAGCGCGCGGCGCCGCTGACAGGAAAAGAAGAAGGTTATCTGGTCACGTGACCGGTACGGCAGGGCTCGACCGGCAGCCAAGGTATAATAAGAGAAAAGTTGTAAGCTAGTAATAATAAAAAACTTAGATAATCTAACACATCTGATTTTTTTATTTCAACAAAGGCGACTAAAACGCAACTTTAACAAATTGCGCGCCGGCCGATGTTGGCGGCCGCTACTAATTCAAAGTAGTTTTGAGTAGTAGTTTGGGCGAGGCAAAGTCCCATTCCCCGCGTGGATAACCCCGGCATATAAAAACGGCGTGGCCTAGAGAGAACGTCAGCGGCGACGCTGCACTTGTTCCTCGGCCGGCCATTCTACTGTATCAAGAGTAGAAGCTAACCAAAGTAGAGACAAGGCAAAGTCCCGTTTTGTCGTGTGGATAACCCCGACTCCAACGCAAGCAGGTAACCTTGAGAGCGCCGGCAGACGCCTGGTTACGCTTCTCGGTTGCCCGCTTAGATCTTTTGTGAGCAGTAGTTTGTACTAACTAAAACGACCCGCTTTCCCCTCCCTTAAGTCCCGTCCCCGCACTTAAGAAATATTCTTGTAAATGCTGGTCCTGGGAGACTGAGTCTGCACCCCGGCCAGATTTGTACCTTTACATTATATTGATTTTTTTTAGCATGGCACACCCCAAAAGGGTGTAAAAATTAATTTTCGGTCATCGATAGAGGAGCTCACCAGTAACTCAACCATTCAACTTTGAAGCTTCTGGCTCTAAAACTGTAGGAGCTATAAGCTTTTGCGGCTTGCCACGCCCCCTATCGGTGTAGATTTATGCGCCTTATCTTTTTCATCTTGGATTGTCAACCCCAGTATATATACTAAACTTCAAGTCTCTAGCAGCAATAGAGCTCAAAATTGTCAACCCCAGTATATATACTAAACTTCAAGTCTCTAGCAGCAATAGAGCTCAAAATTGTCAACCCCAGTATATATACTAAACTTCAAGTCTCTAGCAGCAATAGAGCTCAAAATATTACAGAATTTAAAAAATCACTATATAGTCAGATATATAGAGCACAATCTGCGGCTTTGGCAATGTGCGAATTTCGGTATACACGTCACTGTCGAGGTTTTATTTTAAAACTTAACGCGATATTGACCGTCGCGTGGGTTGCCTTCGCGTTAGTTGTTTAGCGGATAGAAGTCAACGGGGCACAAGTATTAATAACTTAGTTATTGCATCAGGATCCACAATTTATTGCTATCCTACCGGCTGCACCAATTAAATTTTTAGTTTAATTTTTACTATGTGTTTGAGTCGAACAAATGCCGCGACACAGGCTAATAGCAACGCTGAGATTTTTTAAAAGGTGGAGTCAAATTTTCAAAACAACTTTCTTTATTAGTGAACAGCTTAAGACTCACTTCTAATTCTAATCTAGTTATGCAAAGCGTCGGCACTGCAGCGTAAAGCTCAAGCATCGCCTGACTTTACAGTGGCCTGATTTTGCAGTTACCTTTCTTGCAAGCTTTGCGATAAAGTGAGATCAAGCTGTAGAGTAACTTAATCTTACTCTCTCACGTTTACATGATCAGAATGTTTTCAACTCTCGGGTGATGCATGTTGCTGGGAACAAATGTTTAATTGTGGGTGATGCATATTGCTGGGAACGAATTTTTGCTGATTGTGATTTATTTCGATCGATGCCGATCGATGGGGGAGAAGCGCCGGCCGCTCTTTGTTTATAATTACCGAGCTTGGGAATATTTACATTAATAATTTGGCTATGGGACCATTTTTTTATATTGTGGACATAATCAGTATGATTATGTCACTATATATATATATATAAATATATATATATATATGTTTCAGCATTAAGAATTATGTTCCATTATTTAGCGCAGTGAGTGAGAACTCAAACACAACTAACTCTCGTGTCTCTTATTTCTCTCGAGCCCGAACCACACTCAGCAACAGCGTCAAACGCTGTCGCCTCGCTAAAACGGGACTTCCTAGAACCGACAACTTAATTAACCAATCACAGCCCTTACAAAAGCTTATGCTGATGCTGAAGATAATTATTGCGAAATATAGAAAGACGCACCAATACGCATAACTAGAAGCCGACGCAATATGATGAAATTATCATTGTGATATACCGAAAACTACAACCACACACATACAAACTTAGTACGCGCCGACACGGTCATTCTGACAATAACACGACCTCGTGTACTTTTATAAATTTTCGAAAGTAATTTAAGATTAACATTTTCCTTTTTGATTACAACTATTTTTATACCCTGAACCCATTGAAAATGGGAAATCAGGGTATAATGGTTTTGTTAAAATAACTTTGATCGTTTTAATGTTATCGATTAAAAACGAAATCGAAAACCAGTTATAAAATTATGTCTCGCACATCTTTAAAGCTAGAGACTCCTAATTTTGTATTTAGTATAATGTAGAATTTTTACAATTTTGATTTTTGTTATATTTTGGATGCCACGCCCCCTTCGCCCCCAATTTGCAAAAAACGTATTTCAAGTGCTAGAGACTTGTGCTTCAGCAAATACACACATATGAATGACATGATCACGCTCTGAAAGTTTGATTAAAAAGTCCATCTACAAAGGAACTTATTCAACAATTAACTTCCCATAATATAGCTCTTACTGCAGCCCAAGCGCAGTCGCTGCGTAAACTGCGCAGTCAGCAGAGCGTTCGCTTATGCGTGCGTGCGTATGTGTGTGTATGTGTGTGTGTAAGTGTTGCTCGTAATGTACATATTAAGAGAAGTGTAGAACGTTTGGAATATCGGCTCTTCGCAGGGTTCAGGGGATCTCCTAGTCGGGTACTCCCGACTAGAGCTTTCTTACTTGTTGTTTCAGGGTTTCATACAAAATTTTATCTTCAACTTTTAGTTTCATTCTTAAACTGCTATAAAATTAATCTTTAGCTTAATTAAACTTTCTTCACTATCCTTTTCATTATCATAAACTCAACTGGTTTTACATTACATCATCTTAAGCGCCTCACGCCATGATCAAAACATTTGTTTTTCACTTGTGCTTGCATTATGACCAATTCTTTCATTCCTAAACTACTATAAAATTACTCTTATCTTAATTAAACTTTCTTCACTATCCTTTTCATTATCATAAACTCAACTGGTTTTACATTACATCATCTTATGCGCCACACGCCATGATCAAAACATTTGTTTTGAACTTGTGCTTGCATTTCGACCAATTCTTTCAACTTTTCTTATCAGCTTCTTCATTCATCCATAATGTCCTTTCAACAGTTTCACTTTTCAATACTGTCTCTTTCAACAGTTTCATTCTTAATCATTCCAATACTGTCTCTTTCAACAGTTTCACTCTCAATCATTCCAATAATGACTCTTTCAACAGTTTCATTCTCAATATTATTCAAATCCTCATCTCTACTTTCTAACTCAACTGATACATACCCTTCTGGAATTTCCTTATATCGTCATGAGCATATTTGTATTTTCTATTATTTGTCAATGACCTTAGAACATATCTATCTCCGTCCAACAATTCAGCTATTTGTAACGGTCCCCTAAACTTTGGACTTAACTTCGTTTGATGACTTGCTTCATTCTTTAACAACACAAAATCGCATACTTCGTATCCAAAAACCTTAGCTCTACTTGAGCCTGTCGCAATCAAATGCAAACTTATTTTCTGTTGAGAACAAAACTCACTAAATTTAGAGCTACCTTGGTCTGCTATTAGGCGATTTGGTACTCCAAACAAAGATACAGTCGATGTTACAGCACCTATGCAATTGTCAGCTTCAATCTTAAGTGTGTGTGTTAAATAAAAACAAGTAAGAAAACTCTAGTCGGGAGTACCCGACTAGGAGATCCCCTGAACCCTGCGAAGAGCCGATATTCCAAACGTTCTACACTTCTCTTAATATGTATACATTACGAGCAACACATACACACACATACACACACATACGCACGCATAAGCACGCGCTCTGCTGACTGCTCAATTTACGCAGCGACTGCGCTCGGAGTTAGTAAGGCTATGTTATGAAAACTTAATTGTTGAATAAGTTTCTTTGTAGATGGGCGTGGCATCTAAAATATAACAAAAATCAAAATTTTATAAAATACACATGCAACTATATACAAAATAAAGAGTCTCTAGCTTGAAAGATGTGCAAGCCATAATTTTATAACTGGTTTTCGATTTCCTTTTTAATCGATAACATTAAAACGATAAAAGTTATCGAATTTTTGAAAGAAACTCGATCTGCGCGTGCTATACACGGATCTACATAAAAAAATAAAATTTCAAGTCACTAGCTCTTATAGATTCTGAGATCGACGCGTTCAAACATACGGACAGACGGACAGACGGACGGACGGACAGACGGACAGGGCTAAATCAACTCAGCTCGTCGCCCTGATCAAGAATATATATACTTTATGGGGTCTGCCACGCCACCTTCTGCCTGTAACATACATTTTAACAAAACCATTATACCCTGTTTTCCCATTTTCAATGGGTTCAGGGTATAAAAAAAAGTTGTTAAAAGCGTCCACTTGGACAATAACATATTCCTTCTGATCAGACTTGCCACTCAACTTTCCTGTCTCGTGAATCTGATTTATTACAGACCATCTGAATGCCCTTGGAACAATTGGCAAAGATCGAGTTCTACCATTTCTCTGAATTTTTCGATAAAGTAATCCTGCTCTCAACACATAAGTTTGTGCAATGTCCTCGGCAAGAGAATTGTCCTTCAGTTTGTTCACAATATTGATAATATCGAAATCCTTCCGCTGTTCAGCCATAAGCCAATCACTAGATATCTCTGCCAAATTAACTCGTTTTTCAGGAGCATTATAAGTATCAATTACATCAGCGGATGAGATATTTCTGGAAAAGAAATCAGCATGAGCCATTCGTTTACCCTCTCTATACTGCAAATCAAATGAGAACGACTGTAAATAAGCCCACCATCTTTGTGCTCTGGGAGATAGGTCACGTTTAGTTCTTGATGCTTTAAGTTAGTTGCAATCGGTAAAAACCACAAAATCTCTACCCATCAAATAATGACGAAAATGTTTTATAGCCATGACAACCGTAAGGGTCTCCAACTCATAAGAATGGTATCGTGATTCAGCAGGTGAAGTAGCCTTACTGAAAAATTCAACGACATGCGGCTTGTTATCAATTTTGTGTAGCAAGATGGATCCATATCCTCGAGCACTTGCATCAGTATACAATTCGATTGGATATTTAGGGTTAAAAATAACTAAAACTGGCTTCTGTGTAAGTGCAGAAATAACTTTTTGTCTTATTTGTTCATGTTCTGGCTTCCAAACAAACTCGTTCTTTTCCGATGTCAAAAGATACAAAGGCTTCATGAAACAGGAAAATCCTTGTATAAATTGCCGAAAGTAAGACGCTAATCCAATAAATTATCTTAAAGCAGGGACTGACTGAGAAAGCGGTAGAGCAGTTAACGCTGAAACTTTAAGTGAATTTGGACGAAATTGGCCTGCGCTCACTTCGTATCCCAAATATTGAACTGTCAACTTGAGAAACGAACACTTTTTAATATTGAACATAAATCCAGCTTTCGTGAGAATATCAAGGGTAATCTGTAATCTTTCTAAAGCTTCAGCTTTTGTTGTAGCCACCACCAATACGTCATCCATATAGCCAACTACAAATGTATTTGCAAGTTCCCCAAGCGTATGCATCACTGTACGCTCAAAAACTGAAGGTGCATTTTTAAGACCAAACGACATTGACAAAAATTCGTATTGGCCGTCTGGCCGTCTGGCCGTCTGGAGTGACAAAAGCCGTACACTCTATTGACTCTTCATGCAAAGGGATTTGGTAGTATCCGCATGCCATATCTAAACATGTGAAATATTTCGCTCCCTGAAGTCTGGCTATATGATATGCTATTAGAGGCAACGGATATTTATCTGAGGTTGTATTCGTATCCGCATGCCATATCTAAACATGTGAAATATTTCGCTCCCTGAAGTCTGGCTATCTGATATGCTATTAGAGGCAACGGATATTTATCTGAGGCTGTATTCGTATTTAATTCACGGTAATCGACACACAAGCGATGAGACCCGTCCTTTTTGTTCACTAACATCATAGGACTTGCATAAGGTGAGCAACTTGGCCTTATGACATTGCATTCTACTAGTTCTTTAATCTTCTCGCGTACCAACTCTCTTTCATTTGGACTAAGTCTGTATGGTCTTCTTTGAACAATTTTTCTGAGGTCTACTAATTTAATTTTTATCTCACCTGTTCTGACTCTAGAAAAAGGAATTCCCTTTATAAAAGATTTTGAATATTTTCCAATAAATTGTTTAATTTATCCCTATCTTCGCCGACAAGATCAGTATCCAATTTAGAAAATATATCATCATTTGAACAACAGTTTACAGATTTTAGCCTAACAATTTCAAATTTTCCCGTTGACAATGACATGAAAACCCTGCGACAGTATTTCTCGACCAATCACAATGTCGCTCTCCAAATACTGAACGCCCCAAAAGTGGAACAGCATCTCAATACAATGATTGTTAATTTTTACGTTGCCAAGTATTTGCAATGTACTACAAATGCTGTCATTCCCAATACCCTTAGCTGCTGGTGTTTCTACACTGGTGAAGCGCTGTACAAAAATTTCCTTAAACTTGGTTCAAGTTATGTCAGGATAACATATTTGTGAGAGCCTCTACGACGCACTGCCTTCCAACGCTGCCATGACCAACGCACTGCCTTTTATGTTATTTTCCGCCAGAATTATATTTACTTTTAAATATTATTGCTACACTTTATGTTCACACAACGACGCAAACGCACGATAAATTGATTCGAAGCAAATTTCTAACGCGCTCCCGCTAACACGTCCGGCACTCGCCATGGATCATTTGTCATATTAGGTAGCGAGCCAGATCCCACTTCTGATGTTGCAGCATTAACAATTATGTTTTATTATTTAGCGCAGTGAGTTTCGGTCGCTCTCAGAGCTCAGACACAACTAACTCTCGTGTCTCTGATTTCTGTCGAGCCTACCCCGAGCCACACTCAGCAACAGCGTCAAACGCTGTCGCCTCGCTAAAACGGGACTTCCTAGAACCGACAACTTAATCAACCAATCACAGCCCTTACAAAGGCTTATGCTGATGCTGAAGATAATTATTGCGATATATCGAAAGACGCACCAATACGCATAACTAGAAGCCGACGCAATATGATGAAATTATCATTGTGAAATACCGAAAACTACAACCACACACATACAAACTTAGTACGCACCAACATATACATATGCAATGTGAGGCGGCTACTCTGGTAGCCGCCTTACAATAAGTTTCGCATTTGTTGAGTGTAAGCATCCAAATTTCACGTTACGTTACGTTACCCTTCACTACTTCTAAGAATTGGCCAAAAATTATATTTCTACGCCCATTGGGAGTGTGGCAAATCGGAAAAAACTACGTTTTTCCGATTCTTAGTGAAAAAATCAAAATTTTATGACGATATTACTGCTGATCTCCTCTATCGATTTCCCAACAATTATATATGTACAAACCAATTGTGGGCGTATCAATGGGCGTGAGCTGTGCGGGTGTGAATGAGTATTCCGCAGTCGGTAGCGCCCGACTGCAACGTTCTTACTTGTTTTCCTTGTCTGGTACATATTTTAGGTTATACTCAAATTCATTTAATTTGATTTTCTAACTTTGTAACTTCATGTTTGGTTATTTAACATTATCACTGAGTATTTCGAATTTTCTACCAAAGAGATAGGACTTGAAGTTCCTTTTCAATGGCGGAATAATTTATTTCATGTTCATTCAATGTTCTACTTGCATAAAATATTGGTTTTTGGTTTTGTGACAGCACAGCTTCTATTGCTATGTTACTGGCATCAGTTGTAAGCGAAAATGTTTTTTCAACATTTTGGGTAAATTAATATTGGATCGGACGTAATAAGTAATTTTTACTTTTCAAAAGCGGAGATGTAATCTTTATCTTTAATATTAATTGTTGCATCTTTTTTGCAATTTCAAAGTCATTTTTTTTCCAATGTGTGCAAATTTAGGAATGTTTGTTGTTGTTATAACGTGATCTAAGAATTCCGTTTCTTTTTTTATGAATTCGCATTTGGCGAGTTGTGCTTTTAAATTGGCTTCTCTAAGCTTATTAAATACTCTTTTTAATGATAATAAGTGTTCTTCCAATAAAGTGGAATATACAATTATATCATCCATGACTGGAATAGGATATTTGTCAACAATTGTAGTTTCATTTAAATTTCGATAGTCAATGACTATGGAACTTTTGTTTCCCTGATGCAAACTCTTCTTTTTCACACTCCAAATTGGTGAGCAATAAGGTGAGTTTGACTTTTGGATTATTCCTTGTTCAATCATTTCCCTTATTTGTTTTTCAACTTCTACATCGTGTGCTTGGGGGTATTTGTAAGGGCGTTTAAAAATTGCATCTTCGTGTTTAGTTTTAAAGACAGGCTTAATTGTATTGGTGACAGTCAAATTTACACTTTCTTTGTACTGAACGTCACTAAACTCGAAAAGAATGGTAGTAACTTTTGATTTTTCTTCATCGTTAAGATGTTCTAATCTGAATTCGTTTCTTTGTTTGTTTTATACCCTGAACCCATTGAAAATGGGAAATCAGGGTATTATGTTTTTGTGAAAATGTATGTAACAGGCAGAAGGAGACATCGCAGACCCCATAAAGTATATATATTCTTGATCAGCTCGATGAGCTGAGTTGAAATAGCCCTGTCCGTCTGTCCGTCCGTCCGTATGAACGCAGCGATCTCGTAAACCACAAAAGCTAGAGATCTGAAATACGAGAAGTACGAGTTTTTTTTAAATTTTCGATAACTCATCCCGTTTCCTTATTATCGATAAAAATCGATAACTTTTCTTCGGTTAAGCACACCGTAAGAGCTAGAGACTCCAAATTTACTGTGTAGATCCGTGTAATGAATGCGGACAATTTGAAATTTTTGGATTTTGGATGCCACGCCCCCTTCGCCCCCAATTTGCAAAATTCGTATTTCAAATACTAGAGACTTGTGCTTTGGCAAATACACACATATAAATGACATAATGACGCTGTGAAAGTTTGATTAACAAAGTCCATCCACAAAAAAAGTTATTAAACATTTAATTTCCCATACAATAGGCATATTGCAGCCCGAGCGCAGTCGCCGCGCTGACTGCGCAGTCAGCAGAGCGCGTGCTAATGCGTGCGTGCGTATGCATGTGTGTGTGCGTGTGTGCGTTGCTCTCAGTATTTTTATATTTAAAATAAGAATATAATGTTGGGAAGAATGGCTCTTCGCAGGGTTCAGGGTATCTCGTAGTCGAGCCGTCTCGACTAGAGCACTCTTACTTGTTAATAGTGTGGTATGCCTGTAGTTTAAGTGTAGTAGTTTCATTCTTTTCTTATAACATGCTTTTTGCTGTTTGATTGACGGTGACAACTTTAAGTTTTGCTGTTTGTTGTTGTATTTGGTTTCTCGCTTTTCTTTTTGCATTCAAATTAAGTGTGTTTTGTTATACTCATTCACAAAGTGAAATGAGTATATTGGTTTTGTGCAATGTCCGTCACGCTGTCCGTCCGTCTGTCCGTCTGTCCGTCTGTCCGTATGAACGCAAACCATTTGCACAGTTTTGAAGCTAGAGAGTTGAAATTTGGAATATATACTCGTGTATACCCTCGAATTATAAAGTGTCAAGATTTTCCCGATACGCCCACTAGGGGCGTGGCAAATCGGAAAATGCATTTGCCCATACCTCAGAAACACTACTTCTAGAAGTGCTAGAGAGTTGCAATTTGGAATGTAGACTTGTGTTGACAACCCAAGATCAAAAAGCTATGGCGGATATATCTACGCCCATTGGGGGCGTGGCAAATCGGGTAAAACTGTATCTTCTACAGTTTTAAAGTTAGAACGCCCAAATTTGGCACGTAGGTTACTGATACGATCCTATGAAGATCGACAAAAAAATTATATATCCACGCTTACTAGGGGCGTGGCAAATCGGATCTGACTATATAGTGATTTTTCAAATTCTGTAATATTTTGAGCACTATTGATGCTAGACATGAAACTTGGTATATATACTCGGGTTGACAACCTAAGTTGGAAAAGATATGGCGGATATATCTACGCCCATAGGGGGCGTGGCAAACCGCAAAAGTTTGTAGCTCCTACAGTTTTAGAGCTAGAAGCTTCAAAATTGGATGGTAAGTTGCTGGTGAGCTCCTCTATCGATGCGCCAAAAATAATTTTTACGCCCCTTATGGGGTATGCCCGGCTAAAAAATACCCTGTAATTTTCGCATTTTTTGAGTGTAAGCATCCAAATTTCACACTTACGTTACCCTTCACTACTTCTAAGAACTGGCCAAACATTATATGTCTACGCCTACTGGGGGCGTGGCAAATCGGGAAAAACTATACGTTTTTCCGATTCTCAGTGAGAAAATCAGAATTATATACAGATATTACTGCTGATCTCCTCTATTGATTTCCAAAAAATTATATATATACAAACCAATTGTGGGCGTGGCAATGGGCGTGATCTGTGGGGGTGTGAATGAGTATCCCGCAGTCGGTAGCACCCGACTGCAACGTTCTTACTAGTTTTTGTTTGTTATACCCTGAACCCATTGAAAATGGGAAAACAGGGTATAATGGTTTTGTTAAGGGCGACGAGCTGAGTTGATTTACCCCGTCCGTCTGTCCGTCCGTCTGTCCGTATGTTTGAAAGCGTCGATCTCGGAATTTATAAGAGCTAGAGATTTGAGAGACTTTATGTAGGTCCGTATATAGGACGCGCAGATCGATTTTGTTTCCAAATTCGATAAATTTGATCAATTTAATGTTATCGATTAAACAAGAATCCAGTAATTAAATTATATATCCTACATATTTATAGCTAGAGTCTCCAAATTTTGCATTTAGTTTTATATGTTTTTTTATACAATTTTGATTTTTATTATATTTTAATAAATTTGCAAAAAACGTATTTCATATACTAGAGACTTGTGCTTTGGAAAATATACAAATTATGAAATTTAATATCATTGTCAGAGACGTTAGCCAGCTCACTGATATAACTCCGTAAGGTTTGTGTTTTATATCGACAGCGATAGCTGGTCGAATTAAAGAGTGAGTGTTAAGCAATTAGAATTATTGCGAGCGGTACGCTGCGCACACTTAAGACTAACAATTAGAGAATTAAAAACTAAGTCTGCGACCAAGCGCAGATTCGGCGCTGCCGCAGCGCTGCCGCCAGTGCACAGCCGCTGCTACCATTGCGGGCGTCGCTGGTGCTCCTCAGAACTGCTGACTTGCGCCTTGTGTGTGGCGCCGCATTATCACGGCGGCCGCTAACATTGTTGCGGTACATCCGCAGCTGCCGCTGGAGCTGCCAACATTGTTGCGACACATTCGTAGCTACCGCTGGAGCTGTCATCATTGTTGCGACGCACTCGTAGCTACCGCTGGAGCTGTCATCATTGTTGCGACACATTTGCAGCTGTGACTCTGGGCGTGGACTTCGCAAATATGATAAGTCAGCACGCGCCCAGTGTCAGTGGTTAACGACTCCCTTTCTCAAGCCCGACCGTCCTCGGTCGTGTCGTAGTTCTTGACGATCTCCGAGATCTGTAGGGCAACACGATGTCTCCTGGTGAAGTTGTAGATTCCGGAGCCCATGGCACATGCCACTACTAGTAATGTTGACGACGATGCTATCTCTGACCTCGTTGATGGAGCTAAGTAAGGTAAGCTCAGCGTTGTGTTGTGGCCGCTAACGTTGAGATGAGCAGATGCCGCTACAGCAGGGACACGATTCCGAATGTTGTTCGGTTTAGGAATCGAGCACTGTCGACGGTGGCGTGTGAACGGAACGTGATGAGATTCGTTCCATTGACCCTCACTGGGGCGTAATCGTCACAGCTGCTCGCGGCGCTACGATCATTTACAATGATGATGCCGTCGTCAACTATGGTGACAGGGTCGGCTTGGCTGTGTCTGGTAATGCGCGATATCGCCTGAGTAGAGGCCTTGCGCGCAGGTGACAACCTCAGACCTCTTGCAGAATGTGGCTGTTGCTCTCTGGGTGCAAGTTGTCACTGCCACAACCTTTCCTTTGCATTCGGCTACCAGGTTGTTCTGTAGCTGGAGAGTCAGCCGTTGTGTGCGACTGGGAAGATGGTGACCTTTCTGCATAGCTGCTTATGATTAAAATTGATTATATCTATCTTACGATCTACCTTAATGCTAGACACTTTCATTAGGTTGTAATCGAGGTCCCTGTGATTTGGTCAGTGAGAATTGATTTGATGTCTGAATGGCTGGATTTATGATATCAATTTTTTCAAGTGTTAAAGTGAGCATGAGCGCTCCCAATTCGGTAATTAATATTCTATTGCGCGCAGTAAGAGTTTCAAACAGATGACCTGTGTCAGCCTGTTAGTCATTTGTAATTTTAAGAATTTTATTCACGGTGTCCGTTGTTCGTATCGTCGTCGTTGTCAAGGTTACAAGTGTCAGGATGATAAGCCTAAGATGTTGCAAAGGAAATGATTAAAACTACAAATTATCGATGGAGGTTGTCCTTGTGGACCACCCTCCCCTTAATGCGGACCGTTGTCCCCAAGTCCGCTTCAACAACCTTTTCCTCGCAGAGGGGCGAAAGTTTGTTTCCCAGTCTGCGGTTGGTCTTTACTAGGACCGCATCACCTACCTCGAAGACCCTGTTCTGCCGTTTTTTATTAAGTCGGGCTGAGCTCCCTCTATCTTCCTAGCAATGTCCTGAATGCATGCCAGCGAAGCGGTATTAAAAACATCCTTGGGTCTTTGCTCTGTTACCGAGTGAATCGAACTGTTATACTCGGTAGTCGCTTGTAGGATAAGGTCAACTGTATCCACGATCCCCCTTTTGAGCTTTAGGCACCTAGCTATTTCTAACAGGGTGCTATGGAAGCGTTCCACTTGGCCGTTCGATGTGCTGTGGAGTGGCGGCGCGTTTACGATGTTTACATCGTAAATGTTTTTTAGAAGGGACCTTATAGTCTCAGACTTGAGTGCAGGCTCATTGTCGCAATAGACTTGCCTTGCTCGGGGAAACACGTTCATTAGTATTAATAGAGGGGGTCGTAAATCCTCTATAGCCCTTGATGCAATGGGTTGTACCATTGCGAATTTGGACAGCTTGTCTATGCACGTCAGGAAATATTTCTTGTCTGTGGAAAAGATGTCGACATGTAACATTTCTCCAATCTGTAATGGAATCGGCGTCGGGCCGAGCTCCTGGTTTTTTGGGTGCCTATCGTACTTTGCCTTTGCGCAAATTTTACAATTCAGGACCACTTCATTGGCTAACTTGGACATTTTGGGGAAATAATACTCCGTCATTATTTGCTTGACGTTTTCCTGAGCTGCCCTATAGGCTCTGTTATGCTCTTTGGTGATTATTTCCCTTCTATCACTAATGTTGAATACATCAGCTACGAAATTTTTGCAGTGCCAGAATTTTGTGGCTGGGAAGGCCTTTACAACCTCATGTTGAATTTTGGCCAAGGTTGGCAGACTGCAGTGAAACGCGTTTACTACGCCTCGGACTATGACGGACTTGACTGTTTCTACTAAGTCCTCCTTTTCAGTGAAGTTTATCTGGTGGCGGGTTTTTTCGCCGAATACAGTAAACTTGTTTTTTAACGGATACCGTGCCTCTTCCAACACTATTTGGTTACGGAAGCAGTTCAACGGTTTGTCAGTAATGTCAATCGTGTGAGTCAGAGATAACTCACTGTGGATTGTGGCCGCATCGGACCCTTGGCTTATGTAACCGTTCTGTAGGGCATTCACGTTTTGGCGCGATAAAGCATCGGCCACGTGATTCTCCTTGCCTGGCTTGTAAAAAAGTTTGGCCCCAGTTTCGTCAATGCGCGCTTTCCTGCGCTTGATTTTGGCGTTAGGGTTACTCTCGGATACCGAGAATGTGAGTGGCTGATGGTCGGTGAATATGTTAATATTCTTCGCACCATAAAGAAAGTGCCGGAGTTTTGCCAAAGCCCAGACGATAGCTAACAATTCTCGCTCGTTAGTAGCGTAGTTTGCTTCTCTATCCTTTAGTGTCCGAGATATCATAGTTATCGGGCGTCCGTTCTGAGACAGTACAGCCCCAATACCATAAGCCGAGGCGTCAGTTGTGAGGTCGAATGGCTTTTGGTAGTCAGGATACATTAGTGTAACGTCCTCTGAGGCTAGAATATTTCTGAGCTTTTGAAACGCATTGCGCTGGGTTTCGTTAAACTGTACCTCTATCTTCTTGGACCTGTACTTGCTGACTGTTCCGTTTTCCCCTTTTAGGATATCGGAGATAGGTTTCGCGATTGCTGCGAAATCCTTAATAAAACAACGGTAATAGCTCGCTAAGCCCATGAATGACCTAACGCTAAATAGCGTTGTAGGCTCAACGTAGTGCTGAATGGCTTTCACCTTTTCAGGGTCCGTTTTTGCGCCGTTTTTTGTCACGATAAAGCCGAGGTACTCGACGCTCTCTTTAAAAAATTGTGACTTTTCATGGGCTACCCTCATGTTTGCACTATGAAGGCTTTTTAGTACCCAATTGACGTGCTTAACGTGACCCGCCTCGTTCTCGGAGAAAACGATGACGTCGTCGACGTACACGTAGCACGACTTACCGATTTGTTCTCGTAGAACGTCATCGATAGTGCGCTGAAAAATACCTCCGGCGTTTTTTAGACCGAAGGGGAGACGACAAAATTCGTACTTCCCCCCGCTTACTGAGAAGGCCGTTTTCTCTCGATCAGATTCTGCCAGAGTAATCTGGTGATAACCTGATTTAAGATCGATAGTGGTGAAGTATTTTGCTTTACCCAAATTTGCCAATATCATGGTGATGCTCGGCATGGGGTAAGTGTCTGGGATGGTTTTTAGATTTAGTTTCCTGAAATCTATCACTAGGCGTTTCTTCCTATTGCCCATCTCGTCAGAACCTTTCTTGTCTACTACCCACACTGGGTTATTGTATGGGGACTTAGACTTTCTAATGATGCCGTTTCGTAAAAGGTCTTTGACCTCTGAGGTCACGAAATCTTCGACACCCTTGGGGTACGGGTCCAATTTCGAGTATACTGCGTTTTCGTCGGTGGTACGAATCGTAGGTACTACGTTTGTATTGTAAGGTAGCGACTCGTTAGAGTCCGCAAAAGCCCTTTTGTTACGGTGAAGCATTTTTAGAAAATCTTCTTTTACCGCAGGTGGTGCATGGATTTCTTTACCTTTGGTATAGTTGACATTAGTACATTTAAGGTACTGCAATGCCTCCGAAGTTGCACCTATTTTTAATACTTCTTCTTTATGGCATAGTACTGCTCCTACTTGCTTTAGCAGGTCGAGCCCTATGATCCCGTCAAATGTAGATAGGGAATCTAATAGGAAAAAAAATGTGTCGTGTCCAAACATGGGAATTTTGCACTTTTGTGTGATGTTGTTCGAGCCATGAATGGAGTGCACGACGAAAGGGGTTTCGACAGGGAAGACGTTCTTTAGCCGATTATGCGGTCTAATGAAGTTTTTGGACGCACCCGTGACGATTAGGAATGATATGTCTGTCCCTGCTATTCTGCGCCGAATGAACGGCAGCAGGGACCTCACCCTAAAAAATTGACGTTGCCGCTACTGTCAGAGTCGGCGTCATCGTTAGCCTCATCTATCGCTTCCTGCGCTGCTTGCGCATAGGTCGCATCTTGGTCAGTGCTGGCCTTTAAAAGATTTACCTTTTGTCGTCTTTGGCCAGTCGCTCGATCAGAGCCGGCGGGACGTTTGTTACCCTGACCTTGAGGTTTCTGGTAGTTTGTTTGTTGCCTATACTTTGAGGACGATGGATCGCTCTCCATGGGTTCTGGGGCTTTTTCGCCGCTGACCTGATTTTTTTTCTGTGTGCTGTCCGCTCTGTTTTTTAAAGTAGGGGGTTTCCCCCTGGTTGCTTTGGTTAGTATTTTGTGCATTTTGCGTCTGCTGATGCTGACGACTCTGCTGTCGTTGGTCGGGGCGTCCCTTTTCTTCTACGCCCCTAGCATAGCTTGTTGCGAAAGCGTACCTCTCATGATTTGCTTCAACCTCCTGTGCCAATGCGAGAGCTGTTGGCATATCAGGGGGGTGAACGGAGAAGAGCACGTCGGTCAGACTGCGCTTTAGTCCGGAAATGAACACACGGAGTGCGTCATTCCTGAACTTTTCGCACATGCCCCTAGCTAGGCTAATGTCGTAGGTCATGTTAGCTTTATTGGTTAACAAGTTAAGCTTTTTTTCTACCTCATCGTAATACTGCAGAATTGTCATTCCGCCTTGCCTCAGCGTGCCCATTTCCTGCTCTATGACATGTATGGGTCTTTTGTCACTGTAGGTAAAGTCTAGTCTGGCTATGATCGCTTCAAAATTTAGTGGCGTACTGAATGATGCCAAAACGGCATCCGCTGCGCCCCTAATCTTTGTGCGAATTATGATCATAGCTTGGTAATGGCGGGAGCTTTCGTCAAATCTTTTGAAAATTTTGTACGCTGCATGGGCTACTTGTCTCCATGCCACGTATGTCTCCTGAGTTCCATGAAACTCAGGCACGCACTTTACTGCGTCGAGGGGCTCATCACAAGTGATTCCGTCCACTATCTCGACGTCTTTATAGACTCTGACTTCTGGTACTGAGAGAGGTGGGACTGGAATTTTAGAATTTACTAGTGCTATTTGTTGTTGTAGCTCTTGTTTAAGAGCTTCCTCCCTCCTAGTGTAGTCTTGTGCCTGCACCGTAAGTGCGCTTTGCACGGCAGTGTCAATTATAACTCTGAGGTGCTCAGGTTCCATGTCTGTGCTTTTGATTTGGCTACTTGTTGTGGGTTGACTAAGTTGATCTGACACTTGTAGGTCAATAAATCCTCCTATCAGACTTGCTAACGTTCTGGTACCAAGTTCGCGTCGTGTTTGTTTTTTGTTCGGTCTGTTTCTGTCCATTCGATTTTTTTAAAAATTTGCGATAGGACTACGGCATGAGTATTCTCCGAATTAAGATCCTCAAACTCACTTTACTTTATTTAGTTTCTACTTTTAGTTGACTTAGCTAAATTCTCACTTTGCAAATCACTTACATGTTATCTAGTTTTAGAAGTATCCCGCGCAGCCGTCGGGTTGGTGCTGGAGAATCAGGTCGTCTTGCCGCAGTCGAGTTGGTGCTGTAGAATTAGGTCGTCTTGCCGCAGCCGATGTGTTGAAGTTTCACTTCTTTATATATTTATATTTTTATTATTTTTATTTTGTCTTTGAGCAGACGTTTTGATGTTCACTTCACTGATTTTGGTAAACAAAACACTTTTCAGTTTTCTTTTGGCAGAAAATGAAATTCCCTTTTTTTTGTTTTTTTACGTTGGGCGCCAATTATGGAATTTAATATCATTGTCAGAGGCGTTAGCCAGCTCACTGATATAACTCCGTAAGGTTTGTGTTTTATATCGAGAGCGATAGCTGGTCGAATTAAAGAGTGAGTGTTAAGCAATTAGAATTATTGCGAGCGGTACGCTGCGCGTTTATTGAATTCACACTTAAGACTAACAATTAGAGAATTAAAAACTAAGTCTGCGACCAAGCGCAGATTCGGCGCTGCCGCAGCGCTGCCGCCAGTGCACAGTCGCTGCTACCATTGCGGGCGTCGCCGTTGGTGTTCTTGGAACACCAGCGGCGTTGGTCGTTGGTAGTGCAAAGCCGCTGCCGCCGTCGCAGGCGCAGGCGCTGTCGTTGGTGTTCTTGGAACACCAGCGGCGTTATCGTTGCTATTGCAAAGCCGCAAACGGCGGCCGCTAACATTGTTGCGGTACATCCGCAGCTGCCGCTGGAGCTGCCAACATTGTTGCGACACATTCGTAGCGACCGCTGGAGCTGTCATCATTGTTGCGACGCACTCGTAGCTACCGCTGGAGTTGTCATCATTGTTGCGACACATTTGCAGCTGTGAATCTGGGCGTGGACTTCGCAAATATGATAAGTCAGCACGCGCCCAGTGTCAGTGGTTAACTTACACATGGGAATGACATTATCACGCTCTGATATTTTGATTAGGAGAGTCCATCTACAAAGAAACTTATTCAGCGATTAAGTTCCCATAATATAGCTCTTTTGCAGCCCGAGTGCAGTCGCTGCGTAAACTGCGCAGTCAGCAGAGCGCTCGCTTATACATGCGTGCGTATGTGTGTGTGTGTGCATATGTTGCTTGTATATAGATGTTAATAAGCATAGAATGTTTGGAATATCGGCTCATCGCAGGGTTCAGGGGATCTGCTAGTCGGGTACCCCCGACTAGAGCTTTTTTACTTTTTACATATTATACCCTGAACCCATTGAAAATGGGAAAACAGGGTATAATGGTTTTGTTAAAATGTATGTAACAGGCAGAAGGAGGCGTGACAGACCCCATAAAGTATATATATTCTTGATCAGGGCGACGAGCTGAGTTGATTTAGCCCTGTCCGTCTGTCCGTCCGTCCGTCCGTCTGTCCGTCTGTCCGTCTGTCCGTATGTTTGAACGCGTCGATCTCAGAATCTATAAGAGCTAGAGACTTGAAATTTTTTATGTAGGTCCGTGTATAGCACGCGCAGATCGAGTTTGTTTCAAAAATTCGATAACTTTTATCGTTTTAATGTTATCGATTTAAAACGTTATCGAAACACAGTTATAAACTTATATCTCCCGCATCTTTAGAGCTAGAGACTCCTTATTTTGTATTTAGTATAATGCAGAGTTTTTACAATTTTGGTTTTTGTTATATTTTGGATGCCACGCCCCCTTCGCCCTAAATTTGCAAAAAACGTATTTAAAGTGCTAGAGACTTGTGCTTCGGGAAATACATACATACGAATGACATAACCACGCTCTGAAAGTTTGATTAAGAACGTCCATCTACAAAGGAACTTATTCATCAATTAAGTTTCCATAATATAGCTCTTACTGCAGCCCGAGCGCAGTCGCTGCGTATACTGCGCAGTCAGCAGAGCGCTCGCTTATGCGTGCGTACGTATGTGTGTGAGTATGCGTGTGTGTATGTGTGTGTGCATGTGTTGCTTGCATATATATATGTTAAATAAGTATAAAATGTTTGGAATATCGGCTCATCCGCAGAGTTTTTATACCCTGAACCCATTGAAAATGGGAAAACAGGGTATAATGGTTTTGTTAAAATGTATGTAACAGGCAGAAGGAGGCGTGGCAGACCCCATAAAGTATATATATTCTTGATCAGGGCGACGAGCTGAGTTGATTTAGCCCTGTCCGTCTGTCCGTCCGTCCGTCTGTCCGTCTGTCCGTCTGTCCGTCTGTCCGTCCGTCCGTCTGTCCGTCTGTCCGTCTGTCCGTATGTTTGAACGCGTCGATCTCAGAATCTATAAGAGCTAGAGACTTGAAATTTTTTATGTAGGTCCGTGTATAGCACGCGCAGATCAAGTTTGTTTCAAAAATTCGATAACTTTTATCGTTTTAATGTTATCGATTTAAAACGTTATCAAAACGCAGTTATAAATTTATATCTCCCGCATCTTTAGAGCTAGAGTCTCCAAATTTTGTATTCAGTATAATGTAGAGTTTATACAATTTTGATTTTTGTCAAATTTTTGATACCACCCCCTTTTCCTTCCCTTTCCCCCCAAACTTGTAAAATCCGTATTTCAAATACTAGAGACTTGTGCTTTGGCAAATATACACATATAAATGACAGAATCACGCTCTGAAAGTTTGATTAAGAACGTCCAACTACAAAAGAAGTTATTAAACATTTAATTTCCCATAGTAAAGCCTATGAGCGCAGCCCACGCTCAGTCGCTGCACTAACTGCGCAGTCAGCAGAGCGCGTGCTTATGCGTATGTGTATGTGTGTATGTGTGTGCATGAATTGCTTGTATACATGTATATGTTAAATAAGCATCGAATGTTTGGAGTATCGGCTCTTCGCAGGGTTCAGGGGATCTCCTAGTCGGGTACCGCCGACTAGAGCTTTCTTACTTGTTTTTTTATGTTAAAAAAAAAAAATTTTTTTTAAACTTTCATTTTGTTAATATTTTTATTTTATTTTAAAATCATCACATTTTCCCTCACTCTATCAATTTCAAAAGAAGAAAAGGCGTGGAAAAGTTATTATACTCATTCACAAAGTGAAATGATACCACCCTTCTTTCCTTCCCTTTCCACCCAAACTTGTAAAATCCGTATTTCAAATACTAGAGACTTGTGCTTTGGCAAATATACACATATAAATGACAGAATCACGCTCTGAAAGTTTGATTAAGAACATCCAACTACAAAAGAAGTTATTAAACATTTAATTTCCCATAGTAAAGCCTATGAGCGCAGCCCACGCTCAGTCGCTGCGTTAACTGCGCAGTCAGCAGAGCGCGTGCTTATGCGTATGTGTATGTGTGTGCATGTATTGCTTGTATATATATATGTTAAATAAGCATAGAATGTTTGGAGTATCGGCTCTCGCAGGGTTCAGGGGATCTCCTAGTCGGGTACCGCCGACTAGAGCTTTCTTACTTGTTTTTATATAATTATACTCATTCACAAAGTGAAATGAGTATATTGGTTTTGTGCAATGTACGTCCAGTACACAGTTTTGAAGCTAGAGAATTGAAATTTGGAATATATACTCGTGTATACCCTCGAATTACAAAGTGTCAAGATTTTCCCGATACGCCCACTAGGGGCGTGGCAAATCGGAAAATGTATTTTCCGATATCTCAGAAACACTACTTCTAGAAGTGCTAGAGAGTTGCAATTTGAAATAAAGACTCGTGTTGACAACTCAAGATGAAAAAGCTATGGCGGATATATCAACGCAAATTGGGGTGGTGTCACAAAGCGGCATGCCTCTTCGCCCAGCAGCTGCCGTGATGGCCACAACATTCTACTTGGTCTTCTTATGCTGGAAATTCAATCGTTGTTGCCTCCGAAACGCCTCAGCCTCCACATCCTCATGGAGTGGCAGCTGACGCTCCGAGCTCGTCTCCATCGGCGTCTGTGGAGTCATTTTCATCCTGCCGACCACCACTGACAACTTCTCGTCCAGCTGTCCGCTTGGCTGCGGATTTATCGGCTTGATCCTCAGCTTCAAACCACCGCACTCCAGCGCGATGCCCATGCTGGCCAAGAAATCCCAGCCCAGCACCAGATCGTCGATCATGCCTGGCAGCACCAGCAATGGAATGAGGATCTGCTGACTCCCCAGCGTGATCCTTGTCTCCAGTTGCGAGTCCACTTACTGCAACTGCCGTCTGCCAGACTTACGCGTCTTTGTGTGGCGCCTCTCACGCCCACTCCTCGGAGCCTGTCGGCCAGCTTTTCGCTCACGAAGCTGCTGGTGGCTCCAGTATCGATGGTGGCCTTGTGCTGATCAGCTTTAATGACTTCAATCGCCGACAGCTGGGTGCCTTCATATAGCGCCGATGCGCCCGCACTCAATGGAAATTCACAGCAACAACACACACGAAACAGGGCAGCATGCGCAGCAACAATGTAGTTTAAGTCGTGCGCTACGAAACGGCACAACAACAACAGGCACGGCC
The DNA here is from genome assembly GCA_037075265.1 of Drosophila nigricruria. NCBI lineage: Eukaryota > Metazoa > Arthropoda > Insecta > Diptera > Drosophilidae > Drosophila > Drosophila nigricruria. Next base: position 424,028 of record JBAMCI010000058.1, read on the forward strand.
GAAGCCGTTTAAGTGCGCACTCCGCAAGAACAATCAACCATAAGCCAATCACTAGACATCTCTGCCAAATTAACTCGTTTTTCAGGAACTTTAGAAGTATCAATCACATCAGCAGATGGGAGATTTCTGGAAAAGAAATCAGCATGAGCCATTCGTTTACCCTGTAGATAGGTCACGTTTAGTTCTTGATGCTTTAAGTGAGTTGCAATCGGTAAAAACCACAAAATCTCTACCCATCAAATAATGACGAAAATGTTTTATAGCCATGACAACCGTAAGGGTCTCCAACTCATAAGAATGGTATCGTGATTCAGCAGGTGAATTAGCCTTACTGAAAAATTCAACGACATGCGGCTTGTTATCAATTTTGTGTAGCAAGATGGCTCCATATCCTCGAGCACTTGCATCAGTATGCAATTCGATTGGATATTTAGGGTCTAAAATAACTAAAACTGGCTTCTGTGTAAGTACAGAAAGAACTTTTTGTCTTATTTGTTCATGTTCTGGCTTCCAAACAAACTCGTTCTTTTCCGATGTCAAAAGATACAAAGGCTTCATGAAGCACAACATTGCATAAATTGCCGAAAGTAAGACGCTAATCCAATAAATTGTCTTAAAGCAGAGACTAACTGAGGAGGCGGTAGAGCAGTTAACGCTGGCCTGCGCTCACTTCGTATCCCAAATATTGAACTGTCGACTTGAGAAACGAACACTTTTTAATATTGAACATAAATCCAGCTTTCGTGAGAATATCAAGGGTAATCTGTAATCTTTCTAAAGCTTCAGCTTTTGTTGTAGCCACCACCAATACGTCATCCATATATACAAATACAAATGTATTTGGAAGTTCCCCAAGCGTATGCATCACTGTAATCTGGAAAACTGAAAGTGCATTTTTAAGACCAAACGGCATTGACAAAATTTATAAAAGATTTTGAATAATTTTCCAATAAATTGTTTAATTTATCCCTATCTTCGCCGACAAGATCAGTATCCAATTTAGAAAATATATCATCATTTGAACAACAGTTTACAGATTTTAGCCTAACAATTTCAAATTTTCCCGGTGACACAATGACATGAAAACCCTGCGACAGTATTTCTCGACCAATCACAATGTCGCTCTCCAAATACTGATCGCCCAAAACGTGGAACAGCATCTCAATACAATGATTATTAATTTTTACGTTGCCAAGTATTTGTAATGTACTACAAATGCTGTCATTCCCAATACCCTTCAAAATGACTACGTTGTTAATTCTTTTACCGGCTAACTGAGTACTTATCTTATGTTTAATCAACGAACATTCCGCTCCAGAGTCAAACATTGTCAAAAACATAGCTGCTGGTGTTTCTATACTGGTGAAGCGCTGCACAAAAAGTTCCTTAAACTCGGTCCAATTTACGTCATTATAACATATTTGTGAGAGCCACTGCGATGTACTGCCATCCAACGCTGCACTCAAAGCCATCACCAATGCGTTGCCTTTTATGTTATTTTCCGCCAGAATTATATTTACTGTAGCACGCCACGTGGATGCGTCGGCGCCAACAAGATCTTTTCAATATTATTGCTACACTTTATGTTCACACAACGACGCAAACGCACAATAAATTGATTCGAAGCAAATTTCTAACGCGCTCCCGCTAACGCGTCCGGCACTCGCCATGCATTATTTGTCATATTAGGTAACGAGCCAGATCCCACTTCTGATGTTGCAGCATTAAGAATTATGTTCCATTATTTAGCGCAGTGAGTTTCGGTCGCTCTCAGAGCTTAGACACAACTAACTCTCGTGTCTCTAATTTCTCTCGAGCCTACCCCGAGCCACACTCAGCAACAGCGTCAAACGCTGTCGCCTCGCTAAAACGGGACTTCCTAGAACCGACAACTTAATCAACCAGTCACAGCCCTTTCAAAGGCTTATGCTGATGCTGAAGATAATTATTACGATATATCGAAAGACGCACCAATACGCATAACTAGAAGCCGACGCAATATGATGAAATTATCATTGTGAAATACCGAAAACTACAACCACACACATACAAACTTAGTACGCGCCGACATATATATATTTATATATTGCGAAGAGCCAATCTTCCCAACATGCTATGCTTATTTTACATATACAAATATTGCGAGACACATACACACGCACATGCATACGCACGCACGCATTAGCACACGCTCTGCTGTCTGCGCAGTTGACGCAGCGACTGCGCTCGGGCTGCAATATGCCTATTGTATGGGAAATTAAATGTTTAATAACTTTTTTTGAAGATGGACTTTGTAAGGCGGCTGCCAGAGTAGCCGCCTCACATGGCATAGGTATATAGTTAGTTTAGTAATTAGTAATTATAACAATATAGTTTTAAGTTAGAAATAAGACGCAAGGAGCGCAACATAGTTTTAAGTTAGAATTAAGACACAAGGAGCGCAACATAGTTTTAAGTTAAGACGCAAGGAGCGTAACATATTTGAATTTGAATGTAACCGCTCGAGTGCGCGCCGACGATCGGCGATGCAACTCTGCGCAGCGTGGTGAAAGCTCCACCGTGGGGAGCGAGCGCTGTGGTGAGTTGCGTCGCCGAGGCGATCGGGCGGCTCGAGTGTGGTAGAATCGAGGGCTTAAGGTTAATTAGTTTTTGGCACGCGACGAAGACGGTCGACAAGGAAAAGGAAAAAGAGAAGATCAGCGAGCGCGGGGCGCCGCTGACAGGAAAATAAGGTTATGTGGACACGTGACCGGTACGGCAGGGCTCGACCGGCAACCAAAGTATAATAGGAAGAAGGTACAAACTAATAATAAATAAGAACATTAGTTTTCGGACACGCGACGAGATGGGTCGCTGGAGAGTAAGGAGTGCGCATCGGCGCTCAAACGAAGAGTAGGCGGGAAGAATATAGAGAAGGCGCGAAGCACGTGGGCTTCGCGAGAGACGGTCCGGCAGGGCCCGGATCGCGACGGAGAAGTTTAATTAATAAATAAATATCGCAACCAACCAAAACCAACACCTTTCCTCTCTCTTAAGTCCCCGTCCCCGCACTTAACAAATATTCTTGTAAGTGCTGGTCCTGGGAGACTGAGTCTGCACCCCAGCCAGATTTGTAACTTTACAAGTGGCGCCCGAGCAGGGACCCTGGGACTACTAAGGGGCGTGGCATATTCGCGGCGTAAAATCCTGCGCATATGCCCAAATAAAGGGGCTGGTCGGCAAATGCCGCAAAATCTACGTCAAGTCGGCGATACCCAAGCATACTCTTCAAGCGCGGCGACGGTAACGGCGAACGAAATTCAAGGGCACAGCGACGCCGAAAAAGTACAGCATGCAACGGGAAACGTCGAGAACGAGCAAGCGTGTACAGTGGGTCGAGAGCTAGAAATTTCGAGCAAAAATCGAGTGAACTGTAGGCCGAGGGCCAAAAGCTCAGAGCAAGTGTGTGCTGGCGTAACATGTACGAATTTTTTTTTGAGTGAGTTTTTTTTTGAGATGAATAAAAATGCATACGTACAAAGAAAGACAGTGGCGAGTGGCGAGTGGCGAGTGGCGAATGAACAGTAGCGCACAACGGCATTGAGTGATTTTTTTTGAGTGAGTTTTTTTTTGAGAAAAAATATATATACGTACAAAGAGAGACAGTGGCGAGTGGCGAATGAACAGTGGCGCACAACAGCTTTGAGTGATTTTTTTTTTTTGAGTGTTTTTTTTTGGCGAAAAAAAAATATATATATACGTACAAAAGAGACAGTGGCAAGTGGCGAATGAACAGTGGCGCACACCGACTTTTTTTTTGAGTGAGTTTTTTTTTGTTGGAAAAAAAAAATATATATATGAAGAGAGACACCGGCTACGAAGACAAGTGTACAGTGGTACAAAGTTAGGTTTTTTTTTGAGTGAGTTTTTTTTTAACAAAAAAAAAAAAAAACAAGTAAGAAAGCTCTAGTCGGTGGTACCCGACTAGGAGATCCCCTGAACCCTGCGATGAGCCGATATTCCAAACATTTTATACTTATTTAACATATATATATGCAAGCAACACATGCACACACACATACACACACAAATACACACACATACGTACGCACACATAAGCGAGCGCTCTGCTGACTGCGCAGTTTACGCAGCGACTGCGCTCGGGCTGCAGTAAGAGCAGTATTATGAGAAGTTAATTGTTGAATAAGTTCCTTTGTATATGGACTTTCTGAATCAAACTTTCAGAGCATGATAATGTCATTCATATGTGTGTATTTGCCGAAGCACAAGTCTCTAGCACTTGAAATACGTTTTTTTCAAATTTGGGGCGAAGGGGGCGTGGCATCTAAAATATAACAAAAACCAAAATTGTATAAACTCCACATGCAACTATGTACAAAATAAAGAGTCTCTAGCTTGAAAGATGCGCGAGACATAATTTTAAAACAGGTTTTCGATTTCGTTTTTAATCGATAACATTAAAACGATCAAAGTTATCGATTTATTGAAACAAACTTGATATGCGCGTGCAATACAGGAACCTCCATAAAAAATTTCAAGTCTCTAGCTCTTATAGATTCGGTGATCCACGCGTTCATACATACGGACAGACGGACAGACGGACAGACGGACAGACAGACAGACAGACAGACGGACAGGGCTAAATCGACTCAGCTCGTCGCCCTGATCAAGAATATATATACTTTATGGGGTCTGCCACGCCTCCTTCTGCCTGTTACATACATTTTAACAAAACCATTATACCCTGTTTTCCCATTTTCAATGGGTTCAGGGTATAAAAAAAAAAAAAGAAATATGGAAACGAGACAATAGTAAGAAGGACAAGAAGTGCACACTGGCACGAAGCAGCGTTTTTTTTTAGTGAATTTTTTTTTTTGAAAAAAAAAAAACGGCAACGAGGACAAGAAGAACAAGTTAAATTAAATTAAACGAATTCAAGAAAAAAAAAAGGGGAAAATTAAACGAAGGAAAATTCAGCACAAATCCAGGGAAAACATCAGCGGGATGGCTGAGGGCCGAAAGTGCGGAACACGGGAGGACTCGAGAGTCGACGGTGAGGTCAAAGAGCAGCCTCCGACTCTCAAGGTCAGCCAATATGTTCCTGCACACCAACCACAGCCCGAGAGGAGCCCGCCCAGATGCATAGCAGAGCAGGTCAGGAAGTGGGGCATGAGGTATGACGGCCAGTCGGACCCACTCGGATTTTTGGAAATCTTGGAAGAGCGGGCCATCACATACGGCATCGACCTCGACCGTATGCCCAGGGTATTGAGCGAGGTGCTCGTAGACAAAGCCGCCAGGTGGTTCATTACAAACGGGTTAAGGGACGTGACCTGGGCAGAGTTTAAAAGTGGATTTCTGGAGTTCTTCCTGCCACCGCAATATTTTGAGCACCTCGAGGATCAGATCAGGTCGCGTCGGCAGCGGGGAGGAGAGAGCTTCAAGGACTATCTCGTAGAGATTAGGCTGATGATGCGCCATGCAGCTTATAGTTCGGCACAGGAGCTGTACCGAATATACGAAAATGCCGCCCCTGAGTACAGATTGTACGTAAGACGTCATGACTTTACGTCTCTCGCACAGCTGACTCAGATGGCGGCGGAGTATGAATATGTGCGGGACCAAGGGATGGATCTGGAGAAGAGCGCCACGGCTGGATGGACGAGGACTGCCGGGGCGCAAAAAGCGGATAGTCGGTCCAACAACCCGTTCCGCTCGCAGCCGGCGGAATATCGTCCGACAGAGTCGCGACCAAGTACACCATCGGCACCATCTGCGAAGCAAACGGAGGCCGCACATCAAATGATGAGCCAGGATATCGGATCTGGGTTCGATCCGCGCCGGGTCTGCTATCGTTGTGCACAGACGGGACACTTCGCCCGGGAATGTCACGACAAACTGGAGTTGTTTTGCCGCCGTTGTGGGAAGACAGGGAGGAGTACGCAAGAGTGCTGCTACCGTGCGGACGCGGGAAACGGACAGGGGCGTCATCTGCAGGAGCGGAGCGGCGCCAACTAACCAGCCGAGAGAGAGAGGAGTACCCGTTAGTGGTCGAAGAGGGGAGAATCGTCGCAAGGGTGGAGATTGCGGGTCGACGCATGGACGCCACAATCGACACCGGAGCCACGCGTAGCTTCATGAGCGAAGATTGCGTGCGCAGGAGGGCGATTCAGGGAGAGCTCCAGGACGTGCAGTCACGGATCAGTTTGGCTGACGGGTCGTCGCTGGAAGTAAAGAAGATGATGAAAGTGGACGCGAGTCTCGACGGGAAGGCAGTGCGGATGACAGTGCTCATCATGCCGACCATGCTGGATCACGTCATCCTGGGGATGGACTTTCTGTGCGCCATGGGCACGACGGTGCGCAGAACTGCTGATGATGACGAAGGGGACACCGGCTGGAAAGGAGTCACCACCCTCCGCGAGAGAGGCGTCGAAAGAGGGCATCGCGTCTGGAGGACAAGAGATGCTCGCTCGGCGCCCAACTCTTGCAGAGGAGAGAGGACTGAACTCTGGAGTGCCGGGTGGGAAGGCGTCGGCAGAGGAGGAGTCGCCATCCGAGATGCGGGTTGAGTCGATAGAGGGCGCACCGTCTGGAGTACGGAAGGCGCCTGCTCGACGACGAGCTCGATCGAAGAAGCATCTGGAGGAGGAGGTGCGGCATAAGGATAAATTGGAGTCGATGGACGACGAGGCAAAGATTCCGGGGACCAGGGAGCGTCCGCCGGGAATACAAACGATTGAGGTGAAAGAGAAAGAGGGCGCACCGTCTGGAGCACGGAAGGCGCCTGCTCGACGACGAGCTCAATCGAAGAGGCATATGGAGGAGGAGGTGCGGTACAAGGATACAGAAGTAAAGTCGATGGACGACGAGGGAAAGATTCCGGGGACCAGGGAGCGTCCGCCGGAAATAAAAACGATTGAGGTGGAAGAGAAAGAGGGCGCACCGTCTGGAGCACGGAAGGCGCCTACTCGACGACGAGCTCGATCGAAGAAGCATCTGAAGGAGGAGATGCGGCATAAGGAGAAATTGGAGTCGATGGACGACGAGGGAAAGATTCCGGGGACCAGGGAGCGTCCGCCGGAAATAAAAACGATTGAGGTGGAAGAGGAAGAGGGCACACCGTCTGGAGCACGGAAGGCGCCTGCTCGACGACGAGCTCAATCGAAGAGGCATATGGAGGAGGAGGTGCGGTACAAGGATACAGAAGTAAAGTCGATGGATGGCGAGGGAAGGATTACGGGGACCAGGGAGCGTCCGCCGGAAATAAAAACAATTGAGGTGGAAGAGGAAGAGGGAGCTGGGACTCCCGCAGAGGATATGGAATGGCCAGAGGACCTGGAGGACGAACTCAGGGAGTTCTTGGAAAAGGAGCTGGCGCTGTTTGAGAACCTAAAGGGGGTGTCTCACATAGCAGAGCATAGCATCAGGATGAGGGATAATAAGTCACTGAAGCAGCGATATTATCCCAAGAATCCGGCTATGAGCAAGGTGATTGACGAGCAGATAGATGAGCTGCTTCGAGTGGGGGCCATTGAGCCGTCGCGAAGTCCGCACAGTGCACCAATAGTCTTGGTAAGGAAAAAGACTGGAGATTGGCGCATGTGCGTAGACTACCGACAGCTCAATGCACACTCGATTCCAGATGCTTATCCTGTTCCTAGGATCAATCACATCCTGGAGAAGTTGCGCCACGCTCGTTTCATCTCGACGTTGGATCTCAAGAGCGGTTATTGGCAGATTCCCATGGCGGCGGATAGCCGAGAATGCACAGCCTTCACCGTGCCCGGAAGAGGTTTATTCCACTGGCGGGTGATGCCATTCGGTTTGCATTCGGCCGGTGCGACGTTCCAGAGAGCGCTGGATACGGTCATCGGACCCGAAATGGAGCCCCATGCGTTCGCCTATCTAGACGACATCGTGGTGATCGGAGCCACCAAAGAAGAGCATGTGGCTAATTTGAAGGAGGTGTTCCGCCGATTGAGGGCGGCGAACCTCAAGTTGAACAGGAGGAAGTGCAGTTTCTTCAGAGAAAGGCTGGCGTATCTGGGACACGTGATCAGCGGTGAAGGAATTTGCACCGATCCAGCGAAGGTGGAGGCGATACAGAAGCTTCCGGCTCCTACCAATCTAAAGAAGTTGCGGCAATGCTTGGGGATGGCAATTAGGAAAATGCGATGCTACCTCGAAGGCTACAGGTTCGACGTGGTGACGGATCACCTCGCTTTAAAGTGGCTAAACTCAATAGAGAGCCCTACCGGCAGGATCGCCCGTTGGGCATTGGAATTGCAGCAGTATCAATTCGATGTCCATTATCGACGAGGGAAACTGAATGTGGTGGCCGACGCTCTCTCCCGGCAACCTCTAGAGATCTGTCAACAAGCAGTGGTAGCGGAGTTCCCCTGCAAATGGATCGCGAGGATGCACAAAGAGCCAGAAAAATTTACGGACTACGTCGAGGAAAACGGACAGTTGTATCGAAACCTGGGACACCGCACAGATGAAGAGGACTACATACCCTGGAAGCTTTGCGTCCCCGTCGGTCAGAGGGGCAGGGTGCTGCGAGAGTGCCACGACGCTCCCACGGCCGGACATCAAGGTGTGAGGAAGACGGCAGCCAGGCTGGCCCAAAGATATTATTGGCCAGGCATGTTTCGAGATGCCGCCAAGTATGTGAAACGCTGCGTAACGTGCCAGAAGTTCAAAAGCGAGCAACAAAAACCGGCCGGCCAGATGCTAACGAGACAGGTAGCTGAGCCCATGGCCGTGTTGTGTGCCGATTTTGTGGGTCCGTTGCCGCGTTCGAAACGGGGCAACACCATGCTGTTGGTGTTTCATGACGCTTTCGCTAAGTGGGTGAAGCTGGTACCTCTGAGGAGAGCGACGACGGCGCTCCTACAGATTGCGTTTCGAGAGCGTATTCTGAGCAGATTTGGAGTGCCGAGAACGCTGGTCTGCGATAATGGAGTGCAGTTCGTGAGCAGGAGTTTCCGCTCGTTCATGGAATCCTTAGGGGTGGAACTCCACCACACGGCTCCATACTCTCCGCAGGAAAACCCAACAGAGAGGACGAATCGCACAGTAAAAACGATGATAGCGCAGTTTATCGAGGGTCATCAAAGTTCGTGGGACGAACTGCTGCCCGAGATAACACTGGCTGTCAACTCCAGTGTGGCAGATTCTACAGGATTCAGTCCATCGCTCCTAATGTCGGGTCGGGAGCCACGCTTGCCGGCCGCATTATACGAGGAGGTCACACCTGGATCAGCGACGAGGGAATTGAGCCCGAATTCAAGAGGGGGCAAGATGAAAGAGATCTTCCACATAGTTCGGAGCAATCTGCAGCGGGCGTCGAGGGACCAAGGACGTCACTACTCCCTACAGGGTCGTCAAATTCATATCCCCCAATATCGTGCGTCTCGCGAAGCAGGGCGAGCGCAAACGAAGGGTGACCAACATAGCGCAGCTGAAGCCATTCCATCAGGACGACAACGAGAGCGACGTGGGATCCGCAGATGACGACACTGGAAAGATGCACGACGAAGGAAGACTCGACGACGACGGGAGTGGCATCGACGGCGATGCATCAGATCCTTAAATATTTTTTTGGCTTATGTAACTTTACTAATTCTAACTCTTAACGATCCCGAATTGTAGTAGTTGTTAGCCGTGCCGGGAGGAGTAATTAAGAATAGTAATTAATGAAAATAAGTTACAGATGGATGGAGAAGTTATCAATATCAGCAGCGAGGAGGAAGCCGAGATGGACTTCGAGGCAGAGACGGATATCGAAGAAGAAGTGAGCGGCGAGGAGGAAGTAGACGAAGAAGAAGTGAGCGGCGAGGAGGAAGAAAACGGAGAAGAAGAAGAGGAATTGATGGATGTGGACGAAGACGTGCCGGAGGACGAGCCGGTATTCGTCGAAGACGTGAGCAGCGACGATACCGAACCCTTTCCCGGGGCGCAGGCACATGGTCGGCGAGGTGATCCCAGGCAGGGCCGGGATTATTACAGACCGCGCGAGGAACAGGATCCGCCGCCATTCCTCCACACGGTTTATACCACGACGACGAACGTGGCAGAGAGACTAGATGGCTCGGTGATGCTCGTACGAGCAGAAGTAACCACCATCTTTGTAAAGGTGCCAGAATCCCGGCCGTCGCCCCCGTACGTAGAGGAACCACCGGAGGACGAGGACAATTTGCTATCGGACATGGCCGATATCCTGGAAGGATGGGAACCGGATCTAGCCGACATATTCCCTGAGGCGGCAGATCCGGGAGAGGAGATGCCCGCGCTGGTCCCATCACACTGGAAAGTCTTTCCCCCTTGGATGATGCTTAGGCGCCCCCTGGTGGTATTATTGCGCAGGGAGATCGACGCGCAACACAGGCGGCACAGGCGCACTAGGTTCCGCGTCGAGATGGAGGACGCAGCGTACAACGTGACGGTGGCAGCCAATGGCGGGGTCGTCGTCGCTTTGCGGAAGAAAGGGGGGGGGGGGTGTAAGGCGGCTGCCAGAGTAGCCGCCTTACATGGCATAGGTATAAATTTAGTTTAGTAATTAGTAATTATAACAATATAGTTTTAAGTTAGAAATAAGACGCAAGGAGCACAACATAGTTTTAAGTTAGAATTAAGACGCAAGGAGCGCAACATAGTTTTAAGTTAAGACGCAAGGAGCGTAACATATTTGAATTTGAATGTAACCGCTCGAGTGCGCGCCGACGATCGGCGATGCAACTCTGCGCAGCGTGGTGAAAGCTCCACCGTGGGGAGCGAGCGCTGTGGTGAGTTGCGTCGCCGAGGCGATCGGGCGGCTCGAGTGTGGTAGAATCGAGGGCTTAAAGTTAATTAGTTTTTGGCACGCGACGAAGACGGTCGACAAGGAAAAGGAAAAAGAGAAGATCAGCGAGCGCGGGGCGCCGCTGACAGGAAAATAAGGTTATGTGGACACGTGAAAGGTACGGCAGGGCTCGACCGGCAACCAAAGTATAATAGGAAGAAGGTACAAACTAATAATAAATAAGAACATTAGTTTTCGGACACGCGACGAGATGGGTCGCTGGAGAGTAAGGAGTGCGCATCGGCGCTCAAACGAAGAGTAGGCGGGAAGAATATAGAGAAGGCGCGAAGCACGTGGGCTTCGCGAGAGACGGTCCGGCAGGGCCCGGATCGCGACGGAGAAGTTTAATTAATAAATAAATATCGCAACCAACCAAAACCAACACCTTTCCTCTCTCTTAAGTCCCCGTCCCCGCACTTAACAAATATTCTTGTAAGTGCTGGTCCTGGGAGACTGAGTCTGCACCCCAGCCAGATTTGTAACTTTACAAATTTCTTAATCAAACACATCGTAATTATGTCATACATATGTGTGTGTTTACCAAAGCACAAGTCTCTAGTATTTGAAATACGATTTTGCAAATTGGGGGCAAAGGGAGCGTGGCATCCAAAATCCAAAAATTACATAATGTCCGCATTTATTACACGAATCTACACAGTAAATTTGAAGTCTCTAGCTCTTACGGTACCCAAAAACGAAGAAAAGTTATCGATTTTTATCGATAAGGAAACGTGATGAGTATATACTGAAAATTTCAATTCTTTTGCCCAACGTTTAATAAATCGAAGAACACTTTTGGCTTCATTTATGATGGTTGAGATATGAGAATTGAAATTAACTTTTGAGTCAGAAAGTACACCAAGATTTTTGACTGCAATGGAATGACTATTAATTAAACAATTAGCAATATATGGAAAAGTACGACAGAAGGTCATTGTCATAGATTTAGAACAATTTAAATGCAATTACACGCCGCAAGTCACACACCAAAGTTGAAAGGACTTAAGATTATCTTGTAGGCGTAGATGATCAAGTGCATTAGAATACGAAAGACAAAATTTTACCTCATCTGAGTACATAAATATATTTAAATTCGATATGCAGTTAGGAAGATCATTTATATATAGGGATACAAGTAACGGACTCAAATAACTACAAACAAGTTTCGAAAAAGCTGTTCTCAACACAACTCTTTGGGTTCTAAATCCTTTTAAATAGGATGAAATCCATGAAAGAAGTTTAAGGGAAAATCCTAAGTGATCAAGCTTTTGAACTAATATATCATGGTGTACTGCGTCAAATGCTTTACTGAAATCACTATATGTAACATTAGTTGGCATTTTATTTATAAAACTGTTATTCACTAGGGAAGTAAAATTTTAATTGATTAGTAGAAGTAGATCGATTTTGAATAAAACCATACTGCAATGGTGAAATAATCGATTTACAAAAATGTTGTATGGTAGATGTTATTATTTTTTTTAATAATTTCGGAATAGCACTGTGAGGAACAATATAGACGGGCACGTATTGTATGTATAAGTGCATGTATTTGCTGTGCACTTATGCATATATGCGTGCCTGTATGTATTGTTCCACACAGCGACGCGAGTACGATAGTAGCGACCCTCGCTACTGGAAAGGGCGCAGACGCCGACTTAGTCTGTCTCTGTCGCTCGTATTTGTTCAGCGCATGGCTCGTGTCGCTCTCACGGCGATCATCGGTGACCGTTGGCCGAAGTACCATTTGTGGCGGCGAGAAAGTAGTGTATGCTTTCACTCGTATGCCAATAACGGTGTTTTGGCCAAAGAGAGGCTGCCACGCAGATTTGTGCGATTTGGCGTCGCGCCAAATCACGTGATGCTGCCGTTATCGTGGACACGAGCGGCAGACAGGCCCCGCTCCAGAGCCGAGCTGGCGCCGTTATAGCGCGAAGCAGGGCCTGCATCGCTGCTATAAAAAGGTGCCCGCAACTCGTTACCGAACAATCAAAAACGTGAAAAGCTAAGAGGAAAGTGAAAGTATTGAGTGCCGAAGGAACAAAACGCGAGTGAAGAACTGATCAGCCAAGGATCAGCGGTTCGTGGAAAAAGGATATCTACGAGGGATATCCCAGACGCCTATTGAGGACATAGGCTCTTCACGGACGCAGGAAGGACATCAGTTGCCACCAACCAGGATATTGGTGCAGCGCGGCTGAATCTACAGCATTAGTGGCGGATCCTGGAGAAGGAGTAGAGATAACGTTTGCGTAGCTTTGCGAAAGAGTAGTGACTGCAGCTTGAGAAGATCTCAAGGAGTGCTTGTGAGCGTATCCAGCCATAGGAGTCACTGCAGTATCCGAGCGAACCGCCGGAGTTTACAGTGTGGATCCTGGCGTCACCTGGAGTGCTCAAGCGGATAATTGGAGACCCAAGAGTGCAGTACCGTTCGCCAGAGTGCGCTAAAACGTCTACCTGCGATCCTGTGTAAAGGTGTGCTTTACTAATCGTTAGATTGTAAACACATATAACGTGTAAATAAGCCTCAAATAAGTGAGAAAATATACGAATCGCAAACCATAAAACACTGAATTATAATTTATCGCAAGGCGCTACATACAAAGTTGTTGGCACGAACGCACAGTCGGCTGAGTTCGGCCCGGCTTAAACTCGGGATAAACCGAGGTTCGTTACAACTGGCGCCCAACCTGGGACCTTGCGATAATTACGAGTCAAAGAATAAAAATGGTGCGAGCTTGGGTCTATAATCTAAAGAAGGATGATGTGCTGCGCTACGGGATCGAGTTCGGCGTAAGTCTGACTGGCACTCTGGACGCAATGTGAAGGCAGTTCGGCGAGTGGGTCACAATGAATAAGGGAAGGATTCCTTATTCTATCAGGATCGCAGAGATTGCGAACCTGCATGGACGCCGTTCGCCACTGAGAGACGAAGCGCTGACCGCCGTCGGGGAAGACGAGATCGTGAACGTGGCACGATTGTCTCTGCCATCCACCAGTGCCGCCGCCGCCCGCCTGCAAGAGATGCAACGAGGATCGTGGAGAGCCACATCCACCCCGCAACCAGAAATACGGCCACGAGGGCCGAGCTGCACAGCGCTGGAGTACCCAAATGTCGCCAAGCAGGTGCGAGAATGGGGCTTCCGCTTCGATGGCACAACGAAGCCACTGGAGTTTTTGGAGCAAGTGGAATGGTCGGCCGACACATATGGTCTGGATCTGGACCTGATCCCGACGGCGATGCCAGAGCTGCAAAGTCATGGCCTTAAAGTGGTACGTGGCCAACAACAGGCACCGGACAGCGTGGGAAACATTTGTCAGAAGTTTCCAGGAATTCTTTTTGCCCAGGGACTATATGCGGGAGTTGAAGGACGAAGTTGCTCGACGGAGACAGATGATGGGCAAGCCCTTCAAGGTTTACATGGTGGAGATGCAAACCTTGATGCGGCCACTACGCTATGCGACAGATCGTGAGCTAAAAACTATTTACAACAATAGTTTGCCCGATCTGCGCGCATATGCTCGTCCATATCAGTTCCGTAACCTGATGAAGCTGATGCTGCTGGCGAACGAGTTCGAGGATCTGGAAAGGGATCGGGAAAAGTTGCGGCAGCAACAGCGAGGTAGTAGAACGCGGCTGATGGCCATGGACGACGCTGCGAGCCCGGATGATGAGGAATACCACCGGAGCATGGCCGTTGAGGATACGAGATCTCGACCCGCGCCAAGGACATGCACAGCAGGGCCAAGGACACATGTCCAGAACCCCGCCAGGGCATGACGGATATGTGGCCAAGAGGGCCACTAAGCCATTGAGTGCCGCAACGAGCGCCTGGAGTTTTGTTGGCAATGTGGGCGCATCGGTGTGCGAACAGCGACTTGTTGCCAGTCGGGAAACGGCCAGAGGCACCCGCCATCCAGGGGCGAGCGGGAGCAGCGTCACGGAGGCCCCAGATATTAGTGGGTAGTCTTCTGGATGAAGGCACCCAGCTGTTGGCGATTGTGGTCATTGGAGCTGATCAGCACAAGGCCACCATCGATACTGGAGCCACCTGCAGTTTCGTGAACGAAAAGCTGACCGACAGGCTCCGAGGAGTGAGCGTGAGGCGCGCCACACGAAGACGCGTAAGGCTGGCAGACGCCAGTTGCAGTTAAGTGGACTCGCAACTGGAGACAAGGATCACGCTGGGGAGTCAGCAGGTCCTCATTCCATTGCTGGTGCTGCCAGGCGTGATTGACGATCAGGTGCTGGGCTGGGATTTCTTGGCCAGAATGGGCATCGCATTGGAGTGCGGTGGCTTGGAGCTGAAGATCGATCGAGCGGCTGTGTGGATTTTGCCTTTGCCTACCTGGAAGATATCATCGTCATTGGAAATACACGCCAGGAGCACATGGACAACCTGTGGGAGGTGTTCCGACGGCTACAAGCTGCCAACTTAAGGATCAACATCGACAAGTGCGATTTCTTTAAGGAGATAAAATATCTGGGCCATAAGGTGACGGAACATGGCATCCGCACGGACCCGGAGAAAGTGGCCGCAATTGCTGAGTTGAAACCGCCATCCAACGTGAAAAAGTTGCGTCGTGGTACCGCCGTTTTGTGCCAGATTTTGCGACCACAATGCATCCGCTCAATGTACTGTTGAAAAAGGGCACAAAATGGGAGTGGACAGAGGAGCGTCAGAGGGCTTTTGAGACGGTAAAGGCCAAGCTGACGGAATCACCGGTCTTGGCGTGCCCAGATTTTTCAAAGCGTTTCTGCTTGCAAACGGACGCGAGCAATTATGGACTTTGGGCAATTCTGACGCAGACTTCTGAGGATAGAGAGCGTGTGATCTCGTACGCCAGCCGAACGCTGAATAGTGCAGAGCGGAATTATTCGGCAACCGAAAAGGAAGCTGAGGCCATATCTGGAAGACTACCACTTTATTATGGTAACGGATCATATGACACAGAAGTGGCTCAACTCTATTGAGAGCCCTTCAGGGAGGATTGCTAGATGGGCTCTGGAGCTGCAGCAGTACGAAGTACGAAGCCACTGGAGTTTTTGGAGCAAGTGGAATGGTCGGCCGACACATATGGTCTGGATCTGGAGCTGATCCCAACGGCGATGCCAGAGCTGCAAAGTCATGGCCTTAAAATGGTACGTGGCCTACCCCGAGCCACACTCAGCAACAGCGTCAAACGCTGTCGCCTCGCTAAAACGGGACTTCCTAGAACCGACAACTTAATCAACCAGTCACAGCCCTTTCAAAGGCTTATGCTGATGCTGAAGATAATTATTGCGATATATCGAAAGACGCACCAATACGCATAACTAGAAGCCGACGCAATATGATGAAATTATCATTGTGAAATACCGAAAACTACAACCACACACATACAAACTTAGTACGCGCCGACATATATATATTTATATATTGCGAAGAGCCAATCTTCCCAACATGCTATGCTTATTTTACATATACAAATATTGCGAGACACATACACACGCACATGCATACGCACGCACGCATAAGCACACGCTCCGCTGTCTGCGCAGTTGACGCAGCGACTGCGCTCGGGCTGCAATATGCCTATTGTATGGGAAATTAAATGTTTAATAACTTTTTTTGAAGATGGACTTTCTTAATCAAACACATCGTAATTATGTCATCCATATGTGTGTGTTTACCAAAGCACAAGTCTCTAGTATTTGAAATACGATTTTGCAAATTGGGGGCAAAGGGAGCGTGGCATCCAAAAATCCAAAAATTACATAATGTCCGCATTTATTACACGAATCTACACAGTAAATTTGAAGTCTCTAGCTCTTACGGTACCCAAAAACGAAGAAAAGTTATCGATTTTTATCGATAAGGAAACGTGATGAGTATATAGTTCTACGGTTGATTTAATGATGAAAAATTAATGAGAAGAAGCCTACTATGATAAGACGGTAAACGAAGATTGGGGTCCCAGTTTAGATCTCGTAGGGCAAAGAGTAGAAACTATTTCTGGACTGATTCAATTCGATCCTGATACAATTTATGCTGAGGAGACCATATAATTGAACACTATTCTAAAATAGGTTGTACCAACGAAACATAAAGAAGTTTGGTAATGAATGCAACCTTGAATTCTTTTGCCCAACGTTTAATAAAGCCAAGAACACTTTTGGCTTCATTTATGATGGTTGAGATATGAGAATTGAAATTAAGTTTTGAGTCAGAAAGTACACCAAGATTTTTGACTGCAATGGAATGACTATTAATTAAACAATTAGCAATATATGGAAAAGTACGACAGAAGGTCATTGTCGTTGATTTAGAACAATTTAAATGCAACCACACGCCGCAAGTCACACACCAAAGTTGAAAGGACTTAAGATTATCTTGTAGGCGTAGATGATCAAGTGCATTAGAATACGAAAGACAAAATTTTACCTCATCTGAGTACATAAATATATTTAAATTCGATATGCAGTTAGGAAGAACATTTATATATAGGGATACAAGTAACGGACTCAAATGACTACAAACAAGTTTCGAAAAAGCTGTTCTCAACACAACTCTTTGGGTTCTAAATCCCTTTAAATAGGATGAAATCCATGAAAGAAGTTTAAGGGAAAATCCTAAGTGATCAAGCTTTTGAACTAATATATCATGGTGTACTGCGTCAAATGCTTTACTGAAATCACTATATGTAACATTAGTTGGCATTTTATTTATAAAACTGTTATTCACTAGGGAAGTAAAATTTTAATTGATTAGTAGAAGTAGATCGATTTTGAATAAAACCATACTGCAATGGTGAAATAATCGATTTACAAAAATGTTGTATGGTAGATGTTATTATTTTTTTTAATAATTACGGAATAGCACTGTGAGGAACAATATAGACGGGCACGTATTGTATGTATAAGTGCATGTATTTGCTGTGCACTTATGCATATATGCGTGCCTGTATGTATTGTTCCACACAGCGACGCGAGTACGATAGTAGCGACCCTCGCTACTGGAAAGGGCGCAGAGGCCGACGTAGTCTGTCTCTGTCGCTCGTATTTGTTCAGCGCATGGCTCGTGTCGCTCTCACGGCGATCATCGGTGACCGTTGGCCGAAGTACCATTTGTGGCGGCGAGAAAGTAGTGTATGCTTTCACTCGTATGCCAATAACGGTGTTTTGGCCAAAGAGAGGCTGCCACGCAGATTTGTGCGATTTGGCGTCGCGCCAAATCACGTGATGCTGCCGTTATCGTGGACACGAGCGGCAGACAGGCCCCGCTCCAGAGCCGAGCTGGCGCCGTTATAGCGCGAAGCAGGGCCTGCATCGCTGCTATAAAAAGGTGCCCGCAACTCGTTACCGAACAATCAAAAACGTGAAAAGCTAAGAGGAAAGTGAAAGTATTGAGTGCCGAAGGAACAAAACGCGAGTGAAGAACTGATCAGCCAAGGATCAGCGGTTCGTGGAAAAAGGATATCTACGAGGGATATCCCAGACGCCTATTGAGGACATAGGCTCTTCACGGACGCAGGAAGGACATCAGTTGCCACCAACCAGGATATTGGTGCAGCGCGGCTGAATCTACAGCATTAGTGGCGGATCCTGGAGAAGGAGTAGAGATAACGTTTGCGTAGCTTTGCGAAAGAGTAGTGACTGCAGCTTGAGAAGATCTCAAGGAGTGCTTGTGAGCGTATCCAGCCATAGGAGTCACTGCAGTATCCGAGCGAACCGCCGGAGTTTACAGTGTGGATCCTGGCGTCACCTGGAGTGCTCAAGCGGATAATTGGAGACCCAAGAGTGCAGTACCGTTCGCCAGAGTGCGCTAAAACGTCTACCTGCGATCCTGTGTAAAGGTGTGCTTTACTAATCGTATGATTGGAAACACATATAACGTGTAAATAAGCCTCAAATAAGTGAGAAAATATACGAATCGCAAACCATAAAACACTGAATTATAATTTATCGCAAGGCGCTACATACAAAGTTGTTGGCACGAACGCACAGTCGGCTGAGTTCGGCCCGGCTTAAGCTCGGGATAAACCGAGGTTCGTTACAACTGGCGCCCAACCTGGGACCTTGCGATAATTACGAGTCAAAGAATAACAAGTAAGAACGTTGCAGTCGGGCGCTACCGACTGCGGGATACTCATTCACACCCCCACAGATCACGCCCATTGCCACGCCCACAATTGGTTTGTACATATATAATTTTTTGGAAATCAATAGAGGAGATCAGCAGCAATATCTGTATATAATTCTGATTTTCTCACTGAGAATCGGAAAAACGTATAGTTTTTCCCGATTTGCCACGCCCCCAGTAGGCGTAGACATATAATTTTTGGCCAGTTCTTAGAAGTAGTGAAGGGTAACGTAAGTGTGAAATTTGGATGCTTACACTCAAAAAATGCGAAAATTACAGGGTATTTTTTAGCCGGGCATACCCCATAAGGGGCGTAAAATTTATTTTTGGCGAATTAATAGAGGAGCTCACCAGTAACTTACCATCCAATTTTGAAGCTTCTAGCTCTAAAACTGTAGGAGCTACAAACTTTTGCGGTTTGCCACGCCCCCTATGGGCGTAGATATATCCGCCATATCTTTTCCAACTTGGGTTGTCAACCTGAGTATATATACCAAGTTTCAAGTCTCTAGCATCAATAGTGCTCAAAATATTACAGAATTTGAAAAATCACTATATAGTCAGATCCGATTTGCCACGCCCCTAGTAGGCGTGGATATATAGATTTTTGGTCGATCTTCATAGGATCATATCAGTAACCTACGTGCCAAATTTGGGCGTTTTAGCTTTAAAACTGTAGAAGATACAGTTTTACCCGATTTGCCACGCCCCCAATGGGCGTAGATATATCCGCCATAGCTTTTTCAACTTGAGTTGTCAACACAAGTCTACATTCCAAATTGCAACTCTCTAGCACTTCTAGAAGTAGTGTTTCTGAGGTATGGGCAAATGCATTTTCCGATTTGCCACGCCCCTAGTGGGCGTATCGGGAAAATCTTGACACTTTATAATTCGAGGGTATACACGAGTATATATTCCAAATTTCAACTCTCTAGCTTCAAAACTGTGCAAATGGTTTGCGTTCATACGGACAGACGGACAGACGGACGGACAGCGTGACGGACATTGCACAAAACCAATATACTCATTTCACTTTGTGAATGAGTATAAAAATGGTGCGAGCTTGGGTCTATAATCTCAAGAAGGATGATGTGCTGCGCTACGGGATCGAGTTCGGCGTAAGTCTGACTGGCACTCTGGACGCAATGTGAAGGCAGTTCGGCGAGTGGGTCACAATGAATAAGGGAAGGATTCCTTATTCTATCAGGATCGCAGAGATTGCGAACCTGCATGGACGCCGTTCGCCACTGAGAGACGAAGCGCTGACCGCCGTCGGGGAAGACGAGATCGTGAACGTGGCACGATTGTCTCTGCCATCCACCAGTGCCGCCGCCGCCCGCCTGCAAGAGATGCAACGAGGATCGTGGAGAGCCACATCCACCCCGCAACCAGAAATACGGCCACGAGGGCCGAGCTGCACAGCGCTGGAGTACCCAAATGTCGCCAAGCAGGTGCGAGAATGGGGCTTCCGCTTCGATGGCACAACGAAGCCACTGGAGTTTTTGGAGCAAGTGGAATGGTCGGCCGACACATATGGTCTGGATCTGGACCTGATCCCGAGGGCGATACCAGAGCTGCTCAAAGGCATGGCCTTAAAATGGTACGTGGCCAACAACAGGCACCGGACAGCGTGGGAAACATTTGTCAGAAGTTTCCAGGAATTCTTTTTGCCCAGGGACTATATGCGGGAGTTGAAGGACGATGTTGCTCGACGGAGACAGATGATGGGCAAGCCCTTCAAGGTTTACATGGTGGAGATGCAAACCTTGATGCGGCCACTACGCTATGCGACAGATCGTGAGCTAAAAACTATTTACAACAATAGTTTGCCCGATCTGCGCGCATATGCTCGTCCATATCAGTTCCGTAACCTGATGAAGCTGATGCTGCTGGCGAACGAGTTCGAGGATCTGGAAAGGGATCGGGAAAAGTTGCGGCAGCAACAGCGAGGTAGTAGAACGCGGCTGATGGCCATGGACGACGCTGCGAGCCCGGATGATGAGGAATACCACCGGAGCATGGCCGTTGAGGATACGAGACCTCGACCCGCGCCAAGGACATGCACAGCAGGGCCAAGGACACATGTCCAGAACCCCGCCAGGGCATGACGGATATGTGGCCAAGAGGGCCACTAAGCCATTGAGTGCCGCAACGAGCGCCTGGAGTTTTGTTGGCAATGTGGGCGCATCGGTGTGCGAACAGCGACTTGTTGCCAGTCGGGAAACGGCCAGAGGCACCCGCCATCCAGGGGCGAGCGGGAGCAGCGTCACGGAGGCCCCAGATATTAGTGGGTAGTCTTCTGGATGAAGGCACCCAGCTGTTGGCGATTGTGGTCATTGGAGCTGATCAGCACAAGGCCACCATCGATACTGGAGCCACCTGCAGTTTCGTGAACGAAAAGCTGACCGACAGGCTCCGAGGAGTGAGCGTGAGGCGCGCCACACGAAGACGCGTAAGGTTGGCAGACGCCAGTTGCAGTTAAGTGGACTCGCAACTGGAGACAAGGATCACGCTGGGGAGTCAGCAGGTCCTCATTCCATTGCTGGTGCTGCCAGGCGTGATCGACGATCAGGTGCTGGGCTGGGATTTCTTGGCCAGAATGGGCATCGCATTGGAGTGCGGTGGCTTGGAGCTGAAGATCGATCGAGCGGCTGTGTGTGGATTTTGCCTTTGCCTACCTGGATGATATCATCGTCATTGGAAATACACGCCAGGAGCACATGGACAACCTGCGGAAGGTGTTCCGACGGCTACAAGCGGCCAACTTAAGGATCAACATCGACAAGTGCGATTTCTTTAAGAAGGAGCTAAAATATCTGGGCCATAAGGTGACGGAACATGGCATCCGCACGGACCCGGAGAAAGTGGCCGCAATTGCTGAGTTGAAACCGCCATCCAACGTGAAAAAGTTGCGTCGTGGTACCGCCGTTTTGTGCCAGATTTTGCGACCACAATGCATCCGCTCAGTTGAAAGTGTTTGACGTGCTTTGTTTGTGCTCCTTAACTTTTATTCACATTTGAATATTTCATGCCTTTAAAATTACACTTTGTTTAATTCAGCCATCAGGCTTTGTTATACTCATTCACAAAGTGAAATGAGTATATTGGTTTTGTGCAATGTCCGTCACGCTGTCCGTCCGTCTGTCCGTCTGTCCGTCCGTCCGTCTGTCCGTCTGTCCGTCTGTCCGTATGAACGCAAACCATTTGCACAGTTTTGAAGCTAGAGAGTTGAAATTTGGAATATATACTCGTGTATACCCTCGAATTATAAAGTGTCAAGATTTTCCCGATACGCCCACTAGGGGCGTGGCAAATCGGAAAATGCATTTGCCCATATCTCAGAAACACTACTTCTAGAAGTGCTAGAGAGTTGCAATTTGGAATGTAGACTTGTGTTGACAACTCAAGTTGAAAAAGCTATGGCGGATATATCTACGCCCATTGGAGGCGTGGCAAATCGGGTAAAACTGTATCTTCTACAGTTTTAAAGCTAAAACGCCCAAATTTGGCACGTAGGTTACTGCTATGATCCTATGAAGATCGACTATAAATCTATATATCCACGCCTACTAGGGGCGTGGCAAATCGGATCTGACTATATAGTGATTTTACAAATTCTGTAATATTTTGAGCACTATAGATGCTAGAGACTTGAAACTTGGTATATATACTCGGGTTGACAACCCAAGACGAAAAAGATATGGCGGATATATCTACGCCCATGGGGGGCGTGGCAAACCGCAAAAGTTTATAGCACCTACAGTTTTAGAGCTAAAAGCTTCAAAATTGGATGGTTGAGTTACTAGTGAGCTCCTCTATCGATGACCCAAAAATAATTTTTACGCCCCTAGTGGGGCATGCCCGGCTAAATAATACCCTGTAATTTTCGCATTTTTTGAGTGTAAGCATCCAAATTTCACACTTACGTTACCCCTCACTACTTTTAAGAACTGGCCAAAAATTATATGTCTACGCCCACTGGGGGCGTGGCAAATCGGGAAAAACTGTATGATTTTCCGATTCTCAGTGAAAATATCAAAATTTTATGACGATATTACTGCTGATCACCTCTATTGATTTTCCAAAAATTATATGTGTACAAACCAATTGTGGGCGTGGCAATGGGCGTGATCTGTGCGGGTGTGAATGAGTATTCCGCAGTCGGTAGCGCCCGACTGCAACGTTCTTACTTGTTTTTTACTGTGCAAGAAATAATCCACGGTGCTTTGTGCTATTATAAAAGTGTTTCTATTTTGAAAGTTTTGTCAGCGTCGGTAATTTGTTTTGTTACATTTGCATTTACTTCTTTGGCGCTCTCCTCTTTCGTTTGTGTTTCTTTTTACACTTGTGCATATTTGTTAGTGTTATCACTCACACTCATACTTGAGTTGTTTGTGTTTCTCACTAAATCAAATTCGTCTTGTGCAAGAAACTCTCTCACTGCTTGCTGCTCACCCGCTCTTTATCAGTTGTTTGTTGTTGGACCCGCTCTCACGACTCACTAATCCTCTCTTTGTTTTTTTCTATTATTTCCTTTTGATCAGTTTTTACGTTTCGGTTGCTTAACCCCAATTGCCAATATGACTTGCTGCAAAAAATCATGCAATATTCGGCAAGTAGCTGATTCTGCACAATTGCAATTTGTTAGTTGCTGGTTATGTGAGAATATGATGCACACAAAATGTGCTGGTCTCACCGGACGGGACTATGACAAAATCATGTCCACTGCCAAAATTGGTTGTGGTGGTTTACGCTGGTCGTGTCCAATTTGCTTGGAAAAACAATTAAATTTTTCCAAGATGTATAATTCAGTGCGAGTTCAATTTTTAAAACTGAGTAGTATATCTAAACAGTTATCTAGTGACCTAGAAGCTGGTGAAAATTTACTAAATCAGTACAATTTTGATACTTCGGATTCTGAAATTATGACTCCTTCTCAGTTGGTACCCCATTCCGTACCAATACTGTCTCCTAATTTATTAGTGCCTTCCTCACCTTGCCCTGACTCGTTATTAGTTCCAATTGCTAATGACTTGTCGGACACACCTGTTGCTAGTGTTATAATAGACACTCAAGAGCCTTTACAGGTTCCAATCAACAAACTAAAAGCCTCCCCGAATATTGCTCAAGCAACGAAAAATATTCCGACCTCTTCATCCACTCTTTCTATACCTACTTTATCTGTCGTTTCTCCTCGAAAGCAAGTTTTCCTATCTAGGGTTTCTTCTGACACGACATGTGAAGCTATATCTGCTTTTATTTCTAGTAAATCTGCAGCCAATGTTTTTATTTCGAAGTTTAATTTCGCGACTCCTCGTGAAATTGCTTCATTTAAAATCAATGTGCCCGCTGAATTTTTCACAACTATATGTGACTCCAAATTTTGGCCACCTAATGTAGTTGTGCATGAATTCAAACACAAGAATCGGAATAGGTTGTCTCCAATATCGTTAAATCCTACTTCGGTTCAATCTTCATCTAATATTGGATCAAAAAACTAAATTTTGCTCAATCTTCTCCGCAACTGTCTTTGATATATCAAAACGTTCGCGGGCTAAATTCTAAGCTCAGAAGATTATTTTTGAGTAGTTTTTGTATAAATTCTGAAATTATTGCTCTCACTGAAACGTGGCTAAGTCCGAATGTTTATAATGGTGAGATTCTCTCTAATGATTTCACCATTTATAGACACGATCGACTGCTACGTAGAGGTGGTGGTGTCTTGATTGGTGTTAAAACCAATATTCTCTCAGAATCTTTTATTTTTTCGTTATCTCATGATGCTGAGATTATTGGAGTTAAAATAACTCTTCCATCGTGTTCCCTATTTATTACTTGTTCATATATCCCTCCCTCTTCTGATGTTCAAGTTTATGCTCAACATATAACTTGCATTAAAGAAATTTATGGACATGTTAATGATAATGATATGTTTCTTGTGTTGGGTGACTTCAATATACCTAACACTTCTTGGTCCTCCAGTCCCAACTCTAGTTTTCTTATTTCTACATTAGATCATTACCTTTTTAATGAATTATTCTCGCTTTCTATGTTTCAGATGAACTCTATTTCTAATCATCTGAATCGTTCACTTGATCTAGTTTTTATTAATGATGACTCTAGCATTACTGTCTCTAGATCATCACCTTTTTGTATACCTGAGGATATACATCATCCCACTTTGGAGGTACAATTATCCATAAGTACTCCTCCAGTTTTCACACCTAAAATTTTAAAACAACGTCGTTGTTATAATAAGTGCAATTTTGTTTTGCTTAATCAACTTATTAATGCAACAGATTGGTCTCCCTTATATAAGTCAGTTGACATTAATTTGGCAACAACTTTCTTCTATAACACTTTAAATTCTCTTTTAGATGAGTGTATTCCTATGTGTCTCCCTATGCCCGTTTCTAATAAAGCCCCCTGGTTTACTCAGACTCTTTCTAATTTAAAAAATATTAAGTCTAAATATTTTAAAAAATTTAAAAAGTCTGGTTCGAATGTAGACTGGTCTAAATATTCCATAGCCAAGTCGAATTTTAATATTTTAAATTCTCGGTGTTATGAGAATTACCTTTTTCGTTGCAAAAGGCAGCTTGTTCGTGATCCTAAGAAATTCTATTCATTTGTAAACATGAAGCGTAAGTCTTCTAGTTTACCTTCCTCATTTTTCTTTCGATTGGACAAAACTTGTAATGATCATGATTCCTCTAATCTATTTGCAGATTTTTTCCAATCCACTTACTCCTCGTTAGATCCCTATACCAATTCATACCCTTACTTAATTTCTACAACTAATATTATTAATGCTTCTAAAGTTTCCCCAGCTTCTCTGATTTCAGCCATTCGGTCATTGAAATCAGCTTTTTCTCCTGAAGCTGATAATATTCCCAGTTGTGTAATTAAAGAATGTAGTGGTTCCCTTCAGACACCATTACTAAAACTATTTAATTTGTCGCTGGAAACCTCTGTTTTTCCGTCTATTTGGAAAGAGTCTTTCATCATCCCTCTATATAAAAAAGGTATGAGGTCTGACATTTCTAATTATAGAGGTGTTGCAAAACTATCTGCTATTCCAAAATTATTTGAAAAATATTAACATCTACCTTACAACATTTTTGTAAATCGATTATTTCACCATCGCAGCATGGTTTTGTTCGAAATCGATCTACTTCCACTAATCTATTAGAATTTACTTCCCTAGTCAATGACAGTTTTTTAAATAAAATGCAAACTGATGTTATATATACTGATTTCAGTAAAGCATTTGACTCAGTACACCACGATATACTACTTCAAAAGCTTGATCACTTAGGATTTTCCCCTAAGCTTCTTTCTTGGATTTCATCCTATTTAAAAGGTAGAACCCAAAGAGTTGTGTTGAGAACAGCTTTTTCGAAACTTGTTTTCGTTTCTTCGGGTGTACCTCAGGGTAGTCATTTGGGTCCGCTACTTTTTTCCCTATTTATAAATGATCTTCCAGATCGCATATCGAATTCAAAGATATTTATGTATGCAGATGACGTAAAACTTTGTCTTTCGTATGGTAATTCACTTGATCATATACGCCTTCAAGATGATCTTAATGCCTTCCAACTTTGGTGTGTAGCTAATCGGTTGCATTTAAATTGTTCTAAATGTATGACAATGACCTTCTGTCGTACTATTCCATATATTGCTAATTATTCAATTAATAATTATCCCTTGCAACGTATTTTTTCAGTCAAAGATCTTGGTGTACTTTTTGACTCGAAACTTAACCTCAATTCTCATATCTCAACTATTATAAATGAAGCCAAAAGTGTTCTTGGCTTTATTAAACGTTGGGCAAAAGAATTCAAGGATCCATTCATTACCAAACTTCTTTATGTTTCGCTGGTACGACCTATTTTAGAATACTGTTCAATTATATGGTCTCCTCAGCATAAATTGTATCAGGATCGAATTGAATCGGTCCAGAAACAGTTTTTACTTTTTGCCTTACGAGATCTAAACTGGGACCCCAATCTTCGTTTACCGTCTTATGTTAGTAGGCTTCTTCTTATTGATCTCCCATCATTAATCAATCGTAGAACTATCCTGGGGATTGTTTTTCTACATAATTTGATTATTGGTAATATTGACTCGTCTCGCCTGTTATTGCAACTAAATTTTTCTGTTCCTTCCAGAACAACCAGACACTTTCGTCCGTTGTGTTTACCATTGTGCACTTCGGATTATTCCTTGCATAGCGCGTTTCACGTTTTATGTGTTAATTATAATAAATTTTATCACGTATTTTCCTCTGAACTCTCTCTACCTTTAATTAAATCCTTGCTTTCAGATCATCTTAGGGAAATCACACACAGTGCCCAGGAGTGAGCAGGTGCACAAATTTGACGACTGGCAAAATCTTCAACATTGTGGAGTGATTTCCCAATCCTTTTTTTTTTTCTATAATCTATTATAAATATTTTTAAGTTTCTATTAACACTCTCTATCTTTTGTAGTTTATTAATATCACTGACCATACATGAATCGGGGCATAGCTGGCTGGACTGGCAAATAAAATACCCCCAACGGGTTGGTGGTATTATTGTAATATTTTTTGTGTTCTTTTAGGCTATATAACTTATTTTGTTTAGTTTATCTTTAAGTTGACACTCGATTTGTCAATTTTCCTTTTTTTAAATAAATAAATAAATAAATAAATTTACTGTTGAAAAAGGGCACAAAATGGGAGTGGACAGAGGAGCGTCAGAGGGCTTTTGAGACGGTAAAGGCCAAGCTGACGGAATCACCGGTCTTGGCGTGCCCAGATTTTTCAAAGCGTTTCTGCTTGCAAACGGACGCGAGCAATTATGGACTTTGGGCAATTCTGACGCAGACTTCTGAGGATAGAGAGCGTGTGATCTCGTACGCCAGCCGAACGCTGAATAGTGCAGAGCGGAATTATTCGGCAACCGAAAAGGAAGCTGAGGCCATATCTGGAAGACTACCACTTTATTGTGGTAACAGATCATATGGCACTGAAGTGGCTCAACTCTATTGAGAGCCCTTCAGGGAGGATTGCTAGATGGGCTCTGGAGCTGCAGCAGTACGACTTCGAGATCAGATACCGGAAAGGCAGCAAAATGTTGTGGCCCATGCGCTATCATGGCATCCGCTGGGCGAAGAGGCATGCCGCTTGGTGACGAGCAAGGACAATGCAGCTGGGACAGGGTATCGCTGGATTTTAAAGCTTCGCCAGGACTTGCGCTGGAGCCCAAAGAAGTTTCCGGATTATCGGGAGGAGGCTGGAAGTGTATACAGACACATTCCACACCAGGCAGGCCATGAGGACGTGACTGCGTGGAAGTAATGTGTGCCGACGGAGCAGCGCAAACATGTTCTGGAAGAGAACCAAGATGCAGCCACCGCTGGTCACCTTGGGAGCCGGAAAACAATTGCTCGGGTGACCGCGAGATACTACTGGCCGGGTATGTATCGCGACGTGCGTATGTGTGAGCTGTGCAAGCGCTTCAAAGCCAGGCAACTCCAAGCAGCAGGGCAGATGCTGACCAAGATCCCCGACGAACCATGGGCAACGGTGTGCGCCGATTTTGTAGGTCCGCTGCCCAGGTCCAAGCATGGCAATATGATGTTCTTGGTGTTTATCGATCGCTTCTCAAAATCGACGGAGATGGTGCCATTGAGAAGCGCGAACACGGCGGCGCTCCAAAAGGCGTTCCGGGAGAGGATATTGGCACGATTTGGCGTGCCAAAGCTACTCATCACCGACAATGGTAATCAATTCACGAGTCGCGCATTCAAGGTGTTCCTGGACGAGCTAGGCGTACATTATCAGCTGACAGCGCCATACACGCCCCAGGAAAATCCCACCGAAAGGGCAAATCGCACGGTGAAGACCATGATCGCGCAATTTGCGCGCTCCGGTGGAGCGAGCAACCAAAATGGCCGAGGTGTTCCAGGTGGTGCGACGCATTCTTGAGAAAGCTGCTCAGGATCAAGTGCGGAACTACAATCTACGGCAGCGGCAGTGGAAGCCGGCCGTAGGGGACAAGGTGTGGGCAAAAGAACGCCACTTGTCCAATGCCGCGGATGGACTCGCAGCGAAACTGGCCCCACGATATGGAGGACCATATACGGTGGTCAGTTTGATCTCCCCGGTTATCCGCCGGATCAGTTCAGAGGCAGATAAACGAAGCAGGACGGCTCATGTGGCGGACCTCAAGCAATATTGAGCAGAAGCGGGTGAGTTGACTGCCAGTTTATAAAAAAAAAAAGAAGGAAGTGAATACAGATGGCTATGTGTATAAGTTAACCACTGACACTGGGCGCGTGCTGAGTTATCATATTTGCGAAGTCCACGCCCAGAGTCACAGCTGCAAATGTGTCGCAACAATGATGACAGCTCCAGCGGTAGCTACGAGTGCGTCGCAACAATGATGACACCTCCAGCGGTAGCTACGAATGTGTCGCAACAATGTTGGCAGCTCCAGCGGCAGCTGCGGATGTACCGCAACAATGTTAGCGGCCGCCGTGATAATGCGGCGCCACACACAAGGCGCAAGTCAGCAGTTCTGAGGAGCACCAGCAACGACGCTGGGGTTCCAAGAACAGCGACGACGACGCTTGCAGAGGCTTTGCACTAGCAACGGTCAACGGCGCTGGAGTTCCATGAATAGCGACGACAGCGCCTGCGCCTGTGCGGCGGCAGCGGCTTTGCAATAGCAACGATAACGCCGCTGGTGTTCCAAGAACACCAACGACAGCGCCTGCGCCTGCGACGGCGGCAGCGGCTTTGCACTACCAACGACCAACGCCGCTGGTGTTCCAAGAACACCAACGGCGACGCCCGCAACGGTAGCAGCGACTGTGCACTGGCGGCAGCGCTGCGGCAGCGCCGAATCTGCGCTTGGTCGCAGACTTAGTTTTTAATTCTCTAATTGTTAGTCTTAAGTGTGAATTCAATAAACGCGCAGCGTACCGCTCGCAATAATTCTAATTCCTTAACACTCACTCTTTAATTCGACCAGCTATCGCTGTCGATATAAAACACAAACCTTACGGAGTTATATCAGTGAGCTGGCTAACGCCTCTGACAATGATATTAAATTCCATAATTGGCGCCCAACGTAAAAAAACAAAAAAAGGGAATTTCATTTTCTGCCAAAAGAAAACTGAAAAGTGTTTTGTTTACCAAAATCAGTGAAGTGAACATCAAAACGTCTGCTCAAAGACAAAATAAAAATAATAAAAATATAAATATATAAAGAAGTGAAACTTCAACACATCGGCTGCGGCAAGACGACCTAATTCTACAGCACCAACTCGACTGCGGCAAGACGACCTGATTCTCCAGCACCAACCCGACGGCTGCGCGGGATACTTCTAAAACTAGATAACATGTAAGTGATTTGCAAAGTGAGAATTTAGCTAAGTCAACTAAAAGTAGAAACTAAATAAAGTAAAGTGAGTTTGAGGATCTTAATTCGGAGAATACTCATGCCGTAGTCCTATCGCAAATTTTTAAAAAAATCGAATGGACAGAAACAGACCGAACAAAAAACAAACACGACGCGAACTTGGTACCAGAACGTTAGCAAGTCTGATAGGAGGATTTATTGACCTACAAGTGTCAGATCAACTTAGTCAACCCACAACAAGTAGCCAAATCAAAAGCACAGACATGGAACCTGAGCACCTCAGAGTTATAATTGACACTGCCGTGCAAAGCGCACTACGGTGCAGGCACAAGACTACACTAGGAGGGAGGAAGCTCTTAAACAAGAGCTACAACAACAAATAGCACTAGTAAATTCTAAAATTCCAGTCCCACCTCTCTCAGTACCAGAAGTCAGAGTCTATAAAGACGTCGAGATAGTGGACGGAATCACTTGTGATGAGCCCCTCGACGCAGTAAAGTGCGTGCCTGAGTTTCATGGAACTCAGGAGACATACGTGGCATGGAGACAAGCAGCCCATGCAGCGTACAAAATTTTCAAAAGATTTGACGAAAGCTCCCGCCATTACCAAGCTATGATCATAATTCGCACAAAGATTAGGGGCGCAGCGGATGCCGTTTTGGCATCATTCAGTACGCCACTAAATTTTGAAGCGATCATAGCCAGACTAGACTTTACCTACAGTGACAAAAGACCCATACACGTCATAGAGCAGGAAATGGGCACGCTGAGGCAAGGCGGAATGACAATTCTGCAGTATTACGATGAGGTAGAAAAAAAGCTTAACTTGTTAACCAATGAAGCTAACATGACCTACGACATCAGCCTAGCTAGACGCATGTGCGAAAAGTTCAGGAATGACGCACTCCGTGTGTTCATTTCCGGACTAAAGCGCAGTCTGACCGACGTGCTCTTCTCCGCTCACCCCCCTGATATGCCAACAGTTCTCGCATTGGCACAGGAGGTTGAAGCAAATCATGAGAGGTACGCTTTCGCAACAAGCTATGCTAGGGGCGTAGAAGAAAAGGGACGCCCCGACCAACGACAGCAGAGTCGTCAGCATCAGCAGACGCAAAATGCACAAAATACTAACCAAAGCAACCAGGGGGAAACCCCCTACTTTAAAAAACAGAGCGGACAGCACACAGAAAAAAATCAGGTCAGCGGCGAAAAAGCCCCAGAACCCATGGAGAGCGATCCATCGTCCTCAAAGTATAGGCAACAAACAAACTACCAGAAACCTCAAGGTCAGGGTAACAAACGTCCCGCCGGCTCTGATCGAGCGACTGGCCAAAGACGACAAAAGGTAAATCTTTTAAAGGCCAGCACTGACCAAGATGCGACCTATGCGCAAGCAGCGCAGGAAGCGATAGATGAGGCTAACGATGACGCCGACTCTGACAGTAGCGGCAACGTCAATTTTTTAGGGTGAGGTCCCTGCTGCCGTTCATTCGGCGCAGAATAGCAGGGACAGACATATCATTCCTAATCGTCACGGGTGCGTCCAAAAACTTCATTAGACCGCATAATCGGCTAAAGAACGTCTTCCCTGTCGAAACCCCTTTCGTCGTGCACTCCATTCATGGCTCGAACAACATCACACAAAAGTGCAAAATTCCCATGTTTGGACACGACACATTTTTTTTCCTATTAGATTCCCTATCTACATTTGACGGGATCATAGGGCTCGACCTGCTAAAGCAAGTAGGAGCAGTACTATGCCTTAAAGAAGGCGTATTAAAAATAGGTGCAACTTCGGAGGCATTGCAGTACCTTAAATGTACTAATGTCAACTATACCAAAGGTAAAGAAATCCATGCACCACCTGCGGTAAAAAAAGATTTTCTAAAAATGGTTCACCGTAACAAAAGGGCTTTTGCGGACTCTAACGAGTCGCTACCTTACAATACAAACGTAGTAGCTACGATTCGTACCACCGACGAAAACGCAGTATACTCGAAATTGTACCCGTACCCCAAGGGTGTCGAAGATTTCGTGACCTCAGAGGTCAAAGACCTTTTACGAAACGGCATCATTAGAAAGTCTAAGTCCCCACACAACCCAGTGTGGGTAGTAGACAAGAAAGGTTCTGACGAGATGGGCAATAGGAAGAAACGCCTAGTGATAGATTTCAGGAAACTAAATCTAAAAACCATCCCAGACACTTACCCCATGCCGAGCATCACCATGATATTGGCAAATTTGGCTAAAGCAAAATACTTCACCACTATCGATCTTAAATCAGGTTATCACCAGATTACTCTGGCAGAATCTGATCGAGAGAAAACGGCCTTCTCAGTAAGCGGGGTACGTACGAAGTACGAATTTTGTCGGTTCGGTTAAAAAAACGCCGGAGGTATTTTTCAGCGCACTATCGATGACGTTCTACGAGAACAAATCGGTAAGTCGTGCTACGTGTACGTCGACGACGTCATCGTTTTCTCCGAGAACGAGGCGGATCACGTTAAGCACGTCAATTGGGTACTAAAGAGCCTTCATAGTGCAAACATGAGGGTAGCCCATGAAAAGTCACAATTTTTTAAAGAGAGCGTCGAGTACCTCGGCTTTATCGTGACAAAAAACGGCGCAAAAACGGACCCTGAAAAGGTGAAAGCCATTCAGCACTACGTTGAGCCTACAACGTTATTTAGCGTTAGGTCATTCATGGGCTTAGCGAGCTATTACCGTTGCTTTATTAAGGATTTCGCAGAAATCGTGAAGCCTATCTCCGATATCCTAAAAGGGGAAAACGGAACAGTCAGCAAGTACAGGTCCAAGAAGATAGAGGTACAGTTTAACGAAACCCAGCGCAATGCGTTTCAAAAGCTCAGAAATATTCTAGCCTCAGAGGACGTTACACTAATGTATCCTGACTACCAAAAGCCATTCGACCTCACAACTGACGCCTCGGCTTATGGTATTGGGGCTGTACTGTCTCAGAACGGACGCCCGATAACTATGATATCTCGGACACTAAAGGATAGAGAAGCAAACTACGCTACTAACGAGCGAGAATTGTTAGCTATCGTCTGGGCTTTGGCAAAACTCCGGCACTTTCTTTATGGTGCGAAGAATATTAACATATTCACCGACCATCAGCCACTCACATTCTCGGTATCCGAGAGTAACCCTAACGCCAAAATCAAGCGCTGGAAAGCGCGCATTGACGAAACTGGGGCCAAACTTTTTTACAAGCCAGGCAAGGAGAATCACGTGGCCGATGCTTTATCGCGCCAAAACGTGAATGCCCTACAGAACGGTTACATAAACCAAGGGTCCGATGCGGCCACAATCCACAGTGAGTTATCTCTGACTCACACGATTGACATTACTGACAAACCGTTGAACTGCTTCCGTAACCAAATAGTGTTGGAAGAGGCACGGTATCCGTTAAAAAACAAGTTTACTGTATTCGGCGAAAAAACCCGCCACCAGATAAACTTCACTGACAAGGAGGACTTAGTAGAAACAGTCAAGTCCGTCATAGTCCGAGGCGTAGTAAACGCGTTTCACTGCAGTCTGCCAACATTGGCCAAAATTCAACATGAGGTTGTAAAGGCCTTCCCAGCCACAAAATTCTGGCACTGCAAAAATTTCGTAGCTGATGTATTCAACATTAGTGATAGGAGGGAAATAATCACCAAAGAGCATAACAGAGCCTATAGGGCAGCTCAGGAAAACGTCAAGCAAATAATGACGGAGTATTATTTCCCCAAAATGTCCAAGTTAGCCAATGAAGTGGTCCTGAATTGTAAAATTTGCGCAAAGGCAAAGTACGATAGGCACCCAAAAAACCAGGAGCTCGGCCCGACGCCGATTCCATTACAGATTGGAGAAATGTTACATGTCGACATCTTTTCCACAGACAAGAAAGATTTCCTGACGTGCATAGACAAGCTGTCCAAATTCGCAATGGTACAACCCATTGCATCAAGGGCTATAGAGGATTTACGACCCCCCCTATTAATACTAATGAACGTGTTTCCCCGAGCAAGGCAAGTCTATTGCGACAATGAGCCTGCACTCAAGTCTGAGACTATAAGGTCCCTTCTAAAAAACATTTACGATGTAAACATCGTAAAAGCGCCGCCACTTCACAGCACATCGAACGGCCAAGTGGAACGCTTCCATAGCACCCTGTTAGAAATAGCTAGGTGCCTAAAGCTCCAAAGGGGGATCGTGGATACAGTTGACCTTATCCTACAAGCGACTACTGAGTATAACAGTTCGATTCACTCGGTAACAGAGCAAAGACCCAAGGATGTTTTTAATACCGCTTCGCCGGCATGCATTCAGGACATTGCTAGGAAGATAGAGGGAGCTCAGCTCGAGCAAAATGCCCGACTTAATAAAAAACGGCAGAACAGGGTCTTCGAGGTAGGTGAGGCGGTCCTAGTAAAGACCAACCGCAGACTGGGAAACAAACTTTCGCCCCTCTGCGAGGAAAAGGTTGTTGAAGCGGACTTGGGGACAACGGTCCGCATTAAGGGGAGGGTGGTCCACAAGGACAACCTCCATCGATAATTTGTAGTTTTAATCATTTCCTTTGCAACATCTTAGGCTTATCATCCTGACACTTGTAACCTTGACAACGACGACGGTACGAACAACGGACACCGTGAATAAAATTCTTAAAATTACAAATGACTAACAGGCTGACACAGGTCATCTGTTTGAAACTCTTACTGCGCGCAATAGAATATTAATTACCGAATTGGGAGCGCTCATGCTCACTTTAACACTTGAAAAAATTGATATCATAAATCCAGCCATTCAGACATCAAATCAATTCTCACTGACCAAATCACAGGGACCTCGATTACAACCTAATAAAAGTGTCTAGCATTAAGGTAGATCGTAAGATAGATATAATCAATTTTAATCATAAGCAAGCTATGCAGAAAGGTCACCATCTTCCCAGTCGCACACAACGGCTGACTCTCCAGCTACAGAACAACCTGGTAGCCGAATGCAAAGGAAAGGTTGTGGCAGTGACAACTTGCACCCAGAGAGCAACAGCCACATTCTGCAAGAGGTCTGAGGTTGTCACCTGCGCGCAAGGCCTCCACTCAGGCGATATCGCGCATTACCAGACACAGCCAAGCCGACCCTGTCACCATAGTTGACGACGGCATCATCATTGTAAATGATCGTAGCGCCGCGAGCAGCTGTGACGATTACGCCCCAGTGAGGGTCAATGGAACGAATCTCATCACGTTCCGTTCACACGCCACCGTCGACAGTGCTCGATTCCTAAACCGAACAACATTCGGAATCGTGTCCCTGCTGTAGCGGCATCTGCTCGCCTTAACGTTAGCGGCCACAACACAACGCTGAGCTTACCTTACTTAGCTCCATCAACGAGGTCAGAGATAGCATCGTCGTCGACATTACTAGTAGTGGCATGTACCATGGGCTCCGGAATCTACAACTTCACCAGGAGACATCGTGTTGCCCTACAAATCTCGGAGATCGTCAAGAACTAGGACACGACCGAGGACGGTCGGGCTTGAGAGGGGGAGTAGTTAACCACTGACACTGGGCGCGTGCTGACTTATCATATTTGCGAAGTCCACGCCCAGAGTCACAGCTGCAAATGTGTCGCAACAATGATGACAGCTCCAGCGGTAGCTACGAGTGCGTCGCAACAATGATGACAGCTCCAGCGGTAGCTACGAATGTGTCGCAACAATGTTGGCAGCTCCAGCGGCAGCTGCGGATGTACCGCAACAATGTTAGCGACCGCCGTGATAATGCGGCGCCACACACAAGGCGCAAGTCAGCAGTTCTGAGGAGCACCAGCAACGTCGCTGGGGTTCCAAGAACAGCGACGACGACGCTTGCAGAGGCTTTGCACTAGCAACGGTCAACGGCGCTGGAGTTCCATGAATAGCGACGACAGCGCCTGCGCCTGTGCGGCGGCAGCGGCTTTGCAATAGCAACGACCAACGCCGCTGGTGTTCCAAGAACACCAACGACAGCGCCTGCGCCTGCGACGGCGGCAGCGGCTTTGCACTAGCAACGACCAGCGCCGCTGGTGTTCCAAGAACACCAACGGCGACGCCCGCAATGGTAGCAGCGACTGTGCACTGGCGGCAGCGCTGCGGCAGCGCCGAATCTGCGCTTGGTCGCAGACTTAGTTTTTAATTCTCTAATTGTTAGTCTTAAGTGTGAATTCAATAAACGCGCAGCGTACCGCTCGCAATAATTCTAATTGCTTAACACTCACTCTTTAATTCGACCAGCCATCGCTGTCGATATAAAACACAAACCTTACGGAGTTATATCAGTGAGCTGGCTAACGCCTCTGACAATGATATTAAATTCCATAATTTATACACATAGTTATGTGTATTAACATATTAAGTTACAAAAAAAAAACCAAGCTGTTAACATCGGCCGCACAAAGCGCAGAAATTTCTGGAAGGAAATTTCTAAAAAGCAAATTCTCAGCAAAAACAGCCAAAGTGTTGCGAGCGCAACAACAAAATAGTTTAAATCGTGCGCTCAACTACGAAACGGCACAACAACAATAGGCACGACCGAAACCGTTAAAGTTGAGCGCGAATTTGATTAAACTGTGACGTGGTAT
Source organism: Drosophila nigricruria (assembly GCA_037075265.1). Lineage (NCBI taxonomy): Eukaryota > Metazoa > Arthropoda > Insecta > Diptera > Drosophilidae > Drosophila > Drosophila nigricruria. The sequence continues at coordinate 461,039 of JBAMCI010000058.1, forward strand.
ATAAAATAAAAAAATAATTTCGGCAATTGATTTAAAAAACACGACATGTATGCTTCAGTGGCAAGAACCAACTGAACTCTTTGTCTTACATTCTATTCGTGGTAGTAAATTTAATTGGAATTCCTTTTCTGGGAATGGGAATTCTCCCCCATTATAAAAGAATTTTCCTGAATTCTATTATTATTAAGTTTGATTTTAATTTTTTTTTTTTTTTAAGTATTAAAGTATTATTTGTAATTTGTATAATTTTATTGTTACAGGTTTGATATAATTTTTCGTTGTTTGCGTTTTTGAAAATTATGGTTTCTTCGTCTAGTTCATTTCTTCTCTTTTTATCAATTTGCAATTTTTATTTATTTATTTATTTTTTTCAATATACAATGTTTGCTTTTTTTCATTTCTTTAAATTTTTTATTTGTTTCATATGTGTAAGTAACATTTTTATACTTAAATACAACTTCGGATGTTTGATCTATTTCAAATTTTTCTATATTAGGTATTGGCTTCATTGTTGCCAGAATTAGGATTACCATCATTAGCATCTTCTGTAAATTTGTAAGCTCGTTTAATATTCTTTGGGTCAATGTTTTTTAGTTTTGCTTTCTTATATTTTGGGGCTTTTTTGTGCCTGACTGCCTTATAGTTCTTTATAAATCCTTCTTCTCGTTTTTCTTCATAATTTTCTCTGTTACTGTTGTTCTTTTCTAACATTTTTTTCTTATCATCTTTATTATTTTCTTTAATTTTCTTCAAGTCTACCTAATTGTTTTGAGCTTCGTTAGGGGCGCATTTAATTGTAGAGTGATATCTGTCATTGTAGTTTCTTACGGCTTTTTGCATTATCTGTTTTATTGTCATGTTTGATGTTTCTGTTTTAAATGTTACCCTAAATTTTTCTATAATGGCTATTTTGTTCGGATTTGGTTTAATACCTTCCTTTGTCAAGATGTGTCCTAAGAATTCTGCGTTTTTTTTTTCATAAAATTGCATTTGTCTATCTGAATCTTTAAAATTTTTTTCTTCCAGGATTTGGAAAATTTCGTTAATTGCCTGAATGTGTTCTTGCAACGATGTGCTAAATATTAGTATATCATCTAGATATAAAACACATTTTTACCATTGAAAATAGGAAATCAAGGTATAATGGTTTTGTTAAAATGTATAACAGGCAGAAGGAGGCGTGGCAGACAACATAAAGTGTATATATTCTTGATCAGGGCGACGAGCTGAGTTGATTTAGCCCTGTCTGTCTGTCCGTCTGTCTGTCCGTCTGTCAGTCTGTCAGTCTGTCCGTATGTATGAACGCGTCGATCTCAGAATCTATAAGAGCTAGAGACTTTAATTTTTTTATGGAGGTTCCTGTATAGCACGCGCATATCAAGTTTGTTTCAAAAAATCGATAACTTTGATCGTTTTAATGTTATCGATTAAAAACGAAATCGAAAACAAGTTATAAAATTATGTCTCTCACACCTTTAAAGCTAGAGGCTTCTAATTTTGTATTTTCTATTATGTGGAATTTATACAATTTTGATTTTTTTTTTTTTTTGCCCTAAATTTGCAAAAAATTTTAAGTGCTAGAGACTTGTGCTTCGGCAAATACACACATATGAATGACATAACCACGTTCTGAAAGTTTGATTAAGACAGTCCATCTACAAAGGAACTTATTCAACAATTAACTTCCCATAATACTGCTCTTACTGCAGCCCGAGCGCAGTCGCTGCGTAAACTGCGCAGTCAGCAGAGCGCTCGCTTATGAGTGCATGCGTATGTGCGTGTATGTGTGTGTGTATATATATATGTTAAATAAGTATAAAATGTTTGGAATATCGGCTCATCGCAGGGTTCAGGGGGTTTCCTAGTCGGGTACCACCGACTAGAGCTTTTTTACTTGTTAATATTGCTTCTAATTCTTTTTCTTCATATATTTTATCTAGCAATGTACCTTGTGTCATTTCATTAACTGTGTTCACTAGTAAGCTTTCAACGTTACTTAAATCTAGGAAGTTGTCATTTTTATGATAAACTTTTAGTTCATCAGTTTTATATTTTATGTTTTATATTTCTATAGCTAGTTCGCTCACTGCGTTCACTCTTAGGTCGCAGATTCTTCGATATATTTGGTGTGGTTCGGTGTCCGATCTGTATCTCAATTTTAGCGTTGCCTTAATCATCTCCCAGTTGTAGGGTTCCGGTACGTTGATCACTACATCCTTTGCCTGTCCTTGAATCATCGTATAGAAGATCGTCCTGCTGGCCTCTCGCTTTAGTTCTGGGTCTTGTATCGACAGAAGTAAGTACTCCACGCTGCTAAAGAACGAATTTATCAAAATATCCCCTGCTCCCATGAACGTCGCCAGATGGTTTATATTTTTAAAGAACCGTTCTTGTTGCGCTGTATTGGTTTTGTTGGCCTGGAGTTACACATAAGCTTGTTGTAATTGTTCCAGTTGGCGCTCATTATGGGGTTGTCGTTCGTCATCCTTGCCTGGATTAGTTCGATTTAGAATTGTTCACAGTTACACTTGTCAACTTATTTGTAGTTGAGTTTTGCGTATTAGCACTGGATTAGTTCGATTTAGAATTGTTCACAGTTACACTTGTCAACTTATTTGTAGTTGAGTTTTGCGTATTAGCACTGGATTAGTTATATTTAGAATTCTTCACTTGTCAACTTATTTGTAGTTGAGCTTTATGTACACTGCACTGCGCTGATTAAACATAAACGAAAAACTGATTTTTAGTTTTTCTTTCGTCGGCCGATAAATATATATGATTATATATTTATTTTTATTTAATTTTTTTTTTTTTTTGTCCGTTTAACTTAATTTTTTTTTTTCAGTTCGAATGTTATTGCTGAATCCTTTTTTAATAAAAAAAAGGATTCTACCGGCTGCACCAATTTTATTAAACTGTGACGATTTATATAAAAAAATAAATAATTTCGGCAATTGATTTAAAAAACACGACGTGTTTGCTTCAGTGGCAAGAATCAACTGAACTCTCTTTATTCAAAGTGTGTCTTAATATACATAAATTTGTCTTACATTCTATTCGTGGTAGTAAATTTAATTGGAATTCCTTTTCTGGGAATGGAGTGGACTTATACGTAACTCGCGCACTCCGCAAAAAAAACAACAATGTCACGCACCCGAACCGAAAAGAAAAGAAAAAGAACACACATGCAAAACGAAAACAGCGACAGCATGAGATGCGCACAGTGGTCAGCGCATGCTACTGAACTCTGTCGGCTTCGCACAATCGCTAACGCACGAGATGACACGAAGGTGTCGATGCTAGCGACATGCAAAACGGCCAACAACAAATCTAGGGTAGCATGCAAAATGGGCAACAACAAAATAGGGCACTCATACATACGAAAGAAAAGAGAGAGTGTGCGCGAAATGCATTAGAGATGCAACAACAAATAAGTCCAGAGTGTTGGAAGAGCGTGACCTGTAGAGAGTGAGAGAACTAGCTGGTGCAGGATCCGTTAATTTTCGACACTCTGCTGACGGCAGCGCTGTAGCAGAGGGTATAAAAGGGGCATGCATACATACGAGCAGGGCTTTTTGGAAATTCAACTCTATAGAATTCTGCTACGTAGCTGGATTTATCGGCCGTCAGGGCTTAGGCGTCGAAAGGGCTTGCCCGGCCGATCCTCGCGCACTGGACAGTGAGGAGTGAGTCGGATTTCCCAACCGGCGTCAAAGTGTCGGCGCGCCGGAACCAGCCTCGAACGTCGTCTATTGTAGGAGAATTCTCCAACAAACCCCAAGCGCAGTCACCAGCAGCGGCCAGAGTAGCAACGGCGGCCAGAGAAGCAGCAGCAGCAGCCAAGGCGTTGAACAGCAGTGAAATCGGGACAGCAGCAGCCACGCAGCCGCAGTGCAGCCACGAAGGCTGGCAAAGCAGTAAAAACGGGTGTTTTCTGCAGCGGCAGGCGTGGCCAGAGGCGAAAACACAAAAGGTCCATGAGGAAGGGTCACATGAGGAGGATCGCTCTATTTTGAATTGAAGAAAAGTTGATAAATAGTTGAGAAAATTTACTAACACATTTCAGACACTTACCTGCAGCGCGCAGAGTTGCTGGAGGCTGGAGCGAGCAGCTGTAGGCAGAGTTACGTAGCAGCGGCTCGCTGTTAACAACAGAGTTTTAACAGCGGCCATGGGAACAGCACAGCTTGCATCTGGATGAGCGCGGCGAACTGCTTGCTAAGGAGAGGCAAAAAGTACAAAAAGGGAGCTGGCGCTCCCTTGGAGACTCAGGGCCAATGTAAACACGAAGGCTTCGAGTTTCCCGAAGGAATGGGGATTGTAAGGAACAATATAGACGGGCACGTATTATATGTATGAGTGCATGTATTTGCTGTGTACTTATGCATATATGCGTGCCTCCATGTATTGTTCCACACAGCAACGCGAGTACGATAGGAGCGGCTGCCACGCAGATTTGACGCGATTTTGCGCTTTAGCATTTGTTAAGCATTAGATTTACAAAATAGATAAAGTGTAAATTACCCTCAAATAAGTGAGACAAATAAGTGAGAAACTGACTATAATTTATCGCAAGGTGCTACAAATAAATTTGTTGGCACGAACACACAGTCGGCTGAGTTCGGCCCGGATTAAAACTCGGGATAAACCGAGGTTCGTTACAACATATAAATGGCATAATCACGCTCAGAAAGTTTGATTAGGAAAGCTTAACTACAAACAAAGTAGCCCAAGCGCAGTCGCTGCATAAACTGCGCAGTCAGCAGAATGTGTGCTTATGCGTGCATGCGTATGCATTTGGTATGTATTGTATATATATCTTAAATAAGTATAGATGATGATGAATATCAGCTCATTGCAGGGTTTAGGGGATCTCCTAGTCGGGTACCGCCGACTAGACTTACTTGTTTAACCTAGTTTGATTCCGTTGGGCGCCAATTAAGATTTTATTAAGTGATTTAATAATATTTTAGTGAGCAGACTTTGGCATTCGAGAGACGCTGCCGGCGTAGTTTATTTCCAAGTGTCAACTGTGCTTTACGTTTTCTAAGTATTTAGAAAATACGTTTTAATGCTTCTTTATAAAATGTTTTATTTCACAAAAGGGTGGTTTAGTTCCTTTACAAACTATTTAACTCTAAAATTCAAATTCATTTTCTCCTTCTTATACCCTTACGAGGCTGTAACCATTTGAGAATTATAAGTAACTTTTGACAGCTTCCATACTTTGTACGTTTACAGTGTGACGTCAGAGACGTCAGCAGACAATTGGACTTGGCTACTGCAGTTACGTTGTTCGATCGTGTTAAGTTATATATATCTTTTCAACTGACAAGAAGCAATTCTTGATATGTATTGACAAGTTTTTAAAATTTGCAATTGTGAAACCGATACAGATCATGAATTCCTAAGACCAAATTACTTAGTTTCTCACCAATTAGGATTGTGCCAAAGAAGAGTGATGCATCAGGGAAACAAAAGTTCCGGATAGTCATTGACTATCGAAACTTAAATGAAATAACAAATGATGATAAATATCCTATTCCACTCATGGATGATATAATTGTATATTCCACTTCCTTTAATAAGCTTAGAGAAGCCAATTTAAAACAAGTAAGAACGTTGCAGTCGGGCGCTACCGACTGCGGAATACTCATTCGCACCCGCACAGATCACGCCCATTGCCACGCCCACAATTGGTTTGTACTTATATAATTTTTTGGAAATCAATAGAGGAGATCAGCAGTAATATCGTCATAAAATTTTTATTTTCACACTGAGAATCGGAAAAAACATACAATTTTTCCTGATTTGCCACGCCCCCAGTAGGCGTAGACATATAATTTTTAGCCAGTTTTTAGAAGTAGTGAAGGGTAACGTAAGCGTGAAATTTGGATCCTTACACTCAAAAAATGCGAGAATTACAGGGTATTTTTTAGCCGGGCATGCCCCAAAAGGGGCGTACAAATTGTTTTTGGGTCATCGACAGAAAAGCTTACTAGTAACTCGTAGCTATATCCGCCATATTTTTTTCAACTTGGGTTGTCAACCCGAGTATATATACCAAGTTTCAAGTCTCTAGCATTCATAGTGCTCAATATATTACAGAATTTGAAAAATCACTATATAGTCAGATTCGATTTGCCACGCCCTTAGTAGGCATGGATATATAGTTTTTGGTCGATATTCATAGGATTATAGCAGTAACCTACGTGTTAAATTTGGGCGTTCTAGCTTTAAAACTGTAGAAGATACAGTTTTAGCCGAATTGCCACGCCCTCAATGGGCGTAGATATATCCGCCATAGCTTTTTGATCTTGAGTTGTCAACACAAGTCTACATTCCAAATTGCAACTCTCTAGCACTTCTAGAAGTAGTGTTTCTGAGGTATGGGCAAATGCATTTTCCGATTTGCCACGCCCCTAGTGGGCGTATCGGGAAAATCTTGACACTTTATAATTCGAGGGTATACACGAGTATATATTCCAAATTTCAACTCTCTAGCTTCAAAACTGTGCAAATGGTTTGCGTTCATACGGACAGACGGACAGACGGACGGACAGCGTGACGGACATTGCACAAAACCAATATACTCATTTCACTATGTGAATGAGTATAATAAAGATCTCCGCTTTTGAAAAGTTACAATTACTTATTACGTCCGATCCAATATTAATTTATCCGAATTTCGAAAAAATATTTTGGCTTACAACTGATGCCAGTAACATAGCAATAGGAGCTGTACTGTCACAAAACCAAAAACCAATATGTTCTGCAAGTAGAACATTGAATGAACATGAAATAAATTATTCCGCTATTGAAAATGAACTTTTAGCTACTGTTTGGGTTAATAAATGCTTCAGGTCCTATCTCTTTGGTAGAAAGTTACAAAGATGGAAAATCTAATTAAAAGAATTTGACTATAGCATAAAATATGTACCAGGCAATGAAAATTATGTTACCGACGCTCTATCCAGAATTAAATTAGATAAAAATTTTTTAGGAGAAACCTTCAACACCACAGCAGCAACTATCCACAGTGCTCAAGAGAATCAAAATTACATTTCGGTTACCGAAAGACCAATTAATTATTATAAACAACAAATAGAATTTAAAAGAAGTATTTCAGATAGTATTAATGTAAATCATTATTTCCGAAAAACACAAATTTGAATAAATACATCGAAATGACAAATGACTATGCAAATCAAATAATTAAAGAATATTTATGTTCAAAGAACAGCGTTATTTGCTTTAACAACGATGCAGATTTTCTTATTTTTCAAGAAGCTTTTGTCGAAATAATTAGTCCCAATAACATTACTAAAGTAATGAGATCCACTAAGAAATTCATAGACCTTCAGTCATATGCAGAACTTAAAGATTTAATTATTGAAACACATAAAAAAATATTACATCCAGGTATAGAGAAATTGACTCTATTATTTAAGGAAAACTATTACTATCCAGACTATCTGAATCTAATTAAAAATATAATCAACGAATGCAAAGTTTGTAATACAGCAAAAACAGAACATAGAGATACCAAGTTAGCAATTGATTTAACACAAGAAAGTCAAAATTCTAGAGAAAAGTTTGTAATTGATTTTTACATAGTAGAAAATGAACAATTTCTGTCCAGTATAGACTTATATTCCAATATACAACTTTAATTGAAGTCAATGGTCGAGATTGGTTAGAAGCCAAAAGAGGTCTTTTGAAAATATTTAATGATATGATAAAACCATTAGAAATAAAAAGAGATAAAGATTCAGGCTTTAAGTGTTCCGCATTACAGACTTGGTTGAAATCCGAAGATGTAAATATTAACATTACCACAAGCAAAAACGGTATTTCTGATATAGAAAGATTTCATAAACAGAGCCTATACAGGTTCCAATCAAAACAAGTAAGAACGTTGCAGTCGGGCGCTACCGACTGCGGGATACTCATTCACACCCCCACAGATCACGCCCATTGCCACGCCCACAATTGGTTTGTACATATATAATTTTTTGGAAATCAATAGAGGAGATCAGCAGTAATATCTGTATATAATTCTGATTTTCTCACTGAGAATCGGAAAAACGTATAGTTTTTCCCGATTTGCCACGCCCCCAGTAGGCGTAGACATATAATTTTTGGCCAGTTCTTAGAAGTAGTGAAGGGTAACGTAAGTGTAAAATTTGGATGCTTACACTCAAAAAATGCGAAAATTACAGGGTATTTTTTAGCCGGGCATACCCCATAAGGGGCGTAAAATTTATTTTTGGCGCATCGATAGAGGAGCTCACCAGTAACTTACCATCTAATTTTGAAGCTTCTAGCTCTAAAACTGTAGGAGCTACAAACTTTTGCGGTTTGCCACGCCCCCTATGGGCGTAGATATATCCGCCATATATTTTCCAACTTGGGTTGTCAACCCGAGTATATATACCAAGTTTCAAGTCTCTAGCATCAATAGTGCTCAAAATATTACAGAATTTGAAAAATCACTATATAGTCAGATCCGATTTGCCACGCCCCTAGTAGGCGTGGATATATAGATTTTTGGTCGATCTTCATAGGATCGTATCAGTAACCTACGTGCCAAATTTGGGCGTTCTAGCTTGAAAATTGTAGAAGATACAGTTTTACCCGATTTGCCACGCCCCCAATGGGCGTAGATATATCCGCCATAGCTTTTTCAACTTGAGTTGTCAACACAAGTCTACATTCCAAATTGCAACTCTCTAGCACTTCTAGAAGTAGTGTTTCTGAGATATGGGCAAATGCATTTTCCGATTTGCCACGCCCCTAGTGGGCGTATCGGGAAAATCTTGACACTTTATAATTCGAGGGTATACACGAGTATATATTCCAAATTTCAACTCTCTAGCTTCAAAACTGTGCAAATGGTTTGCGTTCATACGGACAGACGGACAGACGGACAGACGGACGGACGGACAGACGGACAGACGGACAGACGGACGGACAGCGTGACGGACATTGCACAAAACCAATATACTCATTTCACTTTGTGAATGAGTATAAAAATAAAAGCCTCCCCGAATATTGCTCAAGCAACGAAAAATATTCCGACCTCTTCTTCCGCTCTTTCTATACCTACTTTATCTGTCGTTTCTCCTCGAAAGCAAGTTTTCCTATCTAGGCTTTCTTCTGACACGACATGTGAAGCTATATCTGCTTTTATTTCTAGTAAATCTGCAGCCAATGTCTTTATTTCGAAGTTTGATTTCGCGACTCCTCGTGAAATTGCTTCATTTAAAATCAATGTGCCCGCTGAATTTTTCACAACTATATGTGACTCCAAATTTTGGCCACCTAATGTAGTTGTACATGAATTCAAACACAAGAATCGGAATAGGTTGCCTCCAATATCGTTAAATCCTACTTCGGTTCAATCTTCATCTAATATTGGATCAAAAAATTAAATTTTGATCAATCTTCTCCGCAACTGTCTTTGATTTATCAAAACGTTCACGGGTTAAATTCTAAGCTCAGAAGAGTATTTTTGAGTAGTTTTTGTATAAATTCTGAAATTATTGCTCTCACTGAAACGTGGCTAAGTCCGAATGTTTATAATAGTGAGATTCTCTCTAATGATTTCACCATTTATAGACACGATCGACTGCTACGTAGAGGTGGTGGTGTCTTGATTGGTGTTAAATCCAATATCCTCTCAGAATCTTTTATTTTTTCGTTATCTCATGATGCTGAGATTATTGGAGTTAAAAAAACTCTTCCATCGTGTTCCCTATTTATTACTTGTTCATATATCCCTCCCTCTTATGATGTTCAAGTTTATGCTCAACATATAACTTGCATTAAAGAAATTTATGGACATGTTAATGATAACGATATGTTTCTTGTGTTGGGTGACTTTAATATACCTAGCACGTCTTGGTCCTCCAGTCCCAACTCTAGTTTTCTTATTCCTACATTAAATCATTACCTTTTCAATGAATTATTCTCGCTTTCTATGTTTCAGATGAACTCTATTTCTAATCATCTGAATCGTTCACTTGATCTAGTTTTTATTAATGATGACTCTAGCATTACTGTCTCTAGATCATCACCTTTTTGTATACCTGAGGATATACATCATCCCACTTTGGAGGTACAATTATCCATAAGTACTCCTCCAGTTTTCACACCTAAAATTTTAAAACAACGTCGTTGTTATAATAAGTGCAATTTTGTTTTGCTTAATCAACTTATTAATGCAACAGATTGGTCTCCCTTATATAAGTCAGTTGACATTAATTTGGCAACAACTTTCTTCTATAACACTTTAAATTCTCTTTTATATGAGTGTGTTCCTATGTGTCTCCCTATGCCCGTTTCTAATAAAGCCCCCTGGTTTACTCAGACTCTTTCTAATTTAAAAAATATTAAGTCTAAATATTTTAAAAAATTTAAAAAGTCTGGTTCGAATGTAGACTGGTCTAAATATTCCATAGCCAAGTCGAATTTTAATATTTTAAATTCTCGGTGTTATGAGAATTACCTTTTTCGTTGCAAAAGGCAGTTTGTTCGTGATCCTAAGAAATTCTATTCATTCGTAAACATGAAGCGTAAGTCTTCTAGTTTACCTTCCTCATTTTTCTTTGGATTGGACAAAACTTGTAATGATCATGATTCCTCTAATCTATTTGCAGATTTTTTCCAATCCACTTACTCCTCGTTAGATCCCTATACCACTTCATACCCTTACTTAATTTCTACAACTAATCTTATTAATGCTTCTAAAGTTTCCCCAGCTTCTCTGATTTCTGCCATTCGGTCATTGAAATCATCTTTTTATACTCATTCAAAATGTGAAATGAGTATATTGGTTTTGTGCAATGTCCGTCACGCTGTCCGTCCGTCTGTCCGTCTGTCCGTCTGTCCGTCCGTCCGTCTGTCCGTCTGTCCGTCTGTCCGTATGAACGCAAACCATTTGCACAGTTTTGAAGCTAAAGAGTTGAAATTTGGAATATATACTCGTGTATACCCTCGAATTATAAAGTGTCAAGATTTTCCCGATACGCCCACTAGGGGCGTGGCAAATCGGAAAATGCATTTGCCCATATCTCAGAAACACTACTTCTAGAAGTGCTAGAGAGTTGCAATTTGGAATGTAGACTTGTGTTGACAACTCAAGTTGAAAAAGCTATGGCGTATATATCTACGCCCATTGAGGGCGTGGCAAATCGGGTAAAACTGTATCTTCTACAGTTTTAAAGCTAGAACGCCCAAATTTGGCACGTAGGTTACTGATACGATCCTATGAAGATCGACCAAAAACCTATATATCCACGCCTACTAGGGGCGTGGCAAATCGGATCTGACTATATAGTGATTTTTCAAATTCTGTAATATTTTGAGCACTATTGATGCTAGAGACTTGAAACTTGGTATATATACTCGGGTTGACAACCCAAGTTGGAAAAGATATGACGGATATATCTACGCCCATAGGGGGCGTGGAAAACCGCAAAAGTTTATAGCTCCTACAGTTTTAGAGCTAGAAGCTTCAAAATTGGATGGTAAGTTACTGGTGAGCTCCTCTATCGATGCGCCAAAAATAATTTTTACGCCCCTTATGGGGTATGCCCGGCTAAATAATACCCCTAATTTTCGCATTTTTTGAGTGTAAGCATCCAAATTTCACACTTACGTTACCCTTCACTACTTCTAAGAACTGGCCAAAAATTATATGTCTACGCCTACTGGGGGCGTGGCAAATCGGGAAAAACTATACGTTTTTCCGATTCTCAGTGAGAAAATCAGAATTATATACAGATATTACTGCTGATCTCCTCTATTGATTTCCAAAAAATTATATATGTACAAACCAATTGTGGGCGTGGCAATGGGCGTGATCTGTGCGGGTGTGAATGAGTATTCCGCAGTCGGTAGCGCCCGACTGCAACGTTCTTACTTGTTTTCTCCTGGAGCTGATAACATTCCCAGTTGTGTAATTGAAGAATGTAGTGGTTCGCTTCAGACACCATTACTAAAACTATTTAATTTGTCGCTGGAAACCTCTGTTTTTCCGTCTATTTGGAAAGAGTCTTTCATCATCCCTCTATATAAAAAAGGTATGAGGTCTGACATTTCTAATTATAGAGGTAGTGCAAAACTATCTGCTATTCCAAAATTATTTGAAAAATATTAACATCTACCTTACAACATTTTTGTAAATCGATTATTTCACCATCGCAGCATGGTTTTGTTCGAAATCGATCTACTTCCACTAATCTATTAGAACTTACTTCCCTAGTCAATGACAGTTTTTTAAATAAAATGCAAACTGATGTTATATATACTGATTTCAGTAAAGCATTTGACTCAGTACACCACGATATACTACTTCAAAAGCTTGATCACTTAGGATTTTCCCCTAAGCTTCTTTCTTGGATTTCATCCTATTTAAAAGGTAGAACCCAAAGAGTTGTGTTGAGAACAGCTTTTTCGAAACTTGTTTTCGTTTCTTCGGGTGTACCTCAGGGTAGTCATTTGGGTCCGCTACTTTTTTCCCTATTATAAATGATCTTCCAGATCGCATATCGAATTCAAAGATATTTATGTATGCAGATGACGTAAAACTTTGTCTTTCGTATGGTAATTCACTTGATCATATACGCCTTCAAGATGATCTTAATGCCTTCCAACTTTGGTGTGTAGCTAATCGGTTGCATTTAAATTGTTCTAAATGTATGACAATGACCTTCTGTCGTACTATTCCATATATTGCTAATTATTCAATTAATAATTATCCCTTGCAACGTATTTTTTCAGTCAAAGATCTTAGTGTACTTTTTGACTCGAAACTTAACTTCAATTCTCATATCTCAACTATTATAAATGAAGCCAAAAGTGTTCTTGGCTTTATTAAACGTTGGGCAAAAGAATTCAAGGATCCATTCATTACCAAACTTCTTTATGTTTCGCTGGTACGACCTATTTTAGAATACTGTTCAATTATATGGTCTCCTCAGCATAAATTGTATCAGGATCGAATTGAATCGGTCCAGAAACAGTTTTTACTTTTTGCCTTACGAGATCTAAACTGGGACCCCAATCTTCGTTTACCGTCTTATGTTAGTAGGCTTCTTCTTATTGATCTCCCATCATTAATCAATCGTAGAACTATCCTGGGGATTGTTTTTCTACATAATTTGATTATTGGTAATATTGACTCGTCTCGCCTGTTATTGCAACTAAATTTTTCTGTTCCTTCCAGAACAACCAGACACTTTCGTCCGTTGTGTTTACCATTGTGCACTTCAGATTATTCCTTGCATAGCGCGTTTCACGTTTTATGTGTTAATTATAATAAATTTTATCACGTATTTTCCTCTGAACTCTCTCTACCTTTAATTAAATCCTTGCTTTCAGATCATCTTAGGGAAATCACACACAGTGCCCAGGAGTGAGCAGGTGCACAAATTTGACGACCGGCAAGATCTTCATCATTGTGGAGTGATTTCCCAATTCTTTTTTTTTTCTATAATCTATTATAAATATTTTTAAGTTTCTATTAACACTCTCTATCTTTTGTAGTGCATTAATATCACTGACCATACATGGCTATGAATCGGGGCATAGCTGGCCGGACTGGCAAATAAAATACCCCCAACGGGTTGGTGGTATTATTGTAATATTTTTTGTGTTCTTTTAGGCTATATAACTTATTTGTTTAGTTTATCCTTAAGTTTGACCCTCGATTTGTCAATTTTCCTTTTTTTTTTTTTAAATAAATAAATAAATAAATAAATAAAATGAAAAATTAAGAATTATTAATAGCGAAACAGACCCTGAAAACAAATTAATTAGCTTTGAAATTATTCTTTACACATATAATCACAAAACAAAACATATCACTACTGGTAGAACACCACCAGATATTTTATTTTATGCAGGATCCCCTGATTACAATACACAACTAAATAAAACAAGTAAGAACGTTGCAGTCGGGCGCTACCGACTGCGGGATACTCATTCACACCCCCACAGATCACGCCCATTGCCACGCCCACAATTGGTTTGTACATATATAATTTTTTGGAAATCAATAGAGGAGATCAGCAGTAATATCTGTATATAATTCTGATTTTCTCACTGAGAATCGGAAAAACGTATAGTTTTTTCCCGATTTGCCACGCCCCCAGTAGGCGTAGACATATAATTTTTGGCCAGTTCTTAGAAGTAGTGAAGGGTAACGTAAGTGTGAAATTTGGATGCTTACACTCAAAAAATGCGAAAATTACAGGGTATTTTTTAGCCGGGCATACCCCATAAGGGGCGTACAAATTATTTTTGGATCATCGATAGAGGAGCTCACCAGTAACTTACCATCCAATTTTGAAGTTTCTAGCTCTAAAACTGTAGGAGCTACAAACTTTTGCGGTTTGCCACGCCCCCTATGGGCGTAGATATATCCGCCATATATTTTCCAACTTGCGTTGTCAACCCGAGTATATATACCAAGTTTCAAGTCTCTAGCATCAATAGTGCTCAAAATATTACAGAATTTGAAAAATCACTATATAGTCAGATCCGATTTGCCACGCCCCTAGTAGGCGTGGATATATAGATTTTTGGTCGATCTTCATAGGATCGTATCAGTAACCTACGTGCCAAATTTGGGCGTTTTAGCTTTAAAACTGTAGAAGATACAGTTTTACCCGATTTGCCACGCCCCCAATGGGCGTAGATATATCCGCCATAGCTTTTTCAACTTGAGTTGTCAACACAAGTCTACATTCCAAATTGCAACTCTCTAGCACTTCTAGAAGTAGTGTTTCTGAGGTATGGGCAAATGCATTTTCCGATTTGCCACGCCCCTAGTGGGCGTTTCGGGAAAATCTTGACACTTTATAATTCGAGGGTATACACGAGTATATATTCCAAATTTCAACTCTCTAGCTTCAAAACTGTGCAAATGGTTTGCGTTCATACGGACAGACGGACAGACGGACGGACAGCGTGACGGACATTGCACAAAACCAATATACTCATTTCACTTTGTGAATGAGTATAACAAATAAAATTGAAAAGTTAAATGTAAGCCGAAAATATTTTTAAATCGACACTAGGTATAGACAATCACCGTTAGTGAGATCTGAATCCACCAATCCTTTTAAAGAAACAGGAAATTTAAAACAAATAGATGAAACACATTATGAAGAAGTTAATAGAGGTAGGAAAATAACACATTATAAATCAAAATATAAAAAGAAAAAGATAATTAATAAAAGTAAATATGGTAATTAAAAAATTGATAAACATTAAAACGTCAACTTGGTTACTATTACAAATGAAATTCTAATAATCTCTTACATTCCCCGCGAAATAATTAAAACGATTCTTTTTGAAATTATTTCTTATCCTGACTAGCAAAATAACATTTTGACAGAGACAATACACGACAAATATTGTATACTAACTAATAAGTCACACATTGCAAAAAACGAAAGATCTTGTAATAAATAAGAAATAACATAATAAAAGCATTAAATTTTTCAATATTGATTACA
The DNA here is from genome assembly GCA_037075265.1 of Drosophila nigricruria. Taxonomy (NCBI): domain Eukaryota; kingdom Metazoa; phylum Arthropoda; class Insecta; order Diptera; family Drosophilidae; genus Drosophila; species Drosophila nigricruria. The sequence continues at coordinate 476,566 of JBAMCI010000058.1, forward strand.
AATACTATGTTAGATTATACTCAAACAATTTATATAAACAATAATGAAACTAAGCTAGAACAAATATCATACATTGAAACAAAACAAATCTTAAAAGAACACACAAAATTGTACAATACATTTCAAATTATAACATTAACTACTTTAATAATCATTGTAATCATTATAAAATTGTATCTTATTTATAAGAATAAACTTTAAGAATCAAACAAAATCAACCTCAGATACATAAACAAAACCAGAAATAACAGAAATTAAAAATGAAAATATTGTAATGGAAACATATCCTACATTATATTCTAAATTGTCAGCCTGAGGACAGGCTAAATTATTAAGGATGGGGAAGTGACATATGTAGCCAATCCACAGACAATTTGCTACAATCCACATACAGTTTGTCAAGAAACACTTAAACACTTAAACACTTATTTGACTTTAGATGCAAAAACAATAACCTTATATAAAACAAGTAAGAAAGCTCTAGTCGGTGGTACCCGACTAGGAGATCCCCTGAACCCTGCGAAGAGCCGATATTCCAAACATTTTATACTTATTTAACATATATATATATACAAGCAACACATGCACACACACATACACACACACATACGCACGCACGCATAAGTGAGCGCTCTGCTGACTGCGCAGTTTACGCAGCGACTGCGTTCGGGCTGCAGTAAGAGCAGTATTATGGGAAGTTAATTGTTGAAAAAATTCCTTTGTAGATGGACTGTCTTAATCAAACTTTCACAGCGTGATTATGTCATTCATATGTGTGTAGTTGCCGAAGCACAAGTCTCTAGCACTTGAAATAAGTTTTTTGCAAATTTAGGGCGAAGGGGGCGTGGCATCCAAAATATAACAAAAATCAAAATTGCCAAAACTTTATATTATACTAAATACAAAATAAGGAGTCTCTAGCTTTAAAGATGTGCAAGCCATAAATTTATAACTGGTTTTCGATTTCGTTTTTAATCGATAACTTTAAAACGATAAAAGTTATCGAATTTTTGAAACAAACTCGATCTGCGCGTGCTATACACGAACCTACATAAAAAATTTCAAGTCTCTAGCTCTTATAGATTCTGAGATCGACGCGTTCATACATACGGACAGACGGACAGACGGACAGACAGACAGACAGACAGACAGACAGACAGGGCTAAATCAACTCAGTTCGTCGCCCTGATCAAGAATATATATACTTTATGGGGTCTGCCACGCCTCCTTCTGCCTGTTACATACATTTTAACAAAACCATTATACCCTGTTTTCCCATTTTCAATGGGTTCAGGGTATAAAAACTGAAATTTTTTTGATGATAAGCTGTTTAATGTTCAATTTTAAGTTTAACTATCAAAAACAGATAGCAAAACTTATAGTGTGTAACAAAATAAACAACATAAACTAAGATTACTCACTTTTTAGTCGGTAGCGCCCGACTGCAACATTCTTACTTGTTAATCATGTGTTTTTCGGAACATTATATTACCATTAAGTCTTCCATATAAAGGAATGCCTGAGATGGTTCTAGACCTGAGAATGCTATAGTCATCATTCTCTGAAATGAATTTAAATTCTAAGTGTTGTTTATAATAATTAATTGGTCTTTCGGTAACCGAAATGTAATTTTGATTCTCTTCTTGAGCACTGTGGATAGTTGCTGCTGTGGTGTTGAAGGTTTCTCCTAAAAAATTTTCATCTAATTTAATTCTGGATAGAGCGTCGGCAACATAATTTTCCTTGCCTGGTACATATTTTATGTTATAGTCAAATTCTTTTAATTAGATTTTCCATCTTTGTAACTTTCTACCAAAGAGATAGGACCTGAAGCATTTATTAACCCAAACAGTAGCTAAAAGTTCATTTTCAATAGCGGAATAATTTATTTCATGTTCATTCAATGTTCTACTTGCAGAACATATTGGTTTTTGGTTTTGTGACAGTACAGCTCCTATTGCTATGTTACTGGCATCAGTTGTAAGCGAAAATATTTTTTTCAAAATTCGGATAAATTAATATTGGATCGGACGTAATAAGTAATTGTAATTTTTCAAAAGCGGAGATGTAATCTTTATTTTTATACTCATTCACAAAGTGAAATGAGTATATTGGTTTTGTGCAATGTCCGTCACGCTGTCCGTCCGTCCGTTTGTCCGTCTGTCCGTATGAACGCAAACCATTTGCACAGATTTGAAGCTAGAGAGTTGAAATTTGGAATATATACTCGTGTATCCCCTCGAATTATAAAGTGTGAAGATTTTCCCGATACGCCCACTAGGGGCGTGGCAAATCGGAAAATGCATTTTTCGATATCTCAGAAACACTACTTCTAGAAGAGAGTTTCAATTTGATATGTAGACTCGTGTTGACAACTCAAGATCAAAAAGCTATGGCGGATATATCTACGCCCATTGAGGGCGTGGCAATTCGGCTAAAACTGTATCTTCTACAGTTTTAAAGCTAGAACGCCCAAATTTAACACGTAGGTTACTGCTATAATCCTATGAATATCGACCAAAAACCTATATATCCACGCCTACTAGGGGCGTGGCAAATCGGATCTGACTATATAGTGATTTTTCAAATTCTGTAATATTTTGAGCACTATTGATGTTAGAGACTTGAAACTTGGTATATATACTCGGGTTGACAACCCAAGTTGGAAAAAATATGGCGGATATAGCTACGAGTTACTAGTAAGCTTTTCTGTCGATGACCCAAAAACAATTTTTACGCCCCTTTTGGGGCATGCCCGGATAAAAAATACCCTGTCATTTTCGCATTTTTTGAGTGTAAGGATCCAAATTTCACGCTTACGTTACCCTTCACTACTTCTAAAAACTGGCTAAAAATTATATGTCTACGCCTACTGGGGGCGTGGCAAATCAGGAAAAATTGTATGTTTTTTCCGATTCTCAGTGTGAAAATAAAAATTTTATGACGATATTACTGCTGATCTCTATTGATTTCCAAAAAATTATATAAGTACAAACCAATTGTGGGCGTGGCAATGGGCGTGATCTGTGCGGGTGTGAATGAGTATTCCGCAGTCGGTAGCGCCCGACTGCAACGTTCTTACTTGTTATACTCATTCACAAAGTGAAATGAGTATATTGGTTTTGTGCAATGTCCGTCACGCTGTCCGTCCGTCTGTCCGTCTGTCCGTCCGTCCGTCCGTCCGTCTGTCCGTCTGTCCGTCTGTCCGTATGAACGCAAACCATTTGCACAGTTTTGAAGCTAAAGAGTTGAAATTTGGAATATATACTCGTGTATACCCTCGAATTATAAAGTGTCAAGATTTTCCCGATACGCCCACTAGGGGCGTGGCAAATCGGAAAATGCATTTGCCCATATCTCAGAAACACTACTTCTAGAAGTGCTAGAGAGTTGCAATTTGGAATGTAGACTTGTGTTGACAACTCAAGTTGAAAAAGCTATGGCGTATATATCTACGCCCATTGAGGGCGTGGCAAATCGGGTAAAACTGTATCTTCTACAGTTTTAAAGCTAGAACGCCCAAATTTGGCACGTAGGTTACTGATACGATCCTATGAAGATCGACCAAAAACCTATATATCCACGCCTACTAGGGGCGTGGCAAATCGGATCTGACTATATAGTGATTTTTCAAATTCTGTAATATTTTGAGCACTATTGATGTTAGAGACTTGAAACTTGGTATATATACTCGGGTTGACAACCCAAGTTGGAAAAGATATGACGGATATATCTACGCCCATAGGGGGCGTGGAAAACCGCAAAAGTTTATAGCTCCTAAAGTTTTAGAGCTAGAAGCTTCAAAATTGGATGGTAAGTTACTGGTGAGCTCCTCTATCGATGCGCCAAAAATAATTTGTACGCCCCTTATGGGGTATGCCCGGCTAAATAATACCCCTAATTTTCGCATTTTTTGAGTGTAAGCATCCAAATTTCACACTTACGTTACCCTTCACTATTTCTAAGAACTGGCCAAAAATTATATGTCTACGCCTACTGGGGGCGTGGCAAATCGGGAAAAACTATACGTTTTTCCGATTCTAGCTCTAAAACTGTAGGTGCTATAAACTTTTGCGGTTTGCCACGCCCCCCATGGGCGTAGATATATCCGCCATATCTTTTTCGTCTTGGGTTGTCAACCCGAGTATATATACCAAGTTTCAAGTTTCTAGCATCTATAGTGCTCAAAATATTACAGAATTTGAAAAATCACTATATAGTCAGATCCGATTTGCCACGCCCCTAGTAGGCGTGGATATATAGATTTTTGGTCGATCTTCATAGGATCATAGCAGTAACCTACGTGCCAAATTTGGGCGTTTTAGTTTTAAAACTGTAGAAGATACAGTTTTACCCGTTTTGCCACGCCTCCAATGGGCGTAGATATATCCGCCATAGCTTTTTCAACTTGAGTTGTCAACACAAGTCTACATTCCAAATTGCAACTCTCTAGCACTTCTAGAAGTAGTGTTTCTGAGATATGGGCAAATGCATTTTCCGATTTGCCACGCCCCTAGTGGGCGTATCGGGAAAATCTTGACACTTTATAATTCGAGGGTATACACGAGTATATATTCCAAATTTCAGCTCTTTAGCTTCAAAACTGTGCAAATGGTTTGCGTTCATACGGACAGACGGACAGACGGACAGACGGACGGACGGACAGACGGACAGACGGACAGACGGACGGACAGCGTGACGGACATTGCACAAAACCAATATACTCATTTCACTTTGTGAATGAGTATAAAAACTTGTCAATACATATCAAGAATTGCTTCTAGTCAGTTGAAAAGATATATATAACTTAACACGATCGAACAACGTAACTGCAGTAGCCAAGTCCAATTGTCTGCTGACGTCTCTGACGTCACACTGTAAACGTACAAAGTATGGAAGCTGTCAAAAGTTACTTATAATTCTCAAATGGTTACAGCCTCGTAAGGGTATAAGAAGGAGAAAATGAATTTGAATTTTAGAGTTAAACAGTTTGTAAAGGAACTAAACCACCCTTTTGTGAAATAAAACATTTTATAAAGAAGCATTAAAACGTATTTTCTAAATACTTAGAAAACGTAAAGCACAGTTCACACTTGGAAATAAACTACGCCGGCAGCGTCTCTCGAATGCCAAAGTCTGCTCACTAAAATATTATTAAATCACTTAATAAAATCTTAATTGGCGCCCAACGGAATCAAACTCCCGAAGAAAACCTAGGTTAAACAAGTAAGTCTAGTCGGCGGTACCCGACTAGGAGATCCCCTAAACCCTGCAATGAGCTGATATTCATCATCATCTATACTTATTTAAGATATATATACAATACATACCAAATGCATACGCATGCACGCATAAGCACACATTCTGCTGACTGCGCAGTTTATGCAGCGACTGCGCTTGGGCTACTTTGTTTGTAGTTAAGCTTTCCTAATCAAACTTTCTGAGCGTGATTATGCCATTTATATGTTGTAACGAACCTCGGTTTATCCCGAGTTTTAATCCGGGCCGAACTCAGCCGACTGTGTGTTCGTGCCAACAAATTTATTTGTAGCACCTTGCGATAAATTATAGTCAGTTTCTCACTTATTTGTCTCACTTATTTGAGGGTAATTTACACCTTATCTATTTTGTAAATCTAATGCTTAACAAATGCTAAAGCGCAAAATCGCGTCAAATCTGCGTGGCAGCCGCTCCTATAGTACTCGCGTTGCTGTGTGGAACAATACATGCAGGCACGCATATATGCATAAGTACACAGCAAATACATGCACTCATACATATAATACGTGCCCGTCTATATTGTTCCTCACAATCCCCATTCCTTCGGGAAACTCGAAGCCTTCGTGCTTACATTGGCCCTGAGTCTCCAAGGTACACAGCAAATACATGTACTTTTTGTACTTTTTGCCTCTCCTTAGCAAGCAGTTCGCCGCGCTCATCCAGATGCAAGCTGTGCTGTTCCCATGGCCGCTGTTAAAACTCTGTTGTTAACAGCGAGCCGCTGCTACGTAACTCTGCCTACAGCTGCTCGCTCCAGCCTCCAGCAACTCTGCGCGCTGCAGGTAAGTGGCTGAAATGTGTTAGTAAATTTTCTCAACTATTTATCAACTTTTCTTCAATTCAAAATAGAGCGATCCTCCTCATGTGACCCTTCCTCATGGACCTTTTGTGTTTTCGCATCTGGCCACGCCTGCCGCTGCAGAAAACACCCGTTTTTACTGCTTCGCCAGCCTTCGTGGCTGCACTGCGGCTGCTGCTGTCCCGATTTCACTGCTGTTCAACGCCTTGGCTGCTGCTGCTGCTTCTCTGGCCACCGTTGCTACTCTGGCCGCTGCTGGTGACTGCGCTTGGGGTTTGTTGGAGAATTCTCCTACAATAGACGACGTTCGAGGCTGGTTCCGGCGCGCCGACACTTTGACGCCGGTTGGGAAATCCGACTCACTCCTCACTGTCCAGTGCGCGAGGATCGGCCGGGCAAGCCCTTTCGACGCCTAAGCCCTGACGGCCGATAAATCCAGCTACGTAGCAGAATTCTATAGAGTTGAATTTCCAAAAAGCCCTGCTCGTATGTATGCATGCCCTTTTATACCCTCTGCTACAGCGCTGCCGTCAGCAGAGTGTCGAAAATTAACGGATCCTGCACCAGCTAGTTCTCTCACTCTCTACAGGTCACGCTCTTCCAACACTCTGGACTTATTTGTTGTTGCATCTCTAATGCATTTCGCGCACACTCTCTCTTTTCTTTCGTATGTATGAGTACCCTATTTTGTTGTTGCCCATTTTGCATGCTACCCTAGATTTGTTGTTGGCCGTTTTGCATGTCGCTAGCATCGACACCTTCGTGTCATCTCGTGCGTTAGCGATTGTGCGAAGCCGACAGAGTTCAGTAGCATGCGCTGACCACTGTGCGCATCTCATGCTGTCGCTGTTTTCGTTTTGCATGTGTGTGCGTTCTTTTTCGGTTCGGGTGCGTGACATTGTTGTTTTTCTTGCGGAGTGCGCGAGTTACGTATAAGTCCACTCCATTCCCAGAAAAGGAATTCCAATTAAATTTACTACCACGAATAGAATGTAAGACAAATTTATGTATATTAAGACACACTTTGAATAAAGAGAGTTCAGTTGATTCTTGCCACTGAAGCAAACACGTCGTGTTTTTTAAATCAATTGCCGTAATTATTTATTTTTTTATATAAATCGTCACAGTTTAATAAAATTGGTGCAGCCGGTAGAATCCTTTTTTTATTAAAAAAGGATTCAGCAATAACATTCGAACTGAAAAAAAAAATTAAGTTAAACGGACAAAAAAATAAAAAAAATAAAAAAAAAATAAATAAATAAATATATATATTTATCGGCCGACGAAAGAAAAACTAAAAATCAGTTTTTCGTTTATGTTTAATCAGTGCAGTGCAGTGTACAAAAAGCTCAACTACAAATAAGTTGACAAGTGTCTCAGGAACCTTCATACAAAATTTCAAGTGTCTAGCTCTTATAGATTCTGAGATCGACGCGTTCATACATATGAACAGACGGACAGACAGACAGACAGGGCTAAATCAACTCAGCTCGTCGCCCTGATCAAGAATATATACACTTTATGGGGTCTGCCACGCCTCCTTCTGCCTGTTACATACATTTTAACAAAACCATTATACCCTGTTTTCCCATTTTCAATGGGTTCAGGGTATAAAAATAATGATGTTGCGCAGATATGAGAATAGCTGTATTAGATATCAATATAGAAAAGTCAGAACTAACAAAAACAATCCAGAGGCATGGCCTAGCAACAAAAATCAGGGAAATCAAAATAACCAAATTAATCAACAAAACTATGGGAAGTTTAATCAAAGCAATGCACAGCAGAACAATCAGCAACCTTGTAAAAACTAAGATTGGAACCAAAATATCAGGTACCAACAACAGTCCTACAGGAATAACAAGTAAGAGTGCTCTAGTCGAGACGGCTCGACTACGAGATACCCTGAATGCTTATTTTACATATAGAAATATTGCGAACAAAACACACACACACACATGCATACGCACGAACGCATAAGCACGCACTCTGCTGACTGCGCAGTTGACGCAGCGACTGCGCTCGAGCTACAATATGCCTATTGTATGGGAGATTTAATGTTTAATAACTTTTTTTGGGGATGGACTTTCTTAATCAAACTTTCACAGCGTAATTTTGTCATTCATATGTGTGTATTTGCCAAACCACAAGTCTCTAGTATTTGAAATACGATTTTGCAAATTGGGGGCAAAGGGGGCGTGGCATCCAAAATCCAAAAATTACATAATGTCCGCATTTATTACACGAATCTACACAGTAAATTTGAAGTCTCTAGCTCTTACGGTACGCAAAAACGAAGAAAAGTTATCGATTTTTATCGATAATAAGGAAACGGGATGAGTTATCGAAAATCTAAAAAAAACTCGTACTGCGTAGACGTACTGCTATAGACGAGTATACTCTGAAAATTTCAGATCTCTAGCTTTTGTGGTTTACGAGATCGCTGCGTTCACACGGACGGACGGACGGACGGACAGACGGACAGGGCTATTTCAACTCAGCTCATCGAGCTGATCAAGAATATATATACTTTATAGGGTCTGCCATGTCTCCTTCTGCCTGTTACATACATTTTCACAAAAACATTATACCCTGATTTCCCATTTTCAATGGGTTCAGGGTATAAAAAGTCAGGGTAATTTAGACAAAATAATGCACAGCCAAATATGAAAATCAACAATTCAGGACAAAGTAAACAAAATGAAAATTATCAACAATCAGGCTCACAGCAATCCAGACAGCATAGACCAGGAAATGCTGAACCAATGGAAATCGACAATTTAGAAGCCGACCAAACCGGAAAAATGACAATGACCAGTATCAGAATGACAACTACAACAAAGAAAACAACAATTCAAACGATCTGTACGATCATCAGGCAGAGGTTAATAATACTGTTTATTTTATGATGCAGCCTCGGAGGACCTACCTTTAATAGAATTAAACATAAATAGAGAAAAGTATGTATCACTAATAGATACCGGATCTACTTTAAGCTTAGTAAACGACGAAATAAACGGGTACAGAAGATTTAAGTTAAACACATCAATACCATACAGTACGATAAATAGCAAAGACATAATAGAGAATGAAATTCATACGACAGCACCGAGAGAATTTAATTTACCAAGTAATGCAAGGGTTCGATGGAAAGTAGCTCCATTAACAGGAAGAAAGTATAGTTTTATCATAGGCATAGACCTATTGAATTTTTTAAACGCTTTTATTAATATTGAAAAAAAGTTTTAACACTAAATCATAAAGAAAACTCAATCATAAATAACCCGTGTCATTACAAAGAAGTGTGTACACTAGAAAGAAATGAAGGAAACTTCGATAATCTAAAGCTAGATCACTTGAACAAAGAAGAACGAAAAGAAATTGAAACCGTTATACGACATTATAGTGAATTATTTTTCAAGGAAGGAGACGTATTGACTAATACGCCAGAAATAGAACACGAGATACGGACAACAGCAGCCGAACAACTAAATTCGAAACTCTATAAATATCCACCACAACATGAGGAAGAAGTAAGGAGACAATTAAATGAAATGAGGGAGCAAGGTATAACAAGGAAAATAATTTAATAGTAATACCAAAGAAAATAGACAATTCAGGCAAAAAGAAATATAGAATAGTAATTGACTATAGAAAACTAAACGAAATCACGATAGATGATAAGTTTCCGATCCCAAATATCGATTCAATTTGGGACAAACTCGGAAGAGCTCAATATTTCACTACGCTGGACTTGGCCAAGGGTTATCATCAAATCTTGGTTAAAGAAGAAGATAGAAAGAAAACAGCGTTTGTAACACCACATGGCTTATATGAGTTTATAAGAATGCCATTCGGGTTAAAAAATGCCCCGGCTATCTTTCAAAGGCTTATGAAGGAAATTTTAAGGGATCACATAAATAAACAAGAAAGGAAGCTCTAGTCGGTGGTTCCCGACTAGGAGATCCCCTGAACCCTGCGATGAGCCGATATTCCAAACATTTTATACTTATTTAACATATATATATTACAAGCGACACATGCACACACACATAAATCTAAATCGAACTAATCCAGGCAAGGATGACGAACGACAACCCCATAATGAGCGCCAACTGGAACAATTACAACAAGCTTATATGTAACTCCAGGCCAACAAAACCAATACAGCGCAACAAGAACGGTTCTTTAAAAATATAAACCATCTGGCGACGTTCACGGGAGCAGGGGATATTTCGATAAATTCGTTCTTTAGCAGCGTGGAGTACTTACTTCTGTCGATACAAGACCCAGAACTAAAGCGAGAGGCCAGCAGGACGATCTTCTATACGATGATTCAAGGACAGGCAAAGGATGTAGTGATCAACGTACCGGAACCCTACAACTGGGAGATGATTAAGGCAACGCTAAAATTGAGATACAGATCGGACACCGAACCACACCAAATATATCGAAGAATCTGCGACCTAAGAGTGAACGCAGTGAGCGAACTAGCTATAGAAGTATAAAACATAAAATATAAAACTGATGAACTAATAGTTTATCATAAAAATGACAAGTTCCTAGATTTAAGTAACGTTGAAAGCTTACTAGTGAACACAGTTAATGAAATGACACAAGGTATATTGCTAAATAAAATATATGAAGAAAAAGAATTAGAAGCAATATTAACAAGTAAAAAAGCTCTAGTCGGTGGTACCCGACTAGGAAATCCCCTGAACCCTGCGATGAGCCGATATTCCAAACATTTTATACTTATTTAACATATATATATACACACACACATACACGCACATACGCATGCACTCATAAGCGAGCGCTCTGCTGACTGCGCAGTTTACGCAGCGACTGCGCTCGGGCTGCAGTAAGAGCAGTATTATGGGAAGTTAATTGTTGAATAAGTTCCTTTGTAGATGGACTGTCTTAATCAAACTTTCAGAACGTGGTTATGTCACTCATATGTGTGTATTTGCCGAAGCACAAGTCTCTAGCACTTGAAATTTTTTGCAAATTTAGGGCGAAGGGGGCCTAGCATCCAAAATATAACAAAAATCAAAATTGTATAAATTCCACATAATAGAAAATACAAAATTAGGAGCCTCTAGCTTTAAAGGTGTGAGAGACATAATTTTATAACTTGTTTTCGATTTCGTTTTTAATCGATAACATTAAAACGATCAAAGTTATCGATTTTTTGAAACAAACTTGATATGCGCGTGCTATACAGGAACCTCCATAAAAAATTTAAAGTCTCTGGTTCTTATAGATTCTGAGATCGACGCGTTCATACATACGGACAGACTGACAGACGGACGGACAGACAGACAGGGCTAAATCAACTCAGCTCGTCGCCACGCCACCTTCTGCCTGTTACATACATTTTAACAAAACCATTATACCTTGATTTCCTATTTTCAATGGGTTCAGGGTATAAAAATGTGTTGTATATCTAGATGATATACTAATATTTAGCACATCGTTGCAAGAACACATTCAGGCAATTAACGAAATTTTCCAAATCCTGCAAGAAAAAAATTTTAAGATTCAGATAGATAAATTAAATTTTATGAAAAAAGAAACAGAATTCTTAGGACACATCTTGACAAAGAAAGGTATTACACCAAATCCGAACAAAATAGCCATTATAGAAAAATTTAGGGTAACACTTAAAACAGAAGCATCAAACATGACAATAAAACAGATAATGCAAAAAGCCGTAAGAAACTACAATGACAGATATCACTCTACAATTAAATGCGCCCCTACCGAAGCGCAAAACAATTAGGTAGACTTGAAGAAAATTAAAGAAAACAAGTAAGAGTGGACTTTCTTAATCAAACTTTCACAGCGTGTTTATGTCATCCATATGTGTGTATTTGCCAAAGCACAAGTCTCTAGTATTTGAAATACGAATTTTGCAAATTTGGGGCGAAGGGGGCGTGGCATCCAAAATCCAAAAATTACAAAATCTTCGCATTGATTACACGGATCTACACAGAAAATTTGAAGTCTCTAGCTCTTACGGTATGCTTAACCGAAGAAAAGTTATCGATTTTTATCGATAATAAGGAAACGGGATGAGTTATCGAAAATCTAAAAAAAACTCGTACTGCGTAGGCCATAGACGAGTATTCTCTGAAAATTTCATATATCTAGCTTTTGTGGTTTACGAGATCGCTGCGTTCATACGGACGGACGGACGGACGGACGGACGGACGGACGGACGGACGGACGGACGGACGGACGGACAGACGGACAGGGCTATTTCAACTCAGCTCATCGAGCTGATCAAGAATATATATACTTTATGGGGTCTGCGATGTCTCCTTCTGCCTGTTACATACATTTCACAAAAACATTATACCCTGATTTCCCATTTTCAATGGGTTCAGGGTATAATAATGAAGATGATAAGAAAAAAATGTTAGAAAAGAACAACAGTAACAGAGAAAATTATGAAGAAAAATGAGAAGAAGGATTTATAAAGAACTATAAGGCAGTCAGGCACAAAAAAGCCCCAAAATATAAGAAAGCAAAAGTAAAAAACATTGACCCAAAGAATATTAAACGAGCTTACAAATTTACAAAATATGCTAATGATGGTAATACTAATTCTGGCAACAATGTAGCCAATACCTAATATAGAAAAATTTGAAATAGATCAAAAATCCGAAGTTGTATTTAAGTATAAAAATGTTACTTACACATATGAAACAAATAAAAAATTTAAAGAAATGAAAAAAAGCAAACATTGTATATTGAAAAAAATAAATAAATAAATAAAAATTGCAAATTGATAAAAAGAGAAGAAATGGAAATGATAGAATAGATAGATAAAAATGATAGAACTAGACGAAGAAACCATAATTTTCAAAAACGCAAACAATGAAAAATTATATCAAAACTGTAACAATAAAATAATACAAATTACAAATAATACTTTAATACTTAAAAAAAAAAAAAAATTAAAATCAAACTTAATAATAATAGAATTCAGGAAAATTCTTTTATAATGGGGGAGAATTCCCATTCCCAGAAAAGGAATTCCAATTAAATTTACTACCACGAATAGAATGTAAGACAAAGAGTTCAGTTGATTCTTGCCACTGAAGCATACACGTCGTGTTTTTTAAATCAATTGCCGAAATTATTTTTATACCCTGAACCCATTGAAAATGGGAAATCAGGGTATAATGTTTTTGTGAAATGTATGTAACAGGCAGAAGGAGACATCGCAGACCCCATAAAGTATATATATTCTTGATCAGCTCGATGAGCTGACTTGAAATAGCCCTGTCCGTCTGTCCGTCCGTCCGTCCGTCCGTCCGTCCGTCCGTCCGTCCGTCCGTGTGAACGCAGCGATCTCGTAAACCACAAAAGCTAGATATATGAAATTTTCAGAGAATACTCGTCTATAGCCTACGCAGTACGAGTTTTTTTTAGATTTTCGATAACTCATCCCGTTTCCTTATTATCGATAAAAATCGATAACTTTTCTTCGGTTAAGCATACCGTAAGAGCTAGAGACTCAAAATTTACTGTGTAGGTCCGTGTGATGAATGCGGAGATTTGGTAATTTTTAGATTTTGGATGCCACGCCCCCTTCGCCCCCAATCAGCAAAACTCGTATTTCAAATACTAGAGACTTGTGCTTTGGCAAATATACACATATGAACGACATAAACATGCTGTGAAAGTTTGATCAAGAAAGTCTATCCACAAAAAAAGTTATTAAACATTTAATTTCCCATACAATAGGCATATTGCAGCCCGAGTGCAGTCGCCGCGCTGACTGCGCAGTCAGCAGAGCGCGTGTTTATGCGTTCGTATGCATGTGTGTGTGTGTGTGTGCGTTTCTCGCAATATTTGTATATGTAAAATAATCATATAATGTTGGGAAGATTGGATCTTCGCAGGGTTCAGGGTATCTCGTAGTCGAGCCGTCTCGACTACAGCACTCTTACTTGTTTTATTTTATATACCACGTCACAGTTTAATCAAATTCGCGCGCAACTTTAACGGTTTCGGTCGTGCCTATTGTTGTTGTGCCGTTTGCGTTTGCGCTCGCAACACTTTGACTGTTTTTGCTGAGAATTTGCTTTTTAGAAATTTCCTTCCAGAAATTTCTGCGCTTTGTGCGGCCGATGTTAACAGCTTGTTTTTTTTTATACCCTGAACCCATTGAAAATGGGAAATCAGGGTATAATGTTTTTGTGAAATGTATGTAACAGGCAGAAGGAGACATCGCAGACCCCATAAAGTATATATATTCTTGATCAGCTCGATGAGCTGAGTTGAAATAGCCCTGTCCGTCTGTCCGTCCGTCCGTCCGTATGAACGCAGCGATCTCGTAAACCACAAAAGCTAGAGATCTGAAATTTTCAGAGAATACTCGTCTATAGCCTACGCAGTACGAGTTTTTTTTAGATTTTCGATAACTCATCCCGTTTCCTTATTATCGATAAAAATCGATAACTTTTCTTCCGCTAAGCATACCGTAGGAGCTAGAGACTCCAAATTTACTGTGTAGATTTGTGTAATGAATGCGGACATTTTGTCATTTTTGGATTTTGGATGCCACGCCCCCTTCGCCCCCAATTTGCAAAATTCGTATTTCAAGTACTAGAGACTTGTGCTTTGGCAAATACATACATATGAATAACATGATTACGCTGCGCAAGTTTGATTAAGAAAGTCAGTCCACAAAAAAAGTTATTAAACATTTAATTTCCCATACAATAGGCATATTTCAGCCCAAGCGCAGTCGCTGCGTCAGCTGCGCAGTCAACAGAGCGCATGCTTATGCGTGCGTGTGTATGCATGTGTGTGTGTGTGTGCGTTGCTCGCAATATTTGTATATGTAAAATAAGCATATAATGTTGGGAAGATTGGATCTTCGCAGGGTTCAGGGTATCTCGTAGTCGAGCCGTCTCGACTAGAGCACTCTTACTTGTTTAAACTTAATATGTCAATACACAAACCTATGTGTATACACATAGCCATGTGTATTCACTTCCTTCTTTTTTTTTTTATAAACTGGCAGTCAACTCACCCGCTTCTGCTCAATATTGCTTGAGGTCCGCCACATGAGCCGTTCTGCTCCGTTTATCTGCCTCTGAACTGGTGGCGTTCTTTTGCCCACACCTTGGCCCCTACGGCCGGCTTCCACTGCCGCTGCCGTAGATTGTAGTTCCGCACTTGATCCTGAGCAGCTTTCTCAAGACTGCGTCGCACCACCTGGAACACCTCGGCCATTTTGGTTGCTCGCTCCACCGGAGCGCGCAAATTGCGCGATCATGGTCTTCACCGTGCGATTTGCCCTTTCGGTGGGATTTTCCTGGGGCGTGTATGGCGCTGTCAGCTGATAATGTACGCCTAGCTCGTCCAGGAACACCTTGAATGCGCGACTCGTGAATTGAGTACCATTGTCGGTGATGAGTAGCTTTGGCACGCCAAATCGTGCCAATATCCTCTCCCGGAACGCCTTTTGAAGCGCCGCCGTGTTCGCGCTTTTCAATGGCACCATCTCCGTCGATTTTGAGAAGCGATCGATGAACACCAACAACATCATATTGCCATGCTTGGACCTGGGCAGCGGACCTACAAAATCGGCGCACACCGTTGCCCATGGTTCCTCGGGGATCTTGGTCAGCATCTGCCCTGCTGCTTGGAGTTGGTTGGATTTGAAGCGCTGGCACAGCTCACACTGCTGCACGTATGTACGCACGTCGCGATACATACCCGGCCAGTAGTATCTCGCGGCCACCCGAGCAATTGTTTTCCGGCTGCCAAGGTGACCAGCGGTGGCTGCATCTTGGTTCTCTTCCAGAACTTGTTTGCGCTGCTCCGTCGGCACACATTACTTCCACGTAGTCACGTCCTCATGGCCTGCCTGGTGTGGAATGTGTCTGTATACACTTCCAGCCTCCTCCCGATAATTCGGAAACTTCTTTGGGCTCCAGCGCAAGTCCTGGCGAAGCTTGAAAATCCAGCGATACCCTGTCCCAGCTGCCTTGTCCTTGCTCGTCACCAAGCGGCATGCCTCTTCGCCCAGCGGCTACCGTGATAGCGCATCGGCCACAACATTCTGTTTGCCTTTGATCTCGAAGTCGTACTGCTGCAACTCCAGAGCCCATCTGGCAATCCTCCCTGAAGGGCTCTCAATAGAGTTGAGCCACTTCAGTGCCATGAGATCTGTTACCACAATAAAATGGTAGCCTTCTAGATATGGCCTCAGCTTCCGAATGCACCAGATAATGGCCAGACACTCCTTTTCGGTTGCCGAATAATTCCGCTCTGCACTATTCAGCGTTCGGCTGGCGTACTAGATCACACGCTCTCCTTCCTCAGAAGTCTGCGTCAGGATTGCCCAAAGTCCATAATTGCTCGCGTCCGTTTGCAAGCAGAAACGCTTTGAAAAATCTGGGCACGCCAAGACCGGTGATTCCGTCAGCTTGGCCTTTACCGTCTCAAAAGCCCTCTGACGCTCCTCTGTCCACTCCCATTTTGTGCCGTGTTTCAGCAGTTCAGTATGTTACAAATATAACAATACGTACTGTAGTGTATAATTACATATGTAATAGAATATTGTATTGAATAGGGTATGATAACTAAACACATAGTGACACTTTGTCGTTATGTATACAAAGCGCACATACGTACACACAAACGCCCGCGTAACATAATCGGCCACTTATGAATGAACCGAGCGTGTGAGAACTGCAATATCAGCAGTTCTGCATTTGATTGCCTTTGTTCACGTCTAATGTATATAGCGTCTGCATATGCATATATACATATACATACTATGCTCTCTCTCGTTCTGCTACCATCAGCGGCAGAACTCTTTTATATACTTATATTCATATTATGTATTTAGGCTAAGAGAATTATTTGAATAAACCAAGGAGACATTCTCCAAGTAACTACGCAACAATACAGATGTGCGTTTCACGTATAAAACTTAAATTATATTAACTTAACTTATGTTGATTATAACATGGCGACCGTGACACGTTACACGAACGTGTATAAACAAAAACAAAACAGCGCAGATATAGAATTAGACCCTTACATACATTACAAATTAAAAAACAAGTAAGAACGTTGCAGTCGGGCGCTACCGACTGCGGGATACTCATTCACACCCACACAGATCACACCCATTGCCACACCCACAATTGGTTTGTACATATATAATTTTTTGGAAATCAATAGAGATCAGCAGTAATATCGTCATAAAAGTTTGATTTTCTCACTGAGAATCGGAAAAGCGTACAGTTTTTCCCGATTTGCCACACCCCCAGTAGGCGTAGACATATAATTTTTGGCCAGTTCTTAGAAGTAGTGAATGGTAACGTAAGTGTGAAATTTGAATGCTTTCTTAGCCGGGCATGCCCCATAAGGGACGTTAAAATTATTTTGAGGGCATCGATAGAGGAGCTCACCAGTAACTCAACCATCTAATTTTGAAGGTTCTAGCTTTAAAACTGTAGGAGCTATAAGCTTTTGCGGTTTGCCACGCCCCCTATGGGCGTAGATATATCCGCCATATCTTTTTAAACTTGGGTTGTCAACCTGAGTATACATACCAAGTTTAAAGTCTCTAGCATTCATAGTGCTCAAAATATTACAGAATTTGAAAAATCACTATATAGTCAGATCCGATTTGCCACGCCCCTAGTAGGCGTGGATATATAGTTTTTTAATCGATCTTCATAGAATCATAGCAGTAACCTACGTGCTAAATTTGGGCGTTCTAGCTTTAAAACTGTAGAAGATACAGTTTTACCCGATTTGCCACGCCCCTAGTGGGCGTATCGGAAAAATCATGACACTTTATAATTCGAGGGTATACACGAGTATATAATCCAAATTTCAACCCTCTAGCTTCAAAACTGTGCAAATGGTTTGCGTTCATACGGACAGACGGACAGACGGACGGACGGACAGACGGACAGACGGACAGACGGACGGACAGCGTGACGGACATTGCACAAAACCAATATACTCATTTCACTTTGTGAATGAGTATAAAAAACCACCACAACATGAGGAAGAAGTAAGGAGACAAATAAAAGAAATGAGGGAACAAGGTATAACAAGGAAAATAATTTAATAGTAATACCAAAGAAAATAGACAATTCAGGCAAAAATAAATATAGAATAGTAATTGACTATAGAAAACTAAACGAAATCACGATAGATGACAAGTTTCCGATCCCAAATATCGATTCAATTTGGGACAAACTCGGAAGAGCTCAATATTTCACTACGCTGGACTTGGCCAAGGGTTATCATCAAATCTTGGTTAAAGAAGAAGATAGAAAGAAAACAGCGTTTGTAACACCACATGGCTTATATGAGTTTATAAGAATGCCATTCGGGTTAAAAAATGCCCCGGCCATCTTTCAAAGGCTTATGAAGGAAATTTTAAGGGATCACATAAATAAACAAGAAAGGAAGCTCTAGTCGGTGGTTCCCGACTAGGAGATCCCCTGAACCCTGCGATGAGCCGATATTCCAAACATTTTATACTTATTTAACATATATATATTACAAGCGACACATGCACACACACATAAATCTAAATCGAACTAATCCAGGCAAGGATGACGAACGACAACCCCATAATGAGCACCAACTGGAACAATTACAACAAGCTTATGTGTAACTCCAGGCCAACAAAACCAATACAGCGCAACAAGAACGGTTCTTTAAAAATATAAACCATCTGGCGACGTTCACGGGAGCAGGGGATATTTCGATAAATTCGTTCTTTAGCAGCGTGGAGTACTTACTTCTGTCGATACAAGACCCAGAACTAAAGCGAGAGGCCAGCAGGACGATCTTCTATACGATGATTCAAGGACAGGCAAAGGATGTAGTGATCAACGTACCGGAACCCTACAACTGGGAGATGATTAAGGCAACGCTAAAATTGAGATACAGATCGGACACCGAACCACACCAAATATATCGAAGAATCTGCGACCTAAGAGTGAACGCAGTGAGCGAACTAGCTATAGAAGTATAAAACATAAAATATAAAACTGATGAACTAATAGTTTATCATAAAAATGACAAGTTCCTAGATTTAAGTAACGTTGAAAGCTTACTAGTGAACACAGTTAATGAAATGACACAAGGTACATTGCTAAATAAAATATATGAAGAAAAAGAATTAGAAGCAATATTAACAAGTAAAAAAGCTCTAGTCGGTGGTACCCGACTAGGAAATCCCCTGAACCCTGCGATGAGCCGATATTCCAAACATTTTATACTTATTTAACATATATATATTACAAGCGACACATGCACACACACATACACACACACATACACGCACATACGCATGCACTCATAAGCGAGCGCTCTGCTGACTGCGCAGTTTACGCAGCGACTGCGCTCGGGCTGCAGTAAGAGCAGTATTATGAGAAGTTAATTGTTGAATAAGTTCCTTTGTAGATGGACGTTCTTAGTTAAACTTTCAGAGCGTTTTTATGTCATTCATATGTGTGTATTTCCCGAAGCACAAGTCTCTAGCACTTGAAATACGTTTTTTGCAAATTTGGGGCGAAGGGGGCGTGGCATCCAAAATATAATAAAAATCAAAATTGTATAAACTCTACATTATACTAAATATAAAATAAGGAGTCTCTAGCTTTAAAGATGTGCGAGACATAATAATAATAACATAATAATAATAATTTTAAAGCTGGTTTCCAATTTAGTTTTTAATCGATAACATTAAAACGATAAAAGTTATCGATTTTTTGAAACAAACTTGATATGCGCGTGCTATACAGGAACCTCCATAAAAAATTTAAAGTCTCTGGTTCTTATAGATTCTGAGATCGACGCGTTCATACATACGGACAGACTGACAGACGGACGGACAGACAGACAGGGCTAAATCAACTCAGCTCGTCGCCACGCCACCTTCTGCCTGTTACATACATTTTAACAAAACCATTATACCTTGATTTCCTATTTTCAATGGGTTCAGGGTATAAAAATGTGTTGTATATCTAGATGATATACTAATATTTAGCACATCGTTGCAAGAACACATTCAGGCAATTAACGAAATTTTCCAAATCCTGCAAGAAAAAAATTTTAAGATTCAGATAGATAAATTAAATTTTATGAAAAAAGAAACAGAATTCTTAGGACACATCTTGACAAAGAAAGGTATTACACCAAATCCGAACAAAATAGCCATTATAGAAAAATTTAGGGTAACACTTAAAACAGAAGCATCAAACATGACAATAAAACAGATAATGCAAAAAGCCGTAAGAAACTACAATGACAGATATCACTCTACAATTAAATGCGCCCCTAACGAAGCTCAAAACAATTAGGTAGACTTGAAGAAAATTAAAGAAAATAATGAAGATGATAAGAAAAAAATGTTAGAAAAGAACAACAGTAACAGAGAAAATTATGAAGAAAAACGAGAAGAAGGATTTATAAAGAACTATAAGGCAGTCAGGCACAAAAAAGCCCCAAAATATAAGAAAGCAAAAATAAAAAACATTGACCCAAAGAATATTAAACGAGCTTACAAATTTACAAAATATGCTAATGATGGTAATACTAATTCTGGCAACAATGTAGCCAATACCTAATATAGAAAAATTTGAAATAGATCAAAAATCCGAAGTTGTATTTAAGTATAAAAATGTTACTTACACATATGAAACAAATAAAAAATTTAAAGAAATGAAAAAAAGCAAACATTGTATATTGAAAAAAAATAAATAAATAAATAAAAATTGCAAATTGATAAAAAGAGAAGAAATGGAAATGATAGAATAGATAGATAAAAATGATAGAACTAGACGAAGAAACCATAATTTTCAAAAACGCAAACAATGAAAAATTATATCAAAACTGTAACAATAAAATAATACAAATTACAAATAATACTTTAATACTTAAAAAAAAAAAAAAAATTAAAATCAAACTTAATAATAATAGAATTCAGGAAAATTCTTTTATAATGGGGGAGAATTCCCATTCCCAGAAAAGGAATTCCAATTAAATTTACTACCACGAATAGAATGTAAGACAAAGAGTTCAGTTGATTCTTGCCACTGAAGCATACACGTCGTGTTTTTTAAATCAATTGCCGAAATTATTTTTTTATTTTATATACCACGTCACAGTTTAATCAAATTCGCGCGCAACTTTCACGGTTTCGGTCGTGCCTATTGATGTTGTGCCGTTTCGTAGTTGAGCGCACGATTTAAACTTTGTGCGGCCGATGTTAACAGCTTGTTTTTTTTTTTTAACTTAATATGTCAATACACAAACCTATGTGTATACACATAGCCATGTGTATTCACTTCCTTCTTTTTTTTTTTATAAACTGGCAGTCAACTCACCCGCTTCTGCTCAATATTGCTTGAGGTCCGCCACATGAGCCGTTCTGCTCCGTTTATCTGCCTCTGAACTGATCCGGCAGATAACCCGGGAGATCAAACTGACCACCGTATATGGTCCTCCATATCGTGGGACCAGTTTCGCTGCGAGTCCATCCGCGGCATTGGACAAGTGGCGTTCTTTTGCCCACACCTTGTCCCCTACGGCCGGCTTCCACTGCCGCTGCCGTAGATTGTAGTTCCGCACTTGATCCTGAGCAGCTTTCTCAAGACTGCGTCGCACCACCTGGAACACCTCGGCCATTTTGGTTGCTCGCTCCACCAGAGCGCGCAAATTGCGCGATAATGGTCTTCACCGTGCAATTTGCTCTTTCGGTGGGATTTTCCTGGGGCGTGTATGGCGCTGTCAGCTGATAATGTACGCCTAGCTCGTCCAGGAACACCTTGAATGCGCGACTCGTGAATTGAGTACCATTGTCGGTGATGAGTAGCTTTGGCACGCCAAATCGTGCCAATATCCTCTCCCGGAACGCTTTTCGAAGCGCCGCCGTGTTCGCGCTTCTCAATGGCACCATCTCCGTCGATTTTGAGAAGCGATCGATGAACACCAACAACATCATATTGCCATGCTTGGACCTGGGCAGCGGACCTACAAAATCGGCGCACACCGTTGCCCATGGTTCCTCGGGGATCTTGGTCAGCATCTGCCCTGCTGCTTGGAGTTGGTTGGATTTGAAGCGCTGGCACAGCTCACACTGCTGCACGTATGTACGCACGTCGCGATACATACCCGGCCAGTAGTATCTCGCGGCCACCCGAGCAATTGTTTTCCGGCTGCCAAGGTGACCAGCGGTGGCTGCATCTTGGTTCTCTTCCAGAACTTGTTTGCGCTGCTCCGTCGGCACACATTACTTCCACGTAGTCACGTCCTCATGGCCTGCCTGGTGTGGAATGTGTCTGTATACACTTCCAGCCTCCTCCCGATAATTCGGAAACTTCTTTGGGCTCCAGCGCAAGTCCTGGCGAAGCTTGAAAATCCAGCGATACCCTGTCCCAGCTGCCTTGTCCTTGCTCGTCACCAAGCGGCATGCCTCTTCGCCCAGCGGCTACCGTGATAGCGCATCGGCCACAACATTCTGTTTGCCTTTGATCTCGAAGTCGTACTGCTGCAACTCCAGAGCCCATCTGGCAATCCTCCCTGAAGGGCTCTCAATAGAGTTGAGCCACTTCAGTGCCATGAGATCTGTTACCACAATAAAATGGTAGCCTTCTAGATATGGCCTCAGCTTCCGAATGCACCAGATAATGGCCAGACACTCCTTTTCGGTTGCCGAATAATTCCGCTCTGCACTATTCAGCGTTCGGCTGGCGTACTAGATCACACGCTCTCCTTCCTCAGAAGTCTGCGTCAGGATAGCCCAAAGTCCATAATTGCTCGCGTCCGTTTGCAAGCAGAAACGCTTTGAAAAATCTGGGCACGACAAGACCGGTGATTCCGTCAGCTTGGCCTTTACCGTCTCAAAAGCCCTCTGACGCTCCTCTGTCCACTCCCATTTTGTGCCGTGTTTCAGCAGTTCAGTATGTTACAAATATAACAATACGTACTGTAGTGTATAACTACATATGTAATAGAATATTGTATTGAATAGGGTATGACAACTAAACACATAGTGACACTTTGTCGTTATGTATACAAAGCGCACATACGTACACACAAACGCCCGCGTAACATAATCGGCCACTTATGAATGAACCAAGCGTGTGAGAACTGCAATATCAGCAGTTCTGCATTTGATTGCCTTTGTTCACGTCTAATGTATATAGCGTCTGCATATGCATATATACATATACATACTATGCTCTCTCTCGTTCTGCTACCATCAGCGGCAGAACTCTTTTATATACTTATATTCATATTATGTATTTAGAGAGAATTATTTGAATAAACCAAGGAGACATTCTCCAAGTAACTACGCAACAATACAGATGTGCGTTTCATGTATAAAACTTAAATTATATTAACTTGTGAGGAACAATATAGACGGGCACGTAGTGTATGTATAAGTGCATGTATTTGCTGTGCACTTATGCATATATGCGTGCCTGCATGTATTGTTCCACACAGCGACGCGAGTACAATAGTAGCGACCCTCGCTACTGGAAAGGGCGCAGAGAGCGACGTAGTCTGTCTCTGTCGCTCGTATGTGTTCAGCGCATTGCTCGCGTCGCTCTCACGGCGATCATCGGCGACCGTTGGCCGAAGTACCGCTTGTGGCTGCGAGAAAGTAGTGTACACTTTCACTCGTATGCCAATAACGGTGCTTTGGCCAATGAGAGGCTGCCACGCAGATTTCGGCGATTTGGCATCGCGCGAAATCACGTGATACTGCCGTTTTCGCGGACACGAGCGGCAGACAGGCCCCGCTCCAGAGCCGAGCCGGCGCCGTCATAGCGCGAAGCAGGGCCTGCGTCGCTGCTATAAAAAGGCGCCCGCAACTCGGCACCGGGACAGTCAAGTAAAAGTGAAAGTTAAAGTATTGAGTGCCGACGTAACCAGAACGCGAGTGGAAAAGTGAACAGCAAGGACTTCGAGAGGAAGGACATCGCTGCCAAGGACTTCGAGAGGAAGGACATCACTGCCAAGGACTTCAAGAGGAAGGACATCGCTGGAAGGATATCTACGAGGGATATCCTGGACGCCTATTGAGGACATAGGCTTGAGACGCGGACACCAGAAGGACATCAGCTGCCACCAACCAGGACATTGGTGCAGCACGGCCGAATCTACAGCATTAGTGGCGGATCCTGGAGCAAGATCAAAGGTGACGGTAGCTTGAGAAGATCTCAAGGTGTGCTTGTGAGCGTATCCAGCCGTAGGAGTCACTGCAATAGCCGAGCGAACCGCCGGAGTGTTCAGTGTGGATCCTGGCGTCACCTGGAGTGCTCAAGCGTATCCTTGGAGAACCAAGAGTGCCGTGCCATTTGCCAGAGTGCGTTAAACGTTTGCCTGCGAGCCTGTGCAAAGGTGTGCTTACTAAGCGCTAGTTGTGATAAATACAATATCAAATAGACAAACTTGTA
This sequence comes from Drosophila nigricruria, assembly GCA_037075265.1. Taxonomy (NCBI): domain Eukaryota; kingdom Metazoa; phylum Arthropoda; class Insecta; order Diptera; family Drosophilidae; genus Drosophila; species Drosophila nigricruria. The sequence goes on from JBAMCI010000058.1 coordinate 501,115, forward strand.
AATTGAGAAAATATACCCAACGCAAACATAAACACACTGCATTGTAATCTATCGCAAGGCGCCGCATATAAATTTGTTGGCACGAACGCACAGTCGGCTGAGTCCGGCCCGGCTTAAACTCGGGATAAACCGAGGTTCGTTACAACTGGCGCCCAACGTGGGGCCCTGCGATAGATACAGTCATAATATAATCAGTGTAGAAAAATGGTGCGAGCTTGGGTATATAATCTCAAGAAGGATGATGTGCTGCGCTACGGGATCGAGTTCGGCATAAGTTTGACTGGCACTCTGGACGCGATGCGGAGGCAGTTCGGCGAGTGGGTCACCATGAATGAGGGAAGGATTCCCTATTCAATCAGGATCGCAGAGATTGCGAAGCTACATGGACGCCATTCGCCGCTGAGAGACGAGGCACTGACCGCCGTCGAGGAAAACGAGCTGGGTGAGCAAGATGAAATCGTGAACGTGGCACAATTGTCTCTGCCATCCACCAGTGCCGCCGCCGCCCGCCTGCAAGAGATGCAACAAGGATCGTGGAGAGCCACATCCACCCCGCAACCAGAAATAAGGCCACGAGGGCCGAGCTGCACAGCGCTGGAGTACCCAAAGGTCGCCAAGCAGGTGCGAGAATGGGGCTTCCGCTTCGATGGCACAACGAAGCCGCTGGAGTTTTTGGAGCAGGTGGAGTGGTCGGCCGACGCATATGGTCTGGATCTGGACCTGATCCCGAGGGCGATGCCAGAGCTGCTCAAAGGCATGGCCTTGAAGTGGTACGTGGCCAACAACAGGCACTGGACAGCGTGGGAAACGTTCGTCAGAAGCTTCCAGGAGTTCTTCCTGCCCAGGGACTATATGCGGGAGTTAAAGGACGAGGTTGCTCGACGGAGGCAGATGATGGGCGAGCCCTTCAAGGTTTACATGGTGGACATGCAAACCTTGATGCGGCCACTACGCTATGCGGCAGATCGTGAGCTGAAAACTATTTACAGCAATAGTTTGCCCGATCTGCGCGCATACGCTCGTCCATATCAGTTCTGCAACTTGACGGAGTTGATGCTGCTGGCGAACGAGTTCGAGGACCTGGAAAGGGATCGGGAAAAGTTGCGGCAGCAACAGCGAGGCAATAAGACGCGGCTGATGGTCATGGACGACGCTGGGAGCCCGGATGATGAGGAATACCACCGGAGCATGGCCGTTGAGGATACGAGACCTCGACCCGCGCCCAGGACATGCACAGCAGGGCCAAGGACACATGTCCAGAACCCCGCCAGGGCATGCCGAATATGTGGCCAAGAGGGCCACTACGCCGTTGAGTGCCGCAACGAGCGCCTGGACTTTTGCTGGCAATGCGGGCGCATCGGCGTGCGAACAGCGACTTGCTGCCAGTCGGAAAACGCCCAAAGGCACCCGCCATCCAGGGGCGAGCGGGAGCAGCGTCACGGAGGTCCCCAGACTTTAGTGGGTAGTCTTGTGGATGAAGGCACCCAGCTGTCGGCGATGGTGGTCATTGGAGCTGATCAGCATAGGGCCACCATCGATACTGGAGCCACCAGCAGCTTTGTGAGCGAAAAGCTGGCCGACAGGCTCCGAGGAGTGGGCGTGAGAGGCGCCACACAAAGACGCGTAAGTCTGGCAGACGGCAGTTGCAGTCATGTGGACTCGCAACTGGAGACGAGGATCACGCTGGGGAGTCAGCAGATCCTCATTCCATTGCTGGTGCTGCCAGGCATGATCGACGATCTGGTGCTGGGCTGGGATTTCTTGGCCAGCATGGGCATCGCGCTGGAGTGCGGCGGCTTGAAGCTGAGAATCAAGCCGAGAAATCCGCAGCTAAGCGGGCAGCTGGAGGAGAAGCTGTCAGTGGCGGTCGGCAGGATGAATATGAGTCCACAGACGCCGATGGAGACGAGCTCGGAGCGTCAGCAGCCACTCCATGAGGATAAGGAGGCTGAGGCGTTTCGGAGGCAGAAACGTGCGCTATCACGGCAGTCGCTGGCCGAAGAGGCGTGCCGATTGGTGACGAGCAAAGGCAAACCAGCTGGGACAGGATGTCGCTGGATTGCTAAGCTGTGCCAGGACCTGCGCAGAAGCCCAACAAAGTTTAATGGCTACAGGGAAGAGGCCGGAAAGGTTTACCGGCACGTCCCGCACCAAGCCGGCCACAAGGACGTGGCTGCGTGGAAACTGTGTGTGCCGACGGAGCGGCGCAAACAAGTTCTGAAGGAGAACCACGACGCAGCCAACGCTGGCCACCTTGGGAGCCGACAAACAATTGCTCGGGTGGCAGCGAGGCACTACTGGCCGGGTATGTACCGCGACGTGCGGGCATATGTACGGCGGTGCGAGCTGTGTCAGCGCTGCAATAACAGCCAACTCCAAGAAGCAGGACAGGAGAGAGCAACCAAAGCTGCTCAGGATCATACGCGGCACTACAATCTACGGAGGCGGCAGTGGAAGCCGGCCGTAGGGGACAAGGTGTGGGCAAAGGAACGCCACTTGTCCAATGCCGCGGATGGAGTTGCAGCGAAACTGGCCCCACGAGATGGAGGACCATATACGGTGGTCGGTTTGATCTCCCCGGTTATCTGCCGGATCACTTCAGAGGCAGATAAACGGAGCAGGACGGCTCATGTGGCGGACCTCAAGCCATATCGAGCAGAAGCGGGTGAGTTGCCAGCCAGTTTATAAAAAAAAAAAAAAGGGAGTGAATACACATAGCTATGTGTATTAACCAAAAACCTATATATGTATGTAGGGGAAAAGTTTTTTTTTAAACATAAACAAAAATTAGCATCGGCCGCGCAAATCAAATCCACGGCAAAAACAGCGAAAATGTTGTGAGTGGAACAACAAAGTTGTTTGTATGTGCGCGCGCGCACAAATGTTGTGAACACAACAACAAAGTGGTTTGAATTTGCGCGCGCACACACACGAAACGGGGGCGCATGCGCAGCAGCAAAATAATAATCGTCAGCTACGAAACGGCACAACAACAACAGGCACGGCCGAAACTGTTTTAGTTCCGCGCGCACCCTGCAAAAACAACAACAACATCACGCACCCGAGCCGAAAAAGAGCACACACACACGCAGAACGAAAACAGCGACAGCATGAAAGGCGCACAGTGGTCAGCGCATGCGCAAAAATGGGACGAAAATCACGATGAGCGTGGTAGGCAACAACAACGCAGAGCGCCCAAAGTTCAACAGCCGCGGCGAAAGGCTACTGAACTTTGTCGGCTACGCACGATCGCTAGCGCACGAGATGACACGAAGGTGTCGATGCTAGCGACATGCAAAACGGCCAACAACAAAATAGGGCACGCAGCGTATGTATGAGTGCATGTAGTTGCTGTGCACTCACACATATATGCGAAGGGAAATAGAGAGAGTGTGAGAAATGCATTAGAGATGCAACAACAATGCCTCGTGTTCAGCCATAAGGCCAGAGTGTTGGAAGAGCGTGACCTGTAGAGAGTGAGAGAACTAGCTGGTGCAGGATCCGTTAATTTCCGACACTCCGCTGGCGGCAGCGCTGCAGCAGAGGGTATAAAAGGGCATGCATGCATATGAGCATGGCTTTTGTGAAAATTCAACTCTATAGACTTCTGCTACGTAGCTGGATTTCTCGGCCGTCCGGACTTGGGCGTCGGAAGGGTTTGCCCGGCCGATCCTCGCGCACTGGACAGCGACTCCGCTGGAGCTGTGCGCGAATGAGGAGTGAGCCGGATTTCCCAACCGGCGTCAAAGTGTCGGCGCGCCGGAACCAGCCTCGAACGTCGTCTATAGTAGAAGAATTCTCCAACAAAGCCCAGTTACAGTCACTGGCAGCGGCCAGAGGAGCAACAGCAGCAGCAGCAGCCAAGAAGTTGAGGAGCAGCCACCACAGCAGCCGCAGTCGCCGCCACAGTCTAAAAATAATTTGTTCATTGCTGAGTACTTACTGCGACGATGGTACAGGTACAGGGAGGTCAGCCGCGGCAGATGCGAGCCACATGACTGGCGAAATCCAGCGGTCCGGTAAAGGTGTCGGGAGGGCGGACCGGCCGATCCTCGCGCATTGGCCAGCGACTTCGCTGGAGCTGTGCGCGAATGAGGAGTGAGCCGAGAACCCCACCGATATCCGATGCGCAGGGCATTGCTCGCGTCGCTCTCACGGCGATCATCGGCGACCGTTGGCCGAAGTACCGCTTGTGGCTGCGAGAAAGTAGTGTACACTTTCACTCGTATGCCAATAACGGTGCTTTGGCCAATGAGAGGCTGCCACGCAGATTTCGGCGATTTGGCATCGCGCGAAATCACGTGATACTGCCGTTTTCGCGGACACGAGCGGCAGACAGGCCCCGCTCCAGAGCCGAGCCGGCGCCGTCATAGCGCGAAGCAGGGCCTGCGTCGCTGCTATAAAAAGGCGCCCGCAACTCGGCACCGGGACAGTCAAGTAAAAGTGAAAGTTAAAGTATTGAGTGCCGACGTAACCAGAACGCGAGTGGAAAAGTGAACAGCAAGGACTTCGAGAGGAAGGACATCGCTGCCAAGGACTTCGAGAGGAAGGACATCACTGCCAAGGACTTCAAGAGGAAGGACATCGCTGGGGACATCTACGAGGGATATCCTGGACGCCTATTGAGGACATAGGCTTGAGACGCGGACACCAGAAGGACATCAGCTGCCACCAACCAGGACATTGGTGCAGCACGGCCGAATCTACAGCATTAGTGGCGGATCCTGGAGCAAGATCAAAGGTAACGTTTGCGTAGCTGTGCGTAAGAGTGGTGACGGTAGCTTGAGAAGATCTCAAGGTGTGCTTGTGAGCGTATCCAGCCGTAGGAGTCACTGCAATAGCCGAGCGAACCGCCGGAGTGTTCAGTGTGGATCCTGGCGTCACCTGGAGTGCTCAAGCGTATCCTTGGAGAACCAAGAGTGCCGTGCCATTTGCCAGAGTGCGTTAAACGTTTGCCTGCGAGCCTGTGCAAAGGTGTGCTTACTAAGCGCTAGTTGTGATAAATACAATATCAAATAGACAAACTTGTAAATTGAGAAAATATACCCAACGCAAACATAAACACACTGCATTGTAATCTATCGCAAGGCGCCGCATATAAATTTGTTGGCACGAACGCACAGTCGGCTGAGTCCGGCCCGGCTTAAACTCGGGATAAACCGAGGTTCGTTACAAACTTAACTTATGTTGATTATAACATGGCGACCGTGACACGTTACACGAACGTGTATAAACAAAAACAAAACAGCGCAGATATAGAATTAGACCCTTACATACATTACAAATTAAAAAAAAAAACAACAATCAAAGTGTGTCAAACGGTATCGAAAGTGTGTGTACCTAATGCCTAACATCAAAGGCCTAACAATAACTGTCCGTGAGTGATGATATACTATTCAATGAAACTGCTCCTATTGAGCAAAGGGACGCGCGAAGCTTGCAAGAAGCTTTAGAAGCGTGTCCAAACGATGGACCACGCCCACTCACAATAGCTGAATACAGGGCTAGAAACGCCAAAAAGGAGAAACCAAGAAGGAAAAGGGGCGGCGTCCGAAAGAGGCTACTCCACCAGCGGCGGATGGAGACAGCACTGATGAAGACATACACATCAGAGGAGGACCGACAACGTTGCAAAGAACGTCTGGAGGACATAAAGAAACAACTTTGCGTGGGTGCAAAGCAACGCGAATGAGCTGCATTTATGCCAAAACTCTCCTTGCCTATTAGTTTTAAACTTAAACCATCAAGCTATAGGATTTTGAAATGCTGCTTGAAAGACACTAACCACTGTTAGTCTTTTTACTAAAATCATACGGTTGGACGTTTAATTACATAAATAACATGTAAGAGTGCTCTAGTCGAGACGGCTCGACTACGAGATACCCTGAACCCTGCGAAGAGCCAATCTTCCCAACATTATATGCTTATTTTACATATACAAATATTGCGAGCAACACACACACGTACACACATGCATACGCACGCACGCATAAGCACGCACTCTGCTGACTGCGCAGTTGACGAAGCTACTGTGCTTGGGCTGCAATATGCCTATTGTATGGGAAATTAAATGTTTAATAACTTTTTTTGTGGACTGACTTTCTTAATCAAACTTGCGCAGCGTAATCATGTTATTCATATGTATGTATTTGCCAAAGCACAAGTCTCTAGTACTTGAAATACGAATTTTGTAAATTGGGGGCGAAGGGGGCGTGGCATCCAAAATCCAAAGAATAAAAAGCTCCGTAATCATTACACGGATCTACACAGTAAATTTTGAGTCTCTAGCTCTTACGGTATGCTTAACCGAAGAAAAGTTATCGATTTTTATCGATAATAAGGAAACGGGATGAGTTATCGAAAATCTAAAAAAAACTCGTACTGCGTAGGCTATAGACGAGTATTCTCTGAAAATTTCATATATCTAGCTTTTGTGGTTTACGAGATCGCTGCGTTCATACGGACGGACGGACGGACGGACGGACTGACGGACGGACGGACGTACGGACGGACAGACGGACAGGGCTATTTCAACTCAGCTCATCGAGCTGATCAAGAATATATATACTTTATGGGGTCTGCGATGTCTCCTTCTGCCTGTTACATGCATTTTCACAAAAACATTATACCCTGATTTCCCATTTTCAATGGGTTCAGGGTATAACAAGTAAGAACGTCGCAGTCGGGCGCTACCGACTGCCGAATACTCATTCACACCTGTACAGCTCACGCCGATTGTCACGCCCACAGTTGGTTTGTATATATATAAATTTTTGATTTTCTCACAGAGAATCGGAAAAACGTACAGTTTTTCCCGATTTGCCACGCCTCCAGTAGGCGTAGACATATAATTTTTGGCCAGTTCTTAGAAGTAGTGAAGAGTAACGTAAGTGTGAAATTTGGATGCTTACACTCAAAAAATTGCCGGGCATGCCCGAAAAGGGGCGTACAAATTATTTTTGGGTCATCGATAGAAGAGCTAACCAGTAACTCAACCATCCAATTTTGAAGCTTCTAGCTCTCAAACTGTAGGTGCTATAAGCTTTTGCGGTTTGCCACGCCCCCTATGGGCGTCGATATATCCGCCATATATTTTTCAACTTGGAATGTCAACCCAAGTATATATATATACCAAGTTTCAAGAGTCTAGCATTCATAGTGCTCAAAATATTACAGAATTTGAAAAATCACTATATAGTCAGATCCGATTTGCCACGCCCCTAGTTGGCGTGGACATATAGTTTTTTGGTCGATATTCATAGGATCAGAGCAGTAATTCACGTGCCAAATTTGGGCGTTCAAGCTTTAAAACTGTAGAAGATACAGTTTTAGCCGATTTGCCACGCCCCCAATAGGCGTAGATATATCCGCCATAGCTTTTTGATCTTGAGTTGTCAACACGAGTCTACATTCCAAATTGCAACTCTCTAGCACTTCTAGAAGTAGTGTTTCTGAGATATCGGAAAATGCATTTTCCGATTTGCCACGCCCCTAGTGGGCGTATCGGGAAAATCTTGACTCTTTATAATTCGAGGGTATACACGAGTATATATTCCAAATTTCAACTCTCTAGCTTCAAAACTGTGTAAATGTAACGAACCTCGGTTTATCCCGAGTTTAAGCCGGGACTCAGCCAACAAATTTATATGTAGCGCCTTGCGATAAATTATAATGCAGTGTGTTTTATGGTTGCGTTGGGTATATTTTCTCAATTTACACGTTTATATTATTTACCAAATCTAGCGCTTAGTAAAGCACACCTTTCCACAGGCTCGCAGGTAGACGTTTAGCGCACTCTGGCGAATGGTACTGCACTCTTGGTTCTCCAAGGATACGCTTGAGCACTCCAGGTGACGCCAGGATCCACAATAGCGCCGATAGCGCTTCGCTCGGCTATTGCAGTGACTCCTACGGCTGGATACGCTCACAAGCACACCTTGAGATCTTCTCAAGCTACAGTCACCACTCTTACGCACAGCTACGCAAACGTTACCTTTGCTCCTGCTCCAGGATCCGCCACTAATGCTGTAGATTTGGCCGTGCTGTTGCGGGCGCCTTTTTATAGCAGCGACGCAGGCCCTGCTTCGCGCTATGACGGCGCCGGCTCGGCTCTGGAGCGGGGCCTGTCTGCCGCTCGTGTCCAGGATAACGGCAGCATCACGTGATTTGGCGCGACGCCAAATCGCCGAAATCTGCGTGGCAGCCTCTCATTGGCCAAAGCACCGTTATTGGCATACGAGTGAAAGTGTACACTACTTTCTCGCAGCCACAAGCGGTACTTCGGCCAACGGTCGCCGATGATCGCCGTGAGAGCGACGCGAGCCAATCGCTGAATACATAAGAGCGACAGAGACAGACTACGTCGGTCTCTGCGGCCTTTCCAGTAGCGAGGGTCGCTACTATCGTACTCGCGTCGCTGTGTGGAACAATACCTGCAGGCACGCATATATGTATAAGTGCACAGCAAATACATGCACTTATACATACACTACGTGCCCGTCTATATTGTTTCTCACACTCCCCTCTTCCTTCGGGAAACCCGAAGCCCTCGTGTTTACATCGGTCCGGGTCTCAAATTTGGCGCTCCCTTTGTTTGCACTGCTTGCTTCTCTTCAGCAAGCAGTTTGCTGCGCTCCTCCAGCTGCGCACAGCTCCAGCGAAGTCGCTGGCCAATGCGCGAGGATCGGCCGGTCCGCCCTCCCGACAACTTTGCCGGACCGCTGGATTTCGCCAGTCATGTGGCTCGCATCTGCCGCGGCTGACCTCCCTGTACCCCACCCCATAGTCACAGTAAGTACGCAGCGGTAAACAAATTATTTTTAACCTCTCCCACGGCGAGTTGGGCGGCGACCGCAGCTGCTGGGGCGACTGCGGCGGCGACTGCGGCTGCGGTGGTGGCGACGGCGATGACTGCGACGGTGGCTGCTCCTCAACTTCTTGGCTGCTGCTGCTGCTTTTCTGGTCACCGCTACTCCTCTGGTCGTCGATGCTCCTCTGGCCGCTTCCAGTGACTGCAACTGGGCTTTGTTGGAGAATTCTCCTACTATAGACGACGTTCGAGGCTGGTTCCGGAGCGCCGACACTTACGCCGGTTGGGAAATCCGACTCACTCCTCATTCGCGCACAGCTCCAGCGGAGTCGCTATCCAGTGCGCGAGGATCGGCCGGGCAAACCCTTCCGACGCCCAGCAGAAGTCTATAGAGATGAATTTCCACAAAAGCCCTGCTCATATGCATGCATGTCCTTTTATACCCTCTGCTGCAGCGCTGCCGCCAGCGGAGTGTCGGAAATTAACGGATCCTGCACCAGCTAGTTCTCTCACTCTCTACAGGTCACGCTCTTCCAACACTCGGCCTTATGGCTGAATACGAGGCATTGTTGTTGCATCTCTAATGCATTTCTCACACACTCTCTCTTTCCCTTCGCATATATGTATGAGTGCACAGCAACTACATGCACTCATACATACACTGCGTGCCCTATTTTGTTGCTGGCCGTTTTGCAACTTCGTGTCATCTAGTGCGCTAGCGATCGTGCGTAGCCGACAAAATTCAGTAGCCTTTCGCCGCGGCTGTTGAACTTTGGGCGCTCTGCGTTGTTGTTGCCTACCACGCTCATCGCGGTTTTTCGCCCCGTTTTTGCGTATGCGCTGACCACTGTGCGCATTTCATGCTGTCGCTGCTTTCGTTCTGCGTGCGTGTGCGCTCTTTTTCGGCTCGGGTGCGTGATGTTGTTGTTGTTCTTGCGGAGAGCGCGCGCAACTTAAACGGTTTCGGCCATGCCTGTTGTTGTTGTGCCGTTTCGTAGTTAAACGCACGATTTCAACTACGTTGTTGCTGCGCATGCTCCCCCGTTTCGTGTGTGTGCGCGCGCAAATTCAAACAGCTTTGTTGTTGCGCTCACAACATTTTGGCTGTTTTTGCCGTAGATTTGCTTTGTGCGGCCGATGTTAATTTTGCTTATGTTTACAAAAAAAAGCTTTTCCCCCTACATACATATATAGGTTTTTAGGTTAATACACATAGCTATGTGTATTCACTTCCTGTTTTTTTTTTTTTTGTATTATAAACTGGCGGCTCCAGTATCGATGGTGTCCTTGTGCTGATCAGCTCCAATGACCACAATCGCCGACAGCTGGGTGCCTTCATCCAAAAGACTACCCACTAGTGTCTGGGGGCCGCACGCCGATACGCCCGCATTGTCAACAAAACTCCAGGCGCTCGTTGCGGCACTCAATGGCGTAGTGGCCCTCTTGGCCACATATCCGGCATACCCTGGCGGGGTTCTGGACATGTGTCCTTGGCCCTGCTGTGCATGTCCTGGGCGCGGGTCGAGGTCTCGTATCCTCAACGGCCATGCTCCGGTGGTATTCCTCATCATCCGGGCTCCCAGCGTCGTCCATGACCATCAGCCGCGTCTTATTGCCTCGCTGTTGCTACCGCAACTTTTCCCGATCCCTTTCCAGGTCCTCGAACTCGTTCGCCAGCAGCATCAGTTCCGTCAGGTTACAGAACTGATATGGACGAGCATATGCGCGCAGATCGGGCAAACTATTGTTGTAAATAGTTTTTAGCTCACGATCTGCCGCATAGCGCAGTGGCCGCATCAAGATTTGCATATCCACCATGTACACCTTGAAGGGCTCGCCCATCATCTTCCTCCGTCGCGTAACCTCGTCCTTTAGCTCCGCCATATAGTCCCTGGGCAGAAAGAACTCCTGGAAGCTTCTGACGAACGTTTTTCACGCTGTCCAGTGCCTGTTGTTGGCCACGTACCATTTTAAGGCCATGCCTTTGAGCAGCTCTGGCATCGCCCTCGGGATCAGGTCCAGATCCAGACCATATGTGTCGGCCGACCACTCCACTTGCTCCAAAAACTCCAGCGGCTTCGTTGTGCCATCGAAGCGGAAGCCCCATTCTCGCACCTGCTTGGCGACCTTTGGGTACTCCAGCGCTGTGCAGCTCGGCCCTCGTGGCCTTATTTCTGGTTGCGGGGTGGATGTGGCTCTCCACGATCCTCGTTGCATCTCTTGCAGGCGGGCGGCGGCGGCACTGGTGGATGGCAGAGACAATCGTGCCACATTCACGATCTCATCTTGCTCACCCAGCTCGTTTTCCTCGACGGCGGTCAGCGCTTCGTCTCTCAGCGGCGAACGGCGTCCATGCAGGTTCGCAATCTCCGCGATCCTGATAGAATAAGGAATCCTTCCCTCATTCATTGTGACCCACTCGCCGAACTGCCTCCGCATTGCGTCCAGAGTGCCAGTCAAACTTATGCCAAACTCGATCCCGTAGCGCAGCACATCATCCTTCTTGATATTATACACCTAAGCTCGCAACATTTTTATACACTGACTATATTATGACTGTATTTATCGCAGGGCCCCACGTTGGGCGCCAGTTGTAACGAACCTCGGTTTATCCCGAGTTTAAGCAGGGCCGGACTCAGCCGACTGTGCGTTCGTGCCAACAAATTTATATGTAGCGCCTTGCGATAAATTATAATGCAGTGTGTTTTATGGTTGCGTTGCTCCTGCTCCAGGATCCGCCACTAATGCTGTAGATTTGGCCGTGCTGCACCAATGTCCTGGTTGGTGGCAGCTGATGTCCTTCCGGTGTCGGCGTATCGAGCCTATGTCCTCAATAGGCGTCCAGGATATCCCTCGTAGATATCCTTCCCACGATGTCCTTCCTCTCGAAGTCCTTGGCAGCGATGTCCTTCCTCTCGAAGTCCTTGGCAGCGATGTCCTTTTATTCTCTGTTCCTTTGCTGGTCACATTTCCACTCGCGTTTCTTGTTTTCGTCGGCACTCAATTCTTTCACTTTCACTTTCTTTTGACTGCCCAGGTGCCGAGTTGCGGGCGCCTTTTTATAGCAGCGACGCAGGTCCTGCTTCGCGCTATGACGGCGCCGGCTCGGCTCTGGAGCGGGGCCTGTCTGCCGCTCGTGTCCACGATAACGGCAGCATCTCGTGATTTAGCGCGACGCCAAGTCGCCCAAATCTGCGTGGCAGCCTCTCATTGGCCAAAGCACCGTTATTGGCATACGAGTGAAAGTGTACACTACTTTCTCGCAGCCACAAGCGGTACTTCGGCCAACGGTCGCCGATGATCGCCGTGAAAGCGACGCGAGCCAATCGCTGAATACATACGAGCGACAGAGACAGACTACGTCGGTCTCTGCGGCCTTTCCAGTAGCGAGGGTCGCTACTATCGTACTCGCGTCGCTGTGTGGAACAATACATGCAGGCACGCATATACAAATACATGCACTTATACATATGTACACTACGTGCCCGTCTATATTGTTCCTCACAGTTTGCGTTCATACGGACAGACGGACAGACAGACGGACAGCGTGACGGACATTGCACAAAACCAATATACTCATTTCACTTTGTGAATGAGTATAATAACTTTTCCACGCCTTTTGTTCTTTTGAAATTGATAGAGTGAGGGAAAATGTGATGATTTTAAAATAAAATAAAAATATTAACATAATGAAAGTTTAAAAAAAAATTTTTTTTTTTTACATAAAAAAAAAAAACTCTGCGGATGAGCCGATATTCCATACATTTTATACTTATTTAACATACACGCAACACATGCACACACACATACACACACGCATACTCACACACATACGTACGCACGCATAAGCGAGCGCTCTGCTGACTGCGCAGTATACGCAGCGACTGCGCTCGGGCTGCAGTAAGAGCAGTATTATGGGAAGTTAATTGTTGAATAAGTTCCTTTGTAGATGAACGTTCTTAATCAAACTTTCAGAGCGTGGTTATGTCATTCATATGTGTGTATTTCCCGAAGCACAAGTCTCTAGTATTTGAAATACGTTTTTTGAAAATTGGGGGCGAAAGGGGCGTGGCATACAAAATATAAAAAAAAAAATCAAAATTGTATAAAATACACATGTAACTAAATATAAAATAAGGAGTCTCTAGCTTTAAAGATGTGCGAGACATAATTTTATAGCTGGTTTCCAATTTAGTTTTTAATCGATAACATTAAAACGATAAAAGTTATTGAATTTTTGAAACAAACTCGATCTGCACGTGCTATACACGGACCCACATAAAAAATTTCAAGTCTCTAGCTCTTACAGATTCTGACGGACGGACGGACGGACGAACGGACGGACAGACGGACAGGGCTCAATCAACTCAGCTTGTCGCCCTGATCAAGAATATATATATGTCGGCGCGTACTAAGTTTGTATGTGTGTGGTTGTAGTTTTCGGTATTTCACAATGATAATTTCATCATAATGCGTCGGCTTCTAGTTATGCGTATTGGTGCGTCTTTCGATATTTCGCAATAATTATCTTCAGCATAAGCCTTTGTAAGGGCTGTGATTGGTTGATTAAGTTGTCGGTTCTAGAAAGTCCCGTTTTAGCGAGGCAACAGCGGTTGACGCTGTTGCTGAGTGTGGTTCGGGCTCGAGAGTCAGTTGTGTTTGAGTTCTCAGAGCGACCGAAACTCGCTGCGCTAAGTAATGGAAACGAATCTTAATGCTACAACATCAGAAGTGGGATCTGGCTCGCTACCTAATATGACAAATGATCCTTGGCGAGTGCCGGACGTATTAGCGGGAGCGCGTTAGAAATTTGCTTCGAATCAATTTATCGTGTGTTTGCGTCGTTGTGTGAACATAGTGTAACAATAATATTGAAAAGATCTTATTGGCGCAGACGCATCCGCGTGGCGTGCTACAGTAAATATAATTCTGGCGGAAAATAACATAAAAGGCAGTGCGTCGCAGAGGCTCTCACAAATATGTTATGCTGACATAAATTGGACCGAGTTTAAGGAAATTTTTGTACAGCGCTTCACCAGTGTAGAAACACCAGCAGCTATGTTTTTGACAATGTTTGACTCTGGAGCGGAATGTTCGTTGATTAAACAAAAGATAAGTACTCAGTTAGCCGGTAAAAGAATTTACAACGTAGTCATGTTAAAGGGTATTGGGAATGACAGCATTTGTAGTACATTGCAAATACTTGGCAACGTAAAAATTAATTAATAATTATCATTATATTGAGATGCTGTTCCACGTTTTGGGGCGATCAGTATTTGGAGAGCGACATTGTGATTGGTCGAGAAATACTGTGGCACGGTTTTCATGTCATTGTGTTACCGGGAAAATTTGAAATTGTTAGGCCAAAATCTGTAAACTGTTGATCAAATGATGATATATTTTTTTTAAATTGGATACTGATCTGGTCAGCGATGATAGGGATAAATTAAACGATTTATTAGAAAATTATTCAAAATCTTTTATAAAGGGAATTCCTTCTTCTAGAGTCAGTACAGGTGAGATGAAAATTAAGTTAGTAGACCTCAGAAAAATTGTTCAAAGAAGACTATACAGACTTAGTTCAAATGAAAGAGAGTTGGTACGCGAGAAGATTAAAGAACTAGTAGAATGCAATGTCATAAGGCCAAGTTGCTCACCTTATGCAAGTCCTATGATGTTAGTGAACAAAAATTACCGGTCTCATTGCTTGTGTGTCGATTACCGTGAATTAAATACGAATACAGTCTCAGATAAATATCCGTTGCCTCTAATAGCAGATCAGATAGCCAGACTTCAAGGAGCGAAATATTTCACATGTCTAGATATGGCAAGCGGATACTATCAAATCCCTTTGCATGAAGAGTCAATAGAGTGTACGGCTTTTGTCACTCCAGACGGCCAATACGAATTTTTGTCAATGCCGTTTGATCTTAAAAATGCACCTTCAGTGTTTGAGCGTACAGTGATGCATACGCTTGGGGAACTTGCAAATATATTTGTAGTTGTCTATATGGATGACGTATTGGTGGTGGCTACAACAAAAGCTGAAGCTTTAGAAAGATTACAGATTACACTTGATATTCTCACGAAAGCTGGATTTATGTTCAATATTAAAAAGTGTTCGTTTCTCAAGTCGACAGTTCAATATTTGGGATACGAAGTGAGCGCAGGCCGAATTCGTCCAAATTCACTTAAAGTTTCAGCGTTAACTGCTCCACCGCCTCCTCAGTCAGTCCCTGCTTTAAGACAATTTATTGGATTAGCGTCTTATTTTCGGCAATTTATGCAATGTTGTGTTTCATGAAGCCTTTGTATCTTTTGACATCGGAAAAGAACGAGTTTGTTTGGAAGCCAGAACATGAACAAATAAGACAAAAAGTTATTTCTGTACTTACACAGAAGCCAGTGTTAGTTATTTTTGACCCTAAATATCCAAATTGAATTGCATACTGATGCAAGTGCTCGTGGATATAGAGCCATTCTTCCTACCCGCCTACTCTTCGTTTGAGCGCCGACGCGCGCTCCTCACTCTCCAGCGACCCATCTCGTCGCGTGTCCGAAAACTAATGTTCTTATTTATCATTAGTTTGTACCTTCTTCCTATTATACCTTGGTTGCCGGTCGAGCCCTGCCGTACCGGTCACGTGTCCACATAACCTTATTTTTCTGTCAGCGGCGCCCCGCGCTCGCTGATCTTATATTGTTCCTTTTCCTTTTCGACCGTCTTCGTCGCGTGCCAAAAACTAATTAACCTTAAGCCCTTGATTCTACCACACTCGAGCCGCTCGATCGCCTCGGCGACGCAACTCACCACAGCGCTCGCTCCCCGCGGTGGAGCTTTCACCATGCTGCGCAGAGTTGCATCGCCGATCGTCGGCGCGCACTCGAGCTGTTACATTCAAATTCAAATATGTTGCGCTCCTTGCGTCTTAACTTAAAACTATGTTGCGCTCCTTGTGTCTTAATTCTAACTTAAAACTATTCGCGCTCCCTGCGTCTCGTTTTTAACTTAAAACTATGTTCTATAATTACTAATTACCTAACTAACTATATACCTATGCAATGTGAGGCGGCTACTCTGGCAGCCGCCTTACAATATTATCAATATTGTGAACAAATTGAAGGACAATTCTCTTGCCGAGGACATTGCAAAAATTTATGAGTTGAGAGCAGGATTACTTTATCGAAAAATTCAGAGAAATGGTAGAACTCGATCTTTGCCAATTGTTCCAAGGGCATTCAGGTGGTCTGTAATAAATCAGATTCACGAGTCAATCATGCACTTAGGTTGGGAGAAGACTTTAGATAAGGCTTATGATTATTATTGGTTCGATAGCATGTCTAAGTATATACGAAAGTTTGTTGAAAACTGTTTTACTTGTAAGATGTCAAAGTCATCCTCGGGTAAAATTCAAGCTAGAATTCATCCAATACCAAAGGTCAGCACACCTTGGCACACGATACACATAGACATAACAGGAAAGTTGAGTGGCAAGTCTGATCAGAAGGAATATGTTATTGTCCAAGTGGACGCTTTTACCAAATTTGTTTATTTAACACACACTTAAGATTGATGCTGACAATTGCATAGGTGCTGTGACATCGTCGGTATCTTTGTTTGGCTGTATCTTTGTTTGGAATACTAAACCGCATAATAGCAGACCAGGGTAGCTGTTTTGCTAGCTCTAAATTTAGTGAGTTCTGTTCCCAACAGAAAATAAGTTTGCATTTGGTTGCGACAGGCGCAAGTAGAGCTAACGGAAAAAACTTACTGATGGCAGTTGAGGCTAGCAGCCGATCTTGGCAAAACGCATTAGGTGAGGTACAGTTGGCCTTAAATTGTACAGTAAGTCGAGTAACAAAGGCAAGCCCTTTAGAATTGTTTATTGGCATTGTGAATTGTGATTTGGCAGAATCAAGAGCTCGAGCAGTGCAAAGTATATCAGCGGCAGCAGTATATAGCAAGAAACGGTTTGATAAAACCAAGGCTAAGGTTGTTGGATACGAAGTAGGAGATTTTGTGTTGTTAAAGAATGAGGCAAGGCATCAAACGAAGCTGAGTCCAAAGTTTAGTTACAAATAGCTGAATTGTTGGACGGAGATAGATATGTCCTAAGGTCATTGACAAATAATAGAAAATACAAGTATGCTCATTACGATATAAGAAAATTGCCAGAAGGGTATGTACCAGTTGAGTTAGAAAGTAGTAATAAGGATTTGAATAATGTTGGTAATGAAACTGTTGAAATAGACAGTATTGGTATGATTAAGAGTGAAACTGTTGAAAGAGACAGTATTGAAATGATTGAGAATGAAACTGTTGAAAGAGACAGTATTGAAATGATTGAGAATGAAATAGTTGAAAGAGACAGTATTGAAATAATTAAGAATGAAATAGTTGAAAGAGACAGTATTGAAATGATTGAGAATGAAATAGTTGAAAGAGACAGTATTGAAATGATTAAGAATGAAATAGTTGAAAGAGACAGTATTGAAATGATTAAGAATGAAACTGTTGAAAGAAACAGTATTGAACCGATTGAGAATGAAACTGTTGAAAGATAAAGTATTGAACCGATTGAGAATGAAACTGTTGAAAGAGAAAGTATTGAAACGATTGAGAATGAAACGGTTGAAAGAGACAGTATGGATGCCTGAAGGGGCTGATAAGAAAAGTTTAAAGAATTGGTCATAATGCAAGCACAAGTGCAACACAAATGTTTTAATCTTGGCGTGTGGCGCATAAGATGATGTAATGTAAAACCAGTTGAATTTATGATAATGAAAAGGATAGTGAAGAAAGTTGAATTGAGCTAAAGATTAATTTTATAGCAGTTTAAGAATGAAACTAAAAGTTGAAGATAAAATTTTGTATGAAGCCCTGAAACGGGAATAGTTGTGGTCAAAAGGGAAAATGTTAATCTTAAATTACTTTCGAGGGTTTATAAATGGAATGAATTATGCAGTGAGGCAGTTTTGTAAAAGTACACGAGGTCGTGTTATTGTCAGAATGGCCGTGTCGGCGCGTACTAAGTTTGTATGTGTGTGGTTGTAGTTTTCGGTATTTCACAATGATAATTTCATCATAATGCGTCGGCTTCTAGTTATGCGTATTGGTGCGTCTTTCGATATTTCGCAATAATTATCTTCAGCATAAGCCTTTGTAAGGACTGTGATTGGTTGATTAAGTTGTCGGTTCTAGGAAGTCCCGTTTTAGCGAGGCAACAGCGGTTGACGCTGTTGCTGAGTGTGGTTCGGGCTCGAGAGTCAGTTGTGTTTAAGTTCTCAGAGCGACCGAAACTCGCTGCGCTAAGTAATGGAAACGAATCTTAATGCTACAACATCAGAAGTGGGATCTGGCTCGCTACCTAATATGACAAATGATCCTTGGCGAGTGCCGGACGTATTACCGGGAGCGCGTTAGAAATTTGCTTCGAATCAATTTATCGTGTGTTTGCGTCGTTGTGTGAACATAGTGTAACAATAATATTGAAAAGATCTTGTTGGCGCAGACGCATCCGCGTGGCGTGCTACAGTAAATATAATTCTGGCGGAAAATAACATAAAAGGCAGTGCGTCGCAGAGGCTCTCACAAATATGTTATCCTGACATAAATTGGACCGAGTTTAAGGAAATTTTTGTACAGTGCTTCACCAGTGTAGAAACACCAGCAGCTATGTTTTTGACAATGTTTGACTCTGGAGCGGAATGCTCGTTGATTAAACAAAAGATAAGTACTCAGTTAGCCGGTAAAAGAATTTACAACGTAGTCATGTTAAAGGGTATTGGGAATGACAGCATTTGTAGTAAAAATTAATTAATAATTATCATTATATTGATGTGTTCCACGTTTTGGGGCGATCAGTATTTGGAGAGCGACATTGTGATTGGTCGAGAAATACTGTGGCACGGTTTTCATGTCATTGTGTTACCGGGAAAATTTGAAATTGTTAGGCCAAAATCTGTAAACTGTTGATCAAATGATGATATATTTTTTTAAAATTGGATACTGATCTGGTCAGCGATGATAGGGATAAATTAAACGATTTATTAGAAAATTATTCAAAATCTTTTATAAAGGGAATTCCTTCTTCTAGAGTCAGTACAGGTGAGATGAAAATTAAGTTAGTAGACCTCAGAAAAATTGTTCAAAGAAGACTATACAGACTTAGTTCAAATGAAAGAGAGTTGGTACGCGAGAAGATTAAAGAACTAGTAGAATGCAATGTCATAAATAAATAAATAAATAAATAAATACAGTCTCAGATAAATATCCGTTGCCTCTAATAGCAGATCAGATAGCCAGACTTCAAGGAGCGAAATATTTCACATGTCTAGATATGGCAAGCGGATACTATCAAATCCCTTTGCATGAAGAGTCAATAGAGTGTACGGCTTTTGTCACTCCAGACGGCCAATACGAATTTTTGTCAATGCCGTTTGATCTTAAAAATGCACCTTCAGTTTTTGAGCGTACAGTGATGCATACACTTGGGGAACTTGCAAATATATTTGTAGTTGTCTATATGGATGACGTATTGGTGGTGGCTACAACAAAAGCTGAAGCTTTAGAAAGATTACAGATTACACTTGATATTCTCACGAAAGCTGGATTTATGTTCAATATTAAAAAGTGTTCGTTTCTCAAGTCGACAGTTCAATATTTGGGATACGAAGTGAGCGCAGGCCGAATTCGTCCAAATTCACTTAAAGTTTCAGCGTTAACTGCTCCACCGCCTCCTCAGTCAGTCCCTGCTTTAAGACAATTTATTGGATTAGCGTCTTATTTTCGGCAATTTATGCAATGTTGTGTTTCATGAAGCCTTTGTATCTTTTGACATCGGAAAAGAACGAGTTTGTTTGGAAGCCAGAACATGAACAAATAAGACAAAATGTTATTTCTGTACTTACACAGAAGCAGGTGTTAGTTATTTTTGACCCTAAATATCCAAATTGAATTGCATACTGATGCAAGTGCTCGTGGATATGGAGCCATCTTCCTACACAAAATTGATAACAAGCCGCATGTCGTTGAATTTTTCAGTAAGGCTACTTCACTTGCAGAATCACGATACCATTCTTATGAGTTGGAGACCCTTGCGGTTGTCATGGCTATAACGCATTTTCGTCATTATGTGATGGGTAGAGATTTTGTGGTTTTTACCGATTGAAACTCACTTAAAAGCATCAAGAACTAAACGTGACCTATCTCCCAGAGCACAAAGATGGTGGGCTTATTTACAGTCGTTCTCATTTGATTTGCAGTACAGAGATGGTAAACGAATGGCTCATGCTGATTTCTTTTCCAGAAATATCTCATCCGCTGATGTGGTTGATATTTCTAAAGTTCCTGAAAAAAGAGTTAATTTGGCAGAGATATCTAGTGATTGGCTTATGGCTGAACAGCGGAAGGACTTAGATATTGTAAAGTTACAAATCTGGCTGGGGTGCAGACTCAGTCTCCCAGGACCAGCACTTACAAGAATATTTGTTAAGTGCGGGGACGGGGACTTAAGAGAGAGGAAAGGTACTGGTTTTGGTTGGTTGCGATATTTATTTATCAATTAAACTTCTCCGTCGCGATCCGGGCCCTGCCGGACCGTCTCTCGCGAAGCCCACGTGCTTCGCGCCTTTTCTATATTCTTCCCGCCTACTCTTCGTTTGAGCGCCGACGCGCGCTCCTCACTCTCCAGCGACCCATCTCGTCGCGTGTCCGAAAACTAATGTTCTTATTTATCATTAGTTTGTACCTTCTTCCTATTATACCTTGGTTGCCGGTCGAGCCCTGCCGTACCGGTCACGTGTCCACATAACCTTATTTTTCTGTCAGCGGCGCCCCGCGCTCGCTGATCTTATATTGTTCCTTTTCCTTTTCGACCGTCTTCGTCGCGTGCCAAAAACTAATTAACCTTAAGCCCTTGATTCTACCACACTCGAGCCGCTCGATCGCCTCGGCGACGCAACTCACCACAGCGCTCGCTCCCCGCGGTGGAGCTTTCACCATGCTGCGCAGAGTTGCATCGCCGATCGTCGGCGCGCACTCGAGCTGTTACATTCAAATTCAAATATGTTGCGCTCCTTGCGTCTTAACTTAAAACTATGTTGCGCTCCTTGTGTCTTAATTCTAACTTAAAACTATTCGCGCTCCCTGCGTCTCGTTTTTAACTTAAACCTATGTTCTATAATTACTAATTACCTAACTAACTATATACCTATGCAATGTGAGGCGGCTACTCTGGCAGCCGCCTTACAATATTATCAATATTGTGAACAAATTGAAGGACAATTCTCTTGCCGAGGACATTGCAAAAACTTATGAGTTGAGAGCAGGATTACTTTATCGAAAAATTCAGAGAAATGGTAGAACTCGATCTTTGCCAATTGTTCCAAGGGCATTCAGGTGGTCTGTAATAAATCAGATTCACGAGTCAATCATGCACTTAGGTTGGGAGAAGACTTTAGATAAGGCTTATGATTATTATTGGTTCGATAGCATGTCTAAGTATATACGAAAGTTTGTTGAAAACTGTTTTACTTGTAAGATGTCAAAGTCATCCTCGGGTAAAATTCAAGCTAGAATTCATCCAATACCAAAGGTCAGCACACCTTGGCACACGATACACATAGACATAACAGGAAAGTTGAGTGGCAAGTCTGATCAGAAGGAATATGTTATTGTCCAAGTGGACGCTTTTACCAAATTTGTTTATTTAACACACACTTAAGATTGATGCTGACAATTGCATAGGTGCTGTGACATCGTCGGTATCTTTGTTTGGCTGTATCTTTGTTTGGAATACTAAACCGCATAATAGCAGACCAGGGTAGCTGTTTTGCTAGCTCTAAATTTAGTGAGTTCTGTTCCCAACAGAAAATAAGTTTGCATTTGGTTGCGACAGGCGCAAGTAGAGCTAACGGAAAAAACTTACTGATGGCAGTTGAGGCTAGCAGCCGATCTTGGCAAAACGCATTAGGTGAGGTACAGTTGGCCTTAAATTGTACAGTAAGTCGAGTAACAAAGGCAAGCCCTTTAGAATTGTTTATTGGCATTGTGAATTGTGATTTGGCAGAATCAAGAGCTCGAGCAGTGCAAAGTATATCAGCGGCAGCAGTATATAGCAAGAAACGGTTTGATAAAACCAAGGCTAAGGTTGTTGGATACGAAGTAGGAGATTTTGTGTTGTTAAAGAATGAGGCAAGGCATCAAACGAAGCTGAGTCCAAAGTTTAGTTACAAATAGCTGAATTGTTGGACGGAGATAGATATGTCCTAAGGTCATTGACAAATAATAGAAAATACAAGTATGCTCATTACGATATAAGAAAATTGCCAGAAGGGTATGTACCAGTTGAGTTAGAAAGTAGTAATAAGGATTTGAATAATGTTGGTAATGAAACTGTTGAAATAGACAGTATTGGTATGATTAAGAGTGAAACTGTTGAAAGAGACAGTATTGAAATGATTGAGAATGAAACTGTTGAAAGAGACAGTATTGAAATGATTGAGAATGAAATAGTTGAAAGAGACAGTATTGAAATAATTAAGAATGAAATAGTTGAAAGAGACAGTATTGAAATGATTGAGAATGAAATAGTTGAAAGAGACAGTATTGAAATGATTAAGAATGAAATAGTTGAAAGAGACAGTATTGAAATGATTAAGAATGAAACTGTTGAAAGAAACAGTATTGAACCGATTGAGAATGAAACTGTTGAAAGATAAAGTATTGAACCGATTGAGAATGAAACTGTTGAAAGAGAAAGTATTGAAACGATTGAGAATGAAACGGTTGAAAGAGACAGTATGGATGCCTGAAGGGGCTGATAAGAAAAGTTTAAAGAATTGGTCATAATGCAAGCACAAGTGCAACACAAATGTTTTAATCTTGGCGTGTGGCGCATAAGATGATGTAATGTAAAACCAGTTGAATTTATGATAATGAAAAGGATAGTGAAGAAAGTTGAATTGAGCTAAAGATTAATTTTATAGCAGTTTAAGAATGAAACTAAAAGTTGAAGATAAAATTTTGTATGAAGCCCTGAAACGGGAATAGTTGTGGTCAAAAGGGAAAATGTTAATCTTAAATTACTTTCGAGGGTTTATAAATGGAATGAATTATGCAGTGAGGCAGTTTTGTAAAAGTACACGAGGTCGTGTTATTGTCAGAATGGCCGTGTCGGCGCGTACTAAGTTTGTATGTGTGTGGTTGTAGTTTTCGGTATTTCACAATGATAATTTCATCATAATGCGTCGGCTTCTAGTTATGCGTATTGGTGCGTCTTTCGATATTTCGCAATAATTATCTTCAGCATAAGCCTTTGTAAGGGCTGTGATTGGTTGATTAAGTTGTCGGTTCTAGGAAGTCCCGTTTTAGCGAGGCAACAGCGGTTGACGCTGTTGCTGAGTGTGGTTCGGGCTCGAGAGTCAGTTGTGTTTGAGTTCTCAGAGCGACCGAAACTCGCTGCGCTAAGTAATGGAAACGAATCTTAATGCTACAACATATACTTTATGGGGTCTGCCACGCCTCCTTCTGCCTGAATTACACTGAATTCTTTTCTGTGTACGAATTTGAAAACAAGTATGTGGACACCTTTCATACAGAATTCAGTCCTTTGATTGATTTTCAAACTTTAGAAGACAA
The DNA here is from genome assembly GCA_037075265.1 of Drosophila nigricruria. NCBI lineage: Eukaryota > Metazoa > Arthropoda > Insecta > Diptera > Drosophilidae > Drosophila > Drosophila nigricruria. The sequence goes on from JBAMCI010000058.1 coordinate 524,565, forward strand.
AGGCAAGGCTCTGAGCACTTTACCTTATGTACAGGTAAAAGTAAGCTATGAATATAATTCAATGTTTGTTCAACTAAAAAACGTTAAAGTGCGATTGCATCGTTAAAACATACAATAGTATGGAATGGGGTATATTAGAAAAGAAAATTAATGAAGCCAAAGAACGCTTCGAAAAATCATACAAATGTATCAAATACACTAATATATCACGTTAAGAATTTAGTAAACCAATATAATAAAATCACACAAGTTGTAAGTTTTTATGAAGGTAAGCTAACTAGTGACCACCATAAACTGTGCTTAAAACTAGTTCAATCGTTAAATACAAGATTAAAAAGTATTAGAACTAGACGAGACATTGAAATAAATGTTCCCGAAAGTATAAGTTCATTAGCTTATTTTGACGAAAAACAATTAGACAATATAGACGAGTCTAAACCCATTATAGATATTGGAGTCGAAAGCGACTCAGAATTAACAGAAGAAAACACAAAGGCTAACCAAGTAGCTTTAGATAGGGAATATGTTAAGCAAGTTTCATCTTCCATTCCTGAATTTGATAGTAATAAGATATTAAATAGATTCTTGACAGCATTAAGAATTGTCGAAGGAACCAAAGGTGATCAAGAAGCCATAGCCGTTGAGGTTATTAAATCAAAAATAACTGGTATAATCTTGTATAAAGTACAAGATGAGACAACGATCACAGGAATAATCTCGAAACTAAAGGGCAACGTCAAGGGAGAATCCACTGACGTCCTAAAAGCCAAGCTACTAAATACTAAACAAAAGGGTAAAACAGCAACCCAATATAAAACTGAAATTGCGGAAGCAACTAGAAGCAGCGTATATTGATGACGGGTTAGACCCGGATAATGCTGAAAAATTCTCTACTAAAGAATCAATTTCTGCAATGACCAGAAATTGAGAGCATGATAAGCTTCGTATTATACTGGAAGCTGGAACGATGTAATGGGTAAATATATCCATTGCAGCACCGAAATGACTGGAAACGCTAGTACTAGTACCCAAGAGGTAATAATTTCCGTAACAACCAAAGAGGTAGAGGAAGTGGCCGAGGGAATTATAATAATAATAATTATAACAATAATTATAACAGAAATAACAACCGAGGAAGAGGTAATAACCGAGGTCGGAATAATTCCAACCGAGGTTATAACCAAAACCAAAACAAACAAACAACAAACGAGTTGCTCAAAACTCGGAAAACAACCAGACCCCTTCAGGAACTCAAAAGTAAATAATTATTTTATATACACTGTGAACATCAGTCTCAATATGTTCGTATCATTTAAAAATGTAGCAACTAATACCAAACTCACATTTCCTCTTGATACAGGTGCCGGCATATCTTTAATCAAAGAAAATTCCGATTTCTTAATGACATACAAAAAAATAAAATCATAAATATTCAAGGCATTGGACAAGGCTTTATCAAGTCCAATGGCCAAGTAAACATTGAACTGCAAACAGATAGATACATTATTCCACACAATTTCCATTTGGTAACTAAGCGAAAGTATTCTAATTCCAAATCAGTAAATTTCACCTGGTATTTATGTTGCAAATACAGTAGCAACAGCTAAAAAAGCATTTGTCTGATTACTGAATACAACCAGAAATTCAAAAACAAGTAAGAAAGCTCAAGTCATTGGTACCCGACTAGGAGATCCCCTGAACCCTGCGCTGATATTCCAAACGTTTTATACTGATTTAACATACACACAACACATGCACACACACATACACACACGCATACTCACACACATACGTACGCACGCATAAGCGAGCGCTCTGCTGACTGCGCAGTATACGCAGCGACTGCGCTCGGGCTGCAGTAAGAGCAGTATTATGAGAAGTTAATTGTTGAATAAGTTCCTTTGTAGATGGACGTTCTTAATCAAACTTTCAGAGCGTGGTTATGTCATTCATATGTGTGTATTTCCCGAAGCACAAGTCTCTAGTACTTGAAATACGTTTTTTGAAAATTGGGGGCGAAGGGGGCGTGGCATCCAAAATATAACAAAAATCAAAATTGTATAACCTCCACATTATACTAAATATAAAATAAGGAGTCTCTAGCTTAAAAGATGTGCGAGACATAATTTTATAGCTGGTTTCCAATTTAGTTTTTAATCGATAACATTAAAACGATAAAAGTTATCGATTTTTTGAAACAAACTTGATATGCGCGTGCTATACAGGAACCTCCATCAAGTCTCTAGCTCTTATAGATTCTGAGATCGATGCGTTCATACATACGGACAGACGGACAGACGGACAGACAGACAGACAGACAGACGGACAGGGCTAAATCAACTCAGCTCGTCGCCCTGATCAAAAATATATATACTTTATGGGGTCTGCCACGCCTCCTTCTGCCTGTTACATACATTTTAACAAAATCATTATACACTGATTTCCCATTTTCAATGGGTTCAGGGTATAAAAAGTAGGAAAACTAATAAAAGATAACATTGTGGAACCATCTGTATCTGAATATAATAGCCCTCTGTTACTAGTACCCAAGAAATCACTCCCAGGTTCAAATGAAAGGAAATGGAAATTAGTTATAAACTATCGCCAAATTAATAAAAACCACTGTCCGACAAATTACCGCTCCCTAGAATTGATGATATTTTAAATCAACTAGGCAGAGCCAAATATTTTTCATGCCCTGACTTAATGTCAGGTTTTCATCAAATCGAACTTGATGAAAATTCAAGAAACTTAACTTCATTTTCAATAAGCAATGGCTCATATCGCTTCACACGATTACCATTTGGCTTAAAAGTATCACCCAACTCATTTCAGAGGATGATGACAATAGCATTTTCAGGACTAGATCCTACACAAGCATTCCTTTACATGGACGATTTAACCGTTATTGTATGTTCACAAAAACACATGATTAACAACTTGACAAATGTGTTTGAACTGTGCAGAAAAAAAATCTGAAACTACAGCCACAAAAATGCTCATTTTTCATGCACGAAGTGACATTTCTTGGTCACAAATGCACTGATAAAGGAATACTACCAGATGACAAGAAGTATGATGTCATAATGAGCTACCCAGTCCCACACGATGCGGACAGGGCAAGACGCTTCATTGCATTTTGCAATTATTATAGGCGCTTTATCAAAAACTTCGCCGACTATTCACGGCACATAACAAGATTATGTAAAAAGAATTTTAGTTTTGAATGGACAGAGGAATGCCAAAAAGCGTTCCAATACCTTAAAAATAAACTCATTGAACCAACTCTGTTACAATATCCCGATTTTAGCAAAGAATTTTGTACAATCACAGAAGCAACCAAGCAAGCATGTGGAGCAGTTTTAACTCAAAACTACAATGGCCTCCAACTTCCAGTTGCATATGCATCAAGAGGATTCACTACAGGTGAAAGTAACAAAAGTACTACGGAACAAGAATTAGCAGCAATTCACTGGGCAATATTACATTACATTTCACAATTAAGACAGACCACAGACCTTTAACATATTTATTTTCAATGGTCAATCCAAGCTCAAAATTGACACGCATGCGGCTAGAACTTGAATATTGACTTTCCAGTCGAGTATCTGAAGGGAAAAGATAATTTCGTAATTGATGCACTTCAATCACTATTAAAGATTTGAAAAATAAAAATAAAAAAAAATAAAAAAAAAAATAAAAATAAAATAAAAAAAAGTCACTACTAGAAATCAAAGTAAACAGAACAATTCCTGCGCAGGAAATGTACAATCAGATTTGCCTACGCAATCTCTTGACAACGCTTCTAAGCCCAACGTATATGAAGTCATTTCTAATGACGGAAAGTAGTGGCCTTACTAATAATAAATCAGATATATTTTTTGAAACATGGAAGAAAAATTATAGTAAGAATTCATGTTATCGATCTGTACACCAATGGAACCTTTGACTTAGGTCAGTTCTTCCAAAGGCTTGAAATGCAAGCCGGCGTACTTGAGATCAGCCAACTCAAAGTGGCACAGAGTGAATAGATCTTTGAATTAATTTCAATAGCGCTACTCAAGCCGGTGACCATATTAAATAATAAATAAAATAGATCAAGAAGCGATACTGTTTACATACCATGACGATCCCATACAAGGAGGTCACACAGGCATAAAAACTTTGGCAAAAGTAAAAAGATATTATTGGAAAAATATGACTCGTCATATCAAAGAGTACATTAATAAATGTCCTAAATGCCTTACTTCAAAAACAACAACACATATAAAGACCCCAATGACAATGACTGAAACACCAATTCAAGCTTTTGACAGAGTGATAGTAGTACTATAGGTCTACTACCACGTTCAGAGAATGGTAATGAATACGCAGTTACGCTAATATGCAATCTAACAAAGTATTTAGTAACTATTCCAATTACAAATAAAAGCATAACAATATTTGAGAATTTTATACTTAAGTAAGGTCCAATGAAGACGTTCATTACGGACATGGGTACAGAATATAAAAATCAGATAATAACATGAAGATTCAAAATATAACACATACAGAATATCACCACCATACATTAGGGACAATAGAACGAAGTCATAGAACATTCAATGAATACATTCGTTCATACATATCCGCAGACAAAACTGATTGGGATATTTGGATACAATATTTCACTTATTGTTTCAACACAACACCATCAGCCACGCATAATTACTGTCCATACGAACTAGTTTTTGGTAGACTACCAAGGCAGTTCATTGATTTGAATAAAATAGATAAAATAGATCCCCTATATAATATAGACGATTATGCTAAGGAAAAAAAATTTAGACTAGAAGTAGCATACAAAAGAGCAAGAATAGCACTAGAAAATAATAAAACAAGAAGTAAGAAATACTATGACTAAAACGCAGTAGACATTAACATAGAAATAGGAGACATAGTACTACTAAAAAATGAATCAGGACATAAGTTAGATCCTAACTACATAGGACCATTCGAGGTCATAAGAATAAAAGATAATGATAATATAGTTATAAAAAATAAGAAAAGTAAACAACAAAAAGTACATAAGGATAGGTTAAAAAAAGTTTAAAACAAAATACTAAAGGTTTTCATGAAAACTGTTTGGCAAACCAAAAATAAATACAAAAAAAAAAAAAAAAAGTAAGAACGTTGCAGTCGGCCACTACCGACTGCGGGATACTCATTCACACCCTCACAGATCACGCCCATTGCCACGCCCACATTTGGTTTGTACATATATAATTTTTGGGAAATCAATAGAGGAGGTCAGCAGTAATGTCGTCATAAAATTTTGATTTTCTCACTGAGAATCGGAAAAACGTATATAATTTTTGGCTAGTTCTTAGAAGTAGTGAAGAGTAACTTAAGTATGAAATTTGGATGCTTACACTAAAAAAATGTGAAAATTACAGGGTATTTTTTAGCCGGGCATGCCCCAAAAGGGGCGTACAAATTATTTTTGGGTCATCGATAGAAGAGCTAACCAGTAACTCAACCATCCTATTTTGAAGCTTCTAGCTCTAAAACTGTAGGAGATATGAGTTTTTGCGGTTTGCCACGGCCCCTATGGGCGTAGATATATTTTTCAACTTGGAATGTCAACCCGAGTATATATACCAATTTTCAAGTCTCTAGCATTCATAGTGCTCAAAATATTACAGAATTTGAAAAATCACTATATAGTCAGATCCGATTTGCCACGCCCCTAGTAGGCGTGGATATATAATTTTTTTGTCGATCGTCATAAGATCATAGCAGTAACCTACGTGCCGAATTTGGGCGTTCTAGCTTTAAAACTGTAGAAGATACAGTTTTATCCGATTTGCCACGCACCCAATGGACGTAAATATATCCGCTATAGCTTTTTATACCCTGAACCCATTGAAAATGGGAAATCAGGGTATAATGTTTTTGTGAAAATGTATGTAACAGGCAGAAGGAGACATGGCAGACCCCATAAAGTATATATATTCTTGATCAGCTCGATGAGCTGAGTTGAACTAACCCTGTCCGTCTGTCCATCCGTCCGTGTGAACGCAGCAATCTCGTATACCACAAAAGCTAGAGATCGAGATAGAAATTTTCAGAGAATACTCGTCTATAACCTACGCAGTACGAGTTTTTTTTGGTTTTTCGATAACTCATCCCGTTTCCTTATTATCGATAAAAATCGATAACTTTTCTTCGGTTAAGCATACCGTAAGAGCTAGAGTCTCCAAATTTACTGTGTAGATCCGTGTAACAAATGCGGACATTTTTTAATTTTTGGATTTTGGGTGCCACGCCCTCTTTGCCCCCAATTTGCAAAATTCGTATTTCAAATACTAGAGACTTGTGCTTTGGCAAATGCACACATATGAATGACATTATTACGCTGTGAAAGTTTGATTAAAAAAGTCCATCCACAAAAAAAGTTATTAAACATTTAATTTCCCATACAATAGGCATAATGCAGCCCAAGCGCAGTCGCTGCGTCAACTGCGCAGTCAGCAGAGCGCGTATGCATATGTGTATGTATGTGCGTTGATCGAAATATTTGTATATGTAAAATAAGAATATAATGTTCGGAAGATTGGCTCATCGCAGGGTTCAGGGTATCTCGTACTCGAGCACATTGCACAAAACCAATATACTCATTTCACTTTTTGAATGAGTATAAAAGAACAAGTAAGAAAGTTCAAGTCGGTGGTACCCGACTAGGAGATCCCCTGAACCCTGCGGATGAGCCGATATTCCAAACGTTTAATACTGATTTAACATACACACAACACATGCACACACACATACACACACGCATACTCACACACATACGTACGCACGCATAAGCGAGCGCTCTGCTGACTGCGCAGTATACGCAGCGATTGGTCTCGGGCTGCAGTAAGAGCAGTATTATGAGAAGTTAATTGTTGAATAAGTTCCTTTGTAGATGGACGTTCTTAGTTAAACTTTCAGAGCGTTTTTATGTCATTCATATGTGTGTATTTCCCGAAGCACAAGTCTCTAGCACTTGAAATACGTTTTTTGCAAATTTGGGGCGAAGGGGGCGTGGCATCCAAAATATAACAAAAATCAAAATTGTATAAACTCTACATTATACTAAATATAAAATAAGGAGTCTCTAGCTTTAAAGATGTGCGAGACATAATAATAATAACATAATAATAATAATTTTAAAGCTGGTTTCCAATTTAGTTTTTAATCGATAACATTAAAACGATAAAAGTTATTGAATTTTTGAAACAAACTCGATCTGCACGTGCTATACACGGACCCACATAAAAAATTTCAAGTCTCTAGCTCTTACAGATTCTGACGGACGGACGGACGGATGGACGGACGGACAGACGGACAGACAGACAGACGGACAGGGCTAAATCAACTCAGCTCGTCGCCCTGATCAAGAATATATATACTTTATGGGGTTACATACATTTTAACAAAACCATTATACCCTGATTTCCCATTTTCAATGGGTTCAGGGTATAAAAGCCAGAAAAAAAAATAAATAAATACATAGTATATATAAAAAAAAAATAAAAATAATAATTACAAATATATTTAACATTGATTAACATATAAATAAATTGATTAACATATTGATTGATTAACATATATAATAAATATAAATAACTTCATTAATTACGTTATTTTAAAAAGAAGGGAGGTTGAGTATGTTACAAATAAAACAACACGTACTGTAGTGTATAATATGTAGTATATATATATGTAGTCTACATATGTAATAAAATATTGTCATATACGCAACCAATTGTAGAGTATGACAACTAACCACATAGTGACACTTTGTCGTTATGTATACAAAGCGCACTTACGTAAACACAAATGCCCGCGTAACATGATCGGCCACGTAACAGAACTGCAATATCAGCAGTTTTGCATTTGATTGCCTTTGTTGACATCTAATGTATATGCCGTCTTTCTGCTGCCACCAGCGGCAGAACTCTTTTATATGCTTATATTCATATTATGTATTTAGGCTAAGAGAATTATTTGAATAAACCAAGGAGGCATTCTCCAAGTAACAACGCAACAATACAGATGTGCGTTTCATGTACAAAGCTAAACATATATTAACTTAACTTATGTTACTTATAACAGAGTGTATGCACACCACTCCCACGTATTACCGCAACTCTTTCACTCTTTCAATTGCGGCCACTTTCTCCGGGTCCGTCACCTAATAGCCGAGATATTTTAGCTCCTTCTTAAAGAAAGGTTGTCCATGTGCTGCTGGCCTGTTTTTCCCATGACGATGATATCATCCAGGTAGGCAAACGCATGCGGCATCATTTCTGGGCCAATAACTTGGTTTAGCGCTCTTTGAAATTTGCCGGCGCCGAATGGAGCCCGAACGGCATCACCTTCCATTGGAACAGCCCTTTTCCTGGGAGTGTGAACGCCGTCAATGGCCGGCTGGATTTCTCCATCGGTATCTGCCAATACCCATCCTTCAGATCCAGGCTAGTGATGTATCGAGCCTCTCGCAGCTGGTCCAAAATGTGGTGCACCCGCGGCAGCGGATATGCGTCTTTAATCGATCGGCTGTTCAGCTGCCGAAAATCCACACACAGCCGCCATTTCCCGGTCTTCTTATTGACCATCACGATTGGCCCGCTGTGAGGACTCTTGGAAGGCTCGATGCAGCCTTTGTCGTGATCCGATGCTCCGTGATCATCGTGGTGCCCTTCACGTCCTGAAACTTCGCAAGTTCCCTCCTCAGGAACTTATCCACCTCCACATCTCATGGAGTGGTTTTTGAAGCTCCGGACTCGCCTCCATCGGCGTCTGTGGACTCACCTCAGTGCTGCTGACAGCCACTGACAACCTCTCCTCCAGCTGTCCACCAGGTTGCAGATTGGCAACAAGTCGCTGTTCGCACGCCAATGCGCCCGCATTGCCAACAAAACTCCAGGCGCTCGTTGCGGCACTCAATGGCGTAGTGGCCCTCTTGGCCACATATCCGGCATGCCCTGGTGGGGTTCTGGAATGGGTCCTTGGCGCTGGTCGAGGTCTCGTCTCCTCAACGGCCATGCTCCGGTGGTATTCCTCATCATCCGGGCTCCCAGCGTCGTTCATGACCATCAGCTGCGTCTTATTGCCTCGCTGTTGCTGCCGCAACTTTTCCCGATCCCTTTCCAGGTCCTCGAACTCGTTCGCCAGCAGCATCAGCTCCGTCAGGTTACAGAACTGATATGGACGAGCATATCATGGCCGCATCAAGGTTTGCATAACCACCATGTACACCTTGAAGGGCTCGCCCATCATCTGCCTCCGTCGCGCAACCTCGTCCTTTAGCTCCGCCATATAGTCCCTGGGCAGAAAGAATTCCTGGAAACTTCTGACAAATGTTTCCCATTTCCGGTGCCTGTTATTGGCCACGTACCATTTTAAGGCCATGCCTTTGCAGCTCTGGCATCACCGTCGGGATCAGGTCCAGATCCAGACCATATGTGTCGGCCGACCATTCCACTTGCTCCAAAAATTCCAGCGGCTTCGTTGTGCCATCGAGGCGGAAACCCCATTCTCGCACCTGCTTGGCGACCTTTGGGTACTCCAGCGCTGTGCAGCTCGGCCCCCGTGGCCGTATTTCTGGTTGCGGGGTGGTTGTGGCTCTAAACGATCCTCGTTGCGTCTCTTGCAGGCGGGCGACGGTGGCACTGGTGGATGGCATAGACAATCGTGTCACGTTCACGATCTCGTCTTGCTCACCCAGCTCGTCTTCCCCGACGGCGGTCAGCGCTTCGTCTCTCTGCGATCCAGATAGTATAAGGAATCCTTCCCTTATTCACTGTGACCCACTCGCCGAACTGCCTTCACATTGCGTCCAGAGTGCCAGTCAGACTTACGCCGAACTCGATCCCGTAGCGCAGCACACCATCCTTCTTGAGATTATACACCCAAGCTCGCACCATTTTTATTCTTTGACTCGTAATTATCGCAAGGCCCCAGTTTGGGCGCCAGTTGTAACGAACCTCGGTTTATCCCGAGTTTAAGCCGGGCCGAACTCAGCCGACTGTGCGTTCGTGCCAACAACTTTGTATGTAGCGCCTTGCGATAAATTATAATTCAGTGTTTTATGGTTTGCGATTCGTATATTCTCTCACTTATTTGATGCTTATTTACACGTTATATGTGTTTACAATCTAACGATTAGTAAAGCACACCTTTTCACAGGATCGCAGGTAGACGTTTTAGCGCACTCTGGCGAACGGTACTGCACTCTTGTGTCTCCATGGATCCGCTTGAGCACTCCAGGTGACGCCAGGATCCACAATAGCGCCGATAGCGCTTCGCTCGGCTGTTGCAGTGACTCCTACGGCTGGATACGCTCACAAGCACACCTTGAGATCTTCTCAAGCTACAGTCACCACTCTTACGCACAGCTACGCAAACGTTACCTCTACTCCTGTCCTCCTCCTCCTAATGTCCTTCCTGTGTCCGTGTAGAGCCCATGTCCTTAATAGGCGTCTGGGGAAATCCCTCGTAGATATCCTTTTCCCACAATGTCCTTCCACTTGAATTCCTTGGCAGCGATTTCCTTCCAAAATCACTGCTCCTTGGCTGATCACTTCTTCACTCGCGTTTTGTTCCTTCGGCACTCAATACTTTCACTTTCCTCTTCACTTTTTGACTATCCCTTTGTTTGACTTTGTTTAATTATTAATATATTTTACTGAATTTTTAGTTGTAGATTATAAACTAATGAACATATTATAATTTTTGATTGTTAAATGAAGTCAATACATTAGATAACAAAACAGTATTAAAGTTTTGGTTAATTTCTTGCTATAAATATGTTTTATTCGTTCCCAAAGAAAAAAGTTGCTGCTGTACAAAGACATTATTGGTACACTGTACATAAGTTACGAGCAACACATGCACACACACATACATACACACATACGCGCGCACGCATAAGTACGCGCTCTTGTAACTGCGCAGCTAGCGCACTGCTTGAGCGACTGGCCTTGGGCTGGAATATGCCCAGAACATAAGAAATTAAATGTTTAATAATTTTTTTTGTGGATAGACTGTCTTTATCAAAATCTCAGAGCGTGATTATGTCATGCCTAAACACAAGTCGGTATTATTTTAAATAACTTTTTTACAAATGTGGTGGGAAAGTAAGCGAAGGGGGTATGGCACCCAAAATATGACAAAAATCAAAATTGTATAAATTACACTTGTACGATATAATTTATAATTTTATAACTGAATTTCAATAACATTAAAACGATAATAGTTATTGACTTTAGTTTTGTTGACACGCGCAGATCGAGTTTGTTTCAAAAAATCGATATCTATCTCCGTTTTAATAATATCCATTAAAAACGGTATCGATTATAAAATTATATCTCGTTCATCTTTAGTGTAAGAGCCTTCAAATTTTGCATTTAGTTTCATGTGTACTTTATATAATTTTGATTTTTTTTTTATTTTGGATACCGCCCCTTCCTCCCAAATCGCAAAAAACGTATTTGAGATACTAGAGACAATTTCGCAAAAAACGTATTTGAAATATTAAAGACTTGTGCATTGGCAACTACACGCATATGAATGACATAATCTTGGATGATTAGGTCCATCTACAAGTCCATCTAAAAAAAATGTTATTCAACAATCAAGTTTCCATAAAATAGCCCTACTGCAGCCCAAGCGCAGTCGCAGCATAAGCTGTGCAGTTAGCAGACTGTATGCTTATGAGTGCATGTGTGTATGTGTGTGTGCTTTGTTGTAAAATAAACATAGAATGTTTGGAATCTTCGCAGGGTTCAGGGGATCTCCTAGTCGAGCAGTCTCGACTAGAGCTCCCTTACTTGTTATACCCTGAACCCATTGAAAATGGGTAATCAGGGTATAATGGTTTTGTTAAAATGTATGCAACAGGTTGAAGGAGGCGTGGCAGACCAATTGTATATATATTAAAGTATATATATTCTTGCTCAGGGCGACGAACTCAGTCGATATAGCCATGTCCGTCTGTCCGTATGTGTGAGCTCGTCGATAGCAGAGCATATTAGAGCTAGAGCCGTGAAATTTTGTACGTAGGTCCCTATAACGCGCAGATCGAGTTTGTTTCAAAAATTCGAAAACTATTATCGTTTATCGATTTAAAGCATTATTCAGTTATTAAATTATATATCCTCAACATTGAAGCTAGAGTCTAAAAATTTTGCATTTCATGACAATGAGTTGAAATAACGATGAGCTGAGTTGAAATAACTCATCATCCTTATTATCGATAAAAATCGATACCTTTTCTTCGTTTTTGCTTACCGTAAGAGCTAGAGACTTCAAATTTACTGTGTAGATCAGTGTAATGAATACGGAGATTTTGTAATCTTTGGATTTTAGATGCCACGCCCCCTTCGCCATCAATTTGCAAAATCCGTATTTCAAATACTAGAAACTTGTGCTTTGGCAAATACACACATATGACTGATAATCACGCTGTGAAAGTTTGATTAAGAAAGTCCATCCACAAAAAAAGTTATTAAATATTTAATTTCCCATACAATATGCATATTGCAACCCAAGCGCAGTCGCTGCTTCAACTGCGCAGTCAGCAGAGTGCATGCTTATGCGTGCGTGCGTATGCATGTGTGTGTGTGTGTATGTGTCTCGCAATATTTTTATATGTAAAATAAGCATATCATGTTGGGAAGATTGGATCTTCGCAGGGTTCAGGGTATCTCGTAGTCGAGCTGTCTCGACTAGAGCACTCTTACTTGTTTTTATTTTGTGGCTTGCAATATGGCTGTGTTCATAGGATACTAACACACTCGACGGACTGGCGGAGTTAGCTAGATTGATTCAGATTCTCTTCCTGATGATTAATATGTTTACTTTATAGGGGCTTCCACTCCTTGCAGTTTCACAAAACAAATATACCGAGAATTCCAAGGAGAGTTCAAGTTCGAAAGTGTTTGACGTGCATTGTTTGTGCTCCGTAATTTTGATTCATTTTTAAATATTTTTTTGCCTTTAAAATTACAGTGTGTTGTGATTTTGTTAATTAAGCCATAAGGCTTTGTTTTTACTGTGCAAGAAGTAATCTGTGCTTTGTGCTATTTTAAAAGTCTTTCTATTTGAAAGTTTTGTTAGCGTTGGTAACTATATTTTGCTTGGAATTTATTTTCCACACTTCTTTTGGCGCTCTCGTCTTTTGTTTTGGTTTCACTCTTTTTACATTTGTTAGAGCAAATGTATTAGTGTTATCACTCAAAATCATACTTGAGTTGTTTGTGTTTATCACTAAATTAACTTCGTTTTGTGCAAGAATTTCTCTCGATCTTTATCAGCTGTTTGTTGTTGGACCCGCTCTCACAACTCACTAAACCTCTCTTTGTTGTTTCTATTATTTATTTTTTTAACTGTTTCTTACGTTTCGGTTGCTTAACCCCAATTGCCAATATGACATGCTGCCAAAAATCATGCACAATGCAATTTGTTAGTTGCTGGTTGTGTGAGAATTTGATGCACACAAAGTGTGCTGGGCTCACCGGATGCGACTACGATAAAATCTTGTCCAAATTGGTTGTGGTGGTTTACGCTGGTCTTGTCCAATTGTCCTTCTCCCACTCTTACTATAACTACTTTATCTGTCGCTTCTCCTCGAAAGCAAGTTTTCCTATCAAGGCTTTCATCTGACACGACATGTGAAGCTATTATCTGCTTTTATTGCTAGTAAATCTGCAGCCAAAGTTTTTATTTCGAAGTTTAATTTCGCGACTCCTCGTGAAATTTCTTCATTTAAAATCAATGTGCCCGCTGAATTTTTCACAACTATATGTGACTCCAAATTTTGGCCACCTAATGTAGTTGTGCTTGAATTCAAACACAAGAATCGGAATAGGTTGTCTCCAATATCGTTAAATCCTACTTCGGTTCAATCTTTTTCTAATATGGTAACAAAAAACTGAATTTTGCACAATCTTCTCCGCAACTGTCTTTGATATATCAAAATGTTCGCGGCCTAAATTCTAAACTCAGAAGACTATTTTTGAGTAGTTTTTGTATAAATTCGGAAATTATTGCTCTCACTGAAACGTGGCTAAGTCCGAATGTTTATAATAGTGAGATTCTCTCTAATGATTTCACCATTTATAGACACGATCGATTGATACGTAGAGGTGGTGGTGTCTTGATTGGTGTTAAATCCAATATCCTCTCAGAATCTTTTATTTTTTCGTTACCTCATGATGCTGAGATTATTGGAGTTAAAATAACTCTTCCATCGTGTTCCCTATTTATTACTTGTTCAAGTTTATGCTCAACATATAACTAGCATTAAAGAAATTTATGGACATGTTAATGATAACGATTTGTTTTTTTGTGTTGGGTGACTTCAATATACCTAACACTTCTTGGTCCTCCAGTCCAAACTTTAATTTTCTTATTCCTACATTAGATCATTACCTTTTCAATGAATTATTCTCGCTTTCTATGTTTCAGATGAACTCTATTTCTAATCATCTGAATCGTTCACTTGATCTAGTTTTTATTAATGATGACTCTAGCATTACTGTCTCTAGATCATCACTTTTTTGTATACCTGAGGACATACATCATCCCACTTTGGAGGTACAATTATCCATAAGTACTCCTCCAGTTTTCACACCTACAATTTTAAAACAACGTGATTGTTATAATAAGTGTAATTTTGTTTTGCTTAATCAACTTATTAATGCAACAGATTGGTCTCCCTTATATAAGTCAGTTGACATTAATTTAGCAACAACTTTCTTCTATAACACTTAAAATTCTCTTTTATATGAGTGTGTTCCTATGTGTCTCCCTATGCCCGTTTCTAATAAAGCACCCTGGTTTACTCAGACTCTTTCTAATTTAAAAAATATTAAGTCTAAATATTTTAAAAAATTTAAAAAGTCTGGTTCGAATGTAGACTGGTCTAAATATTCCATAGCCAAGTCGAATTTTAATATTTTAAATTCTCGGTGTTATGAGAATTACCTTTTTCGTTGCAAAACGCAGTTTGTTCGTGATCCTAAGCAATTCTATTCATTCGTAAACATGAAGAGTAAATCTTCTAGTTTACCTTCCTCATTATACTCATTCACAAAGTGAAATGAGTATATTGGTTATGTGCAATGTCCGTCACGCTGTCCGTCCGTCTGTCCGTCTGTCCGTATGAACGCAAACCATTTGCACAGTTATGAATCTAGAGATTTAAAATTTGAAATATATATTCTCGTGTATACCCTCGAATTATAAAGAGTGAAGATTTTCCCGATACGCCCACTACGGAAAATGCATTTTCCGACATCTCAGAAATGCTACTTCAGGAAGTGCTAGAGAGTTGCAATTTGGAATGTAGACTCGTGTTAACAACTCAAGTTGAAAAAGCTATAGCGGATGTATCTACGCTTTTTGGGGGCGTGGCAAATCGGATAAAGCTGTATCTTCTACAGTTTTAAAGCTAGAACGCCCAAATTTGGCACGTAGGTTACTGCTTAGATCCTATGAAGATCGAACAAAGAATTATATATCCACGTCTACTAGGGGCGTGGCGAATCGGATCTGACTATATAGTGATTTTTCAAATTCTGTAATATTTTATTTATTTTGAGCACTATGAATGCTCGACTCTTGAAACTTGGTATATATACTCGGGTAGACATTCCAAGTTGAAATATATATGGCGGCTATATCTACGCTCATAGGGCGCATGGCCAACCGCAAAAGCTAATAGCTGCCACAGTTTTAGAGCTAGAAGCAAAAAGCTGCTCTATCGATGACTCAAAAATAATTTTTACGCCCCTTTTGGGCATGTCCGACTAAAAAATACGCTGTAATTTTCGTATTTTTTTAGTGTAAGCATCCAAATTTCACACTTACGTTACTCTTCACTATTTCTAAGAACTGACCAAAAATTATATGTCTACGCCCACTGGGGGCGTGGCAAATCGGGATAAACTGTACGTATTTCCGATTCTCAGGGAGAAAATCAAAATTTTATTGGCAATGGGCGTGAGCTGTGCGGGTGTGAATGAGTATTCCGCAGTCGGTAGCGCCCGACTGCAACGTTCTTACTTGTTATACTCATTCACAAAGTGAAATGAGTATATTGGTTTTGTGCAATGTCCGTCACGCTGTCCGTCCGTCTGTCCGTCTGTCCGTATGAACGCAAACCATTTGCACAGTTTTGAAGCTAGAGAGTTGAAATTTGGAATATATACTCGTGTATACCCTCGAATTATAAAGTGTCAAGATTTTCCCGATACGCCCACTAGGGGCGTGGCAAATCGGAAAATGCATTTGCCCATATCTCAGAAACACTACTTCTAGAAGTGCTAGAGAGTTGCAATTTGGAATGTAGACTTGTGTTGACAACTCAAGTTGAAAAAGCTATGGCGGATATATCTACGCCCATTGGGGGCGTGGCAAATCGGATAAAACTGTATCTTCTACAGTTTTAAAGCTAAAACGCCCAAATTTGGCACGTAGGTTACTGATACGATCCTATGAAGATCGACCAAAAATCTATATATCCACGCCTACTAGGGGCGTGGCAAATCGGATCTGACTATATAGTGATTTTTCAAATTCTGTAATATTTTGAGCACTATTGATGCTAGAGACTTGAAACTTGGTATATATACTCGGGTTGACAACCCAAGTTGGAAAAAATATGGCGGATATATCTACGCCCATAGGGGGCGTGGCGAACCGCAAAAGTTTGTAGCTCCTACAGTTTTAGAGCTAGAAGCTTCAAAATTGGATGGTAAGTTACTGGTGAGCTCCTCTATCGATGCGCTAAAAATAATTTTTACGCCCCTTATGGGGTATGCTCGGCTAAAAAATACCCTGTAATTTTCGCATTTTTTGAGTGTAAGCATCCAAATTTCACACTTACGTTACCCTTCACTACTTCTAAGAACTGGCCAAAAATTATATGTCTACGCCTACTGGGGGCGTGGCAAATCGGCAAATCCGATTCTCAGTGAGAAAATCAGAATTATATACAGATATTACTGCTGATCTCCTCTATTGATTTCCAAAAAATTATATATGTACAACCCAATTGTGGGCGTGGCAATGGGCGTAATCTGTGGGGGTGTGAATGAGTATCCCGCAGTCGGTAGCGCCCGACTGCAACGTTCTTACTTGTTATACTCATTCACAAAGTGAAATGAGTATATTGGTTTTGTGCAATGTCCGTCACGCTGTCCGTCCGTCTGTCCGTCTGTCCGTATGAACGCAAACCATTTGCACAGTTTTGAAGCTAGAGAGTTGAAATTTGGAATATATACTCGTGTATACCCTCGA
The DNA here is from genome assembly GCA_037075265.1 of Drosophila nigricruria. NCBI lineage: Eukaryota > Metazoa > Arthropoda > Insecta > Diptera > Drosophilidae > Drosophila > Drosophila nigricruria. The sequence continues at coordinate 541,899 of JBAMCI010000058.1, forward strand.
ATTATAAAGTGTCAAGATTTTCCCGATACGCCCACTAGGGGCGTGGCAAATCGGAAAATGCATTTGCCCATACCTCAGAAACACTACTTCTAGAAGTGCTAGAGAGTTGCAATTTGGAATATATACTCGTGTTGACAACCCAAGATCAAAAAGCTATGGCGGATATATCTACGCCCATTGGGGGCGTGGCAAATCGGGTAAAACTGTATCTTCTACAGTTTTAAAGCTAAAACGCCCAAATTTGGCACGTAGGTTACTGATATGATCCTATGAAGATCGACCAAAAATCTATATATCCACGCCTACTAGGGGCGTGGCAAATCGGATCTGACTATATAGTGATTTTTCAAATTCTGTAATATTTTGAGCACTATTGATGCTAGAGACTTGAAACTTGGTATATATACTCGGGTTGACAACCCAAGTTGGAAAAGATATGGCGGATATATCTACGCCCATAGGGGGCGTGGCAAACCGCAAAAGTTTGTAGCTCCTACAGTTTTAGAGCTAGAAGCTTCAAAATTAGATAGTAAGTTACTGGTGAGCTCCTCTATCGATGACCCAAAAATAAATTTTACGCCCCTTATGGGGTATGCCCGGCTAAAAAATACCCTGTAATTTTCGCATTTTTTGAGTGTAAGCATCCAAATTTCACACTTACGTTATTCTTCACTACTTCTAAGAACTGGCCAAAAATTATATGTCTACGCCTACTGGGGGCGTGGCAAATCGGGAAAAACTATACGTTTTTCCGATTCTCAGTGAGAAAATCAGAATTATATAGAGATATTACTGCTGATCTCCTCTATTGATTTCCAAAAAATTATATATGTACAAACCAATTGTGGGCGTGGCAATGGGCGTGATCTGTGGGGGTGTGAATGAGTATCCCGCAGTCGGTAGCGCCCGACTGCAACATTCTTACTTGTTTTTTTTTGGATTGGACAAAACTTGTAATGATTATGATTCCTCTGATCTTTTTGCAGACTTTTTCCAATCCACTTACTCGTCGTTAGATCAATATATCAATTCATACCCTTACTTAATTTCTACAACTAATATTATTAATGCTTCTAATGTTTCCCCAGCTTCTCTGGTTTCAGCCATTCGGTCATGGAAATCATCTTTTTCTCCTGGAGCTGATAATATTCCCAGTTGTGTAATTAAAGAATGTAGTGGTTCGCTTCAGACACCATTACGAAAACTATTTAATCGCTGGAAACCTCTGTTTTTCCGTCCATTTCGAAAGAGTCTTTCATCATCCCTCTATATAACAAGTAAGATCGTTGCAGTCGGGCGCTACCGACTGCGGGATACTCATTCACACCCCCACAGATCACGCCCATTGCCACGCCCACAATTGGTTTGTACATATATAATTTTTTGGAAATCAATAGAGGAGATCAGCAGTAATATCTGTATATAATTCTGATTTTCTCACTGAGAATCGGAAAAACGTATAGTTTTTCCCGATTTGCCACGCCCCCAGTAGGCGTAGACATATAATTTTTGGCCAGTTCTTAGAAGTAGTGAAGGGTAACGTAAGTGTGAAATTTGGATGCTTACACTCAAAAAATGCGAAAATTACAGGGTAATTTTTAGCCGGGCATACCCCATAAGGGGCGTAAAAATTATTTTTGGCGCATCGATAGAGGAGCTCACCAGTAACTCAATTATCCAATTTTGAAGCTTCTAGCTCTAAAACTGTAGGAGCTACAAACTTTTGCGGTTTGCCACGCCCCCTATGGGCGTAGATATATCCGCCATATCTTTTCCAACTTGGGTTGTCAACCCGAGTATATATACCAAGTTTCAAGTCTCTAGCATCAATAGTGCTCAAAATATTACAGAATTTGAAAAATCACTATATAGTCAGATCCGATTTGCCACGCCCCTAGTAGGCGTGGATATATAGATTTTTGGTCGATCTTCATAGGATCGTATCAGTAACCTACGTGCCAAATTTGGGCGTTTTAGCTTTAAAACTGTAGAAGATACAGTTTTACCCGATTTGCCACGCCCCCAATGGGCGTAGATATATTCGCCATAGCTTTTTCAACTTGAGTTGTCAACACCAGTATATATTCCAAATTGCAACTCTCTAGCACTTCTAGAAGTAGTGTTTCTGAGGTATGGGCAAATGCATTTTCCGATTTGCCACGCCCCTAGTGGGCGTATCGGGAAAATCTTGACACTTTATAATTCGAGGGTATACACGAGTATATATTCCAAATTTCAACTCTCTAGCTTCAAAACTGTGCAAATGGTTTGCGTTCATACGGACAGACGGACAGACGGACAGACGGACGGACAGCGTGACGGACATTGCACAAAACCAATATACTCATTTCACTTTGTGAATGAGTATAAAAAAGGCGGGAGGTCTGACATTTCTAATTATAGAGGTATTGCAAAACTATCTGCTATTCCGAAATTATTTGAAAAAATAATAACATCTACCTTACAACATTTTTGTAAATCGATTATTTCACCATTGCAGTATGGTTTTGTTCGAAATCGATCTACTTCTACTAATATATTAGAATTTACTTCCGTAGTCAATGACAGTTTTTTAAATAAAATGCAAACTGATGTTGTATATACTGATTTCAGTAAAGCATTTGACTCACACCCTAAACTTCTTTCTTAGATATCATCGTAATCAAAGGATAGAACCAAAAGAGTTGTGTTGAGAACAGCATTTTCGAAACGTGTTTTCGTTTCGTCGGGTGTACCTCGGAGTAGTCATTTGGGCCCTTTACTTTATTCCCTATTTATAAATGACCTTCCAAACCGTATATCGAATTCAAAGATATTTGTGTACGCAGATGACGTAAAACTTTGTCTTTCGTATGCTAATTCACTTGATCATCTACGCCTACAAGATGATCTTAATTCCTTCTAACTTTGGTGTGTGGCTAATCGGTTACATTTAAATTGTTCTAAATGTATGACAATGACCTTCTGTCGTACTATTCCATATATTGCTAATTATTCAATTAATAATTATTCATTGCAACGTATTTTTTCAGTCAAAGATCTTGGTGGACTTTTTGACTTGAAACTCAAATTAAATTCTCATATCGCAAATAAATGAAGCCAAAAGTGTTCTTGGCTTTATTAAATGTTGGGCAAAAGAATTCAAGGATCTATTCATAACCAAACTTCTTTATGTTTCGCTGGTACGACCTATTTTAGAATATTTTTCAATTATATGGTCCAGAAACAGTTTCTACTCTTTGCCTTACGAGATCTAAACTAGGACCCTCAATCTTCGTTTACCGTCTTATGTTAGTAGGCTTCTTGTTATTGATCTTCCATCATTAATCAATCGTAGAACTATCCTGTGGATTGTTTTTCTAAATATTTGATTATGCGTAATATTTGTCATGCCTGTTATTGCAACTTAATTTTTCGGTTCCTTCCAGAAAAACCAGACACTTTCGTCCGTGTGCACCTCGGATCATTCTTTGCATAGCGCACTTCACGTTTTATGTGTTAATTACAATAAATTTTATCACGTGTTTTCCTCTGAACTCTCTCTACCTTTAATTAAATCCTTGCTTTCAGGTCATCTTAGGGAAATCACACACAGTGCCCAGGAGTGAGCAGGTGCACAAATTGACGACCGGCAAGATCTTCAACATTGTGGAGTGATTTCCGAATCCTTTCTATTATTTATTTTTATACCCTGAACCCATTGAAAATGGGAAAACAGGGAATAATGGTTTTGTTAAAATGTATGTAACAGGCAGAAGGATGCGTGGCAGACCCCATAAAGTATATATATTCTTGATCAGGGCGACGATCTGAGTTGATACAGCCATGTCCGTCTGTCCGTCCGTCCGTCCGTCCGTTTGTCTGTCCGTCTGTCCGTATGTTTGAACGCGTCGATCTCAGAATCTGTAAGAGCTAGAGACTTGATATTTTTTATGTAGGTCCGTGTATAGTACGCGTAGATCTAGTTTGTTTAAAAAATTCGATAACTTTGATCGTTTTAATGTTAATGATTAAACACAAAATCGAAAACCAGATATAAACAATTTGTCACATCTTTCAAACTAGAGACTTCCTTTTTTTTGTATATAGCTTCATGTGGAGTTTTTACAATTTTTATTTTTTTTTGTTATAATTTGTATGCCACGCTCTTTTCGCTCCAAATTCTCAAAAAACTACTACTTCGGCAAATAGACACATATGATTGACATAAACACGCTCTGAAAGTTTGATTAAAAAAATCCATCTACAAAGAAACTTATTCAACAATTAAGTTTTCATAATATAGCCTTACTGCAGCCCGAGCGCAGTCGCTGCGTAAACTGCGCAGTCAGCAGAGCGCTCGCTTATGCGTGTGTGCGTATGTGTGTGTGTGTGTCTATGTGTTGCTCGTAATGTATTCATATTAAGAGAAGTGTAGAACGTTTGGAATATCGGCCCTTCGAGGGGCTCAGGGGATCTCCTAGTCGGGTACTCCCGACTAAAGCTTTCTTACTTGTTCTCTCTCTTCTTATTCTGTTTGCTTTTATTAATATTTATACTCATTCACAAAGTGAAATGAGTATATTGGTTTTGTGCAATGTCCGTCACGCTGTCCGTCCGTATGAACGCAAACCATTTGCACAGTTTTGAAGCTAGAGAGTTGAAATTTGGAATATATACTCGTGTATACCCTCGAATTGTAAAGTGTCAAGATTTTCCCGATTCGCCCACTAGGGGCGTGGCAAATCGGAAAATGCATTTTCCGATATCTCAGAAACAATACTTCTAGAAGTGCTAGAGAGTTTCAATTTGGAATGTAGACTTGTGTTGACAACTTAAGATGAAGAAGCTATGGCGGATATATCTACGCCCATTGGGGGCGTGGCAAATCGGGTAAAACTGTATCTTCTACAGTTTTAGAATTAGAACGTCCAAATTTGGCACGTGATTACTGCTACAATTCTATGACAATCGACTACAAAACTATATGTCCACGCCTATTAGGGGCGTGGCAAATCGGATCTGACTATATAGTGATTTTTCAAATTCTGTAATATTTTGAGCACTATGAATGCTAGTCTTGAAACTTGGTATATATACTCGGGTTGGCAACCCAAGTTGAAAAAGATATGGCGGATATATCTACGCCCATAGGGGCGTGGCAAACCGCAAAAGCTTATAGCTCCTACAGTGGATGTGAATTCACATACTCCACACCTACATAAAATACCCCCATCGAGTTGGTGGTATTATTGAAATATTTGTTCTGTTCACTTAGGCTATAAAACTTATTTGTTTAGTTTATCTTTAAGTTTGACTCTCGTGTTGTCAATTTGCTTTTTAAATAAATAAATAAATAAATAGAAAAAGCTATTAAATATTTACGATTTAATTCAATAATATTCTATATATATATATATTTTACCTGCAATAAAACGAATCGTAAAACATTAAAGTAAATTACTAAAATTATTTTGCAACTCATATAATCCACTAAAATATATTTTAAAAAAAAACTCACTTTTGAACTCCATACGTATTGATTTAATTTTCTCCAAAATAACGGGTTCTAACTGGTGTAATCGACGCTCCTCGCCTCGATGTGCATCCTCTAAATAACAAGTTTCAATCAGAGTCCGATTTATTATCCCTGGTTCAACATCAGGGTAAATAATTTCTTCAAGAAGTGGAATGTTGTGTTCTTCAGTGTCTTGCATTATGAAGTTAATGTCTATCAAAAAATTATATCAAGATAATGAAAAGTACGATAAAATATAGTCACATTCTAATTGAGTTTTTAATCTATGTATACATAGATTTAACATAAATTATATAAAATTAACAAAATATTTTCTTTTTTTTTTTTAAATCGCAACAGGCTAGTGACTTAGAATTTAATACTAAAAAGTTAAAATTTTAAATGAATAATCGCGTTCACTACTCAAGATTAAAATAAGTAAGAGTTCTCTAGTCGAGACTGCTCGACTAGGAGATCCCCTGAACCTTACAGAGAGCCGATATTCCAAACATTCTATGCTTCTTTTATAAATACATTACGAGCAGCACGACACACACATACGCACGCACGCATATATCCGCGGTCTGCAGCGACAGCGCTTAGGCTTCAATATGCCGCCGCTTTCATATATACGACCGGATTTAATGATTTCCCATTTTCAATGGGTTCAGGCTATAAAAAATGTTTAGCAGATAGATCTACTGCACATTGGCGGCATGGCATGGTAGGGCATGGTAGAGCTGCATATTCTACAGTTTTAGAGCTGTAAAGTTACAAATCTGGCCGGGGTGCAGACTCAGTCTCCCAGGACCAGCACCTACAAGAATATTTGTTAAGTGCGGGGACGGGGACTTAAGGGAAGGGAAAGGGGGTCTTTTTGGTTAATTCAAACTATTGCTCGCAAAATCTAAGTGTTGGAGTCGGGGCTATCTGCATGACCAAACGCGGACTTTGCCTCGTCTCTACTTTGGATTGGTTTCTATTTTTGATACAGTAGAACGGCTGGCCGAGTAACAAGCACAGCGTCGCCGCTGACGTTCTCTCTAGGCCGCGCCGTTTTTATGCCGGGGTTATCCGCACGGCGAACGGGACTTTGCCTCGCCCAAACTACTGCTCAAAACTACTTCGGATTAGTGGCGGCCGCCAACGGGGTTCACGTCGGCCGGCGCGCGATTTGTTAGAATGGCGTTTCAGCCGGCTTTGTTAAAGTAAAAATCAGATCTGTTAGATTATCTAATTTTCTTATTTATTATTAGTTTACACCTTCTTCTTATTATACCTTGGCTGCCGGTCGAGCCCTGTCGCACCGGTCACGTGTCCACATAACCTTATTTCCCCGTCGGCGGCGCCCCGCGCTCGCTGATCTTATATCTTTTCCTTTTCCTTTTCGACCGTCTTGGTCGCGTGCCAAAAACTAATTCACCTTAAGCCCTTGATTCTACCACACTCGAGCCGCCCGATCGCCTCGGCGACGCAACTCACCACAGCGCTCGCTCCCCACGGTGGAGCTTTCACCATGCTGCGCAGAGTTGCATCGCCGATCGTCGGCGCGCACTCGAGCTGTTACATTCAAATTCAAATATGTTGCGTTCCTTGCGTCTTAACTTAAAACTATGTTGAGCTCCTTGCGTCTTAATTCTAACTTAAAACTATGTTGCGCTCCTTGCGTCTTATTTCTAACTTAAAACTATGTTCTATGATTACTAATTACATAACTGACAATATACTACTACTCTGGCAGCCGCCTTACACCCCCCCCCTTTTTTCCGCAAAGCGACGACGACCCCGCCATTGGCTGCCACCGTCACGTTGTCTTTTGCGTCCTCCATCTCGACGCGGAACCTTGTGCGCCTGTGCCGCCTGTGTTGCGTGTCGATTTCCCTGCGCAGTAATGCCACCAGGGGGCGGCTAAGCATCATCCACGGGGGAAAGATTTTCCAGTTTGATGGGACCAGCGCGGGCATCTCCTCTCCCGGATCTGCCGCCTCAGGGAATATGTCGGCTAGATCCGGCTCCCACCCTTCCAGGATATCGGCCATGTCCGACAACAAATTGTCCTCGTCTTCCGCCAGGATCATCGGCCCCGTCTGGTCTCTTGGGATCGGCCGTTGATCCGCCGCCTGTCGTTCTTCGTCCTGCATCCTCTTCTTTTGTTGGACGGGCTCGCCGGAGCTTCGATCCCGGGCGCAGGTTGATCGTCCCCTTCGTCTTGGGCGTTTGCGCCTACGCGCTCGTCCTCCCTCGGCCGGTCGTTGCTCCGAGAAGTGAGGTCTGGACAGAATCTTCTCGTTGTTGACCGCTCCCGGCGTGTAGCGTATACTGACCCGGGGAAATACGCTTTGTTGGTCCACCTCCGGCCGCGCTCCATCGAAGCGGCGCCGGAAAAGGGGACCTTCCTCCTCGTCGCTTGTCGCCGGCTCAAATCGAGCGACTCCGGCGGGGCTTTGCTCGCCTCTCCTCGTCCAAAGTCTCCTCCCCTGGTCCTCCGACCATCCGTCTTCATTCTGTGCTGCGGCTGCCGGAGCGAGAGTGGTGACGGAGGGACAACCTTCCCCGCCGTCATCCCACTCTTTCTCATCCACCGCGCACGTCGCTGAACTCGCCGTGACGATCGTGGGATGCTCCAACTCCTCCTCACTTGCTGTCCAAGGCGTCGGGCTTGCCCATCGTCCCGTCCCTTCTTCCTCGGAGACGGTGTTTATGTCCGGCTCCGGGAGAGCTTGTAGGATGGGTGGTGATGGTGGTTCCTCTACGTACGGGGGCGACGGCCGGGATTCTGGCACTTTTACAAAGATGGTGGTTACTTCTGCTCGTACGAGCATCACCGAGCCATCTAGTCTTTCTGCCACGTTCGTCGTCGTGGTATAAACCGTGAGGAGGAATGGCGGCGGACCCTGTTCCTCGCGCGGTCTGTAATAATCCCGGCCCTGCCTGGGATCACCTCGCCGACCATGTGCCTGCGCTCCGGGAAAGGGTTCGGTATCGTCGCTGCTTACGTCTTCGACGAATACCGGCTCGTCCTCCGGCACATCTTCGTCCACATCCATCAATTCCTCTTCTTCCGCTTCTTCTTCTCCGTTTTCTTCCTCCTCGCCGCTCACTTCTTCTTCGTTTACTTCCTCCTCGCCGCTCACTTCTTCTTCGAGGTCCGTCTCTGCCTCGAAGTCCATCTCGGCTTCCTCCTCGCTGCTGATATTGATAACTTCTCCATCCATCTGTAACTTATTTTCATTAATTACTATTCTTAATTACTCCTCCCGGCACGGCTAACAACTACTAAAGTTAATTATTGTTACAATTCGGGATCGTTAAGAGTTAGAATTAGTAAAGTAAAGTTACATAACAAAAAAAATCTTTAAGGATCTGATGCATCGCCATCGATGCCACTCCTGTAGTCGTCGAGTCTTCCTTCATCATTCATCTTTCCAGTGTTGTCATCTGCGGATCCCACGTCGTTCTCATTGTCGTCCTGATGGAATGGCTTCAGCTGCGCTATGTTGGCCACCCTTCGTTTGCGCTCGCCCTGCTTCGAGAGACGCTCGATAATGGGGGAGATGAATTTGACGACCTTGTAGGGACCGTCAAACTTAGGTGCCAACTTCGCAGCAAAGCCCTCCGCTGCGTTAGAGAGTTGGTGCTGCCTATTTCCATTCCATTCCCGTCGACGCCGGTTGTAGTGACGTCCTTGGTCACGAACTTTGATGACCCTCGATAAACTGCGCTATCATCGTTTTTACTGTGCGATTCGTCCTCTCTGTTGGGTTTTCCTGCGGAGAGTATGGAGCCGTGTGCTGGAGTTCCACCCCTAAGGATTCCATGAACGAGCGGAAACTCCTACTTGCGAACTGCACTCCATTATCGCAGACTAGCGTTCTCGGCACTCCAAATCTGCTCAGAATACGCTCTCGAAACGCCATCTGTAGGAGCGCCGTCGTCGCTCTCCTCAGAGGTACCAGCTCCACACAACATGGTGTTGCCCCGTTTCGAACGCGGCAAAAGACCCACAAAATAGGCACACAACACGGCCATGGGCTCAGCCACTTGTCTCGTTAGCATCTGGCCGGCTGGTTTTTGTTGCTCGCTTTTGAACTTCTGGCACGTTTCGCAGCGTTTCACATACTTGGCGGCATCTCGAAACATGCCTGGCCAATAATATCTTTGGGCCAGCCTGGCTGCCGTCTTCCTCACACCTTGTTGTCCGGCCGTGGGAGCGTCGTGGCACTCTCGCAGCACCCTGATCCTCTGACCGGTGGGGACGCAAAGCTTCCAGGGTATGTAGTCCTCTTCATCTGTGCGGTGTCCCAGGTTTCGATACAACTGTCCGTTTTCCTCGACGTAGTCCGTGAATTTCGCTGGCTCTTTCGCGATCCTCTCGCGCATCCTCCCGATCCATTTGCAGGGGAGCTCCGCTACCACTGCTTGTTGACAGATCTCTAAAGGTTGCCGGGAGAGAGCGTCGGCCACCACATTCAGTTTCCCTCGTCGATAATGGACATCGAATTGGTACTGCTGCAATTCCAGTGCCCAACGGGCGATCCTGCCGGTAGGGCTCTCTATTGAGTTTAGCCACTTTAAAGCGAGGTGATCCGTCACCACGTCGAACCTGTAGCCTTCGAGGTAGCATCGCATTTTCCTAATCGCCCATACGATTGCCAGGCACTCCTTCTCTGTGGCCGAATAATTCACCTCCGCCTTCAGCAACTTTCGACTGGCGTACTTGGCCGAGAAGTCGGGACACGCCAAAACGGGCGCCGTCGTTAAGTTCTCCTTGAGCTTCCCCAAGGCTTCCTCCTGGTCCTCGCTCCATACCCACTTCTGGCCCTTCTTGAGGAGCGACGTCATTGGCTGGACCAGCGACGCGAAGTTTGGCACGAACCGACGGTACCAGGACGCCATCCCCAAGCATTGCCGCAACTCCTTTAGATTGGTAGGAGCCGGGAGCTTCTGTATCGCCTCCACCTTTGCTGGATCGGTGCAAATTCCTTCACCGCTGATCACGTGTCCCAGATACGCCAGCCTTTCTCTGAAGAAACTGCACTTCCTCCTGTTCAACTTGAGGTTCGCCGCCCTCAATCGGCGGAACACCTCCTTCAAATTAGCCACATGCTCTTCTTTGGTGGCTCCGATCACCACGATGTCGTCTAGATAGGCGAACGCATGGGGCTCCATTTCGGGTCCGATGACCGTATCCAGCGCTCTCTGGAACGTCGCACCGGCCGATTGCAAACCGAATGGCATCACCCGCCAGTGGAGTAAACCTCTTCCGGGCACGGTGAAGGCTGTGCATTCTCGGCTATCTGCCGTCATGGGGATCTGCCAATAACCGGTCTTGAGGTCCAACGTCGAGATGAAACGAGCGTGGCGCAACTTCTCCAGGATGTGATTGATCCTAGGAACAATATAAGCATCTGGAATCGAGTGCGCATTGAGCTGTCGGTAGTCTACGCACATGCGCCAATCTCCAGTCTTTTTCCTTACCAAGACTATTGGTGCACTGTGCGGACTTCGCGACGGCTCAATGGCCCCCACTCGAAGCAGCTCATCTATCTGCTCGTCAATCACCTTGCTCATAGCCGGATTCTTGGGATAATATCGCTGCTTCAGTGGCTTATTATCCCTCATCCTGATGCTATGCTCCGCTATGTGAGACACCCCCTCTAGGTTCTCAAACAGCGCCAGTTCCTTTTCTGGCCATTCCATGTCCTCTGCGGGAGTCCCAGCTCCCTCTTCCTCTTCCACCTTAATCGTTTTTATTTCCGACGAACGCTCCCTGGTCCCCGGAATCCTTCCCTCGTCGTCCATCGACGTATCCTTATACCGCACCTCCTCCTCCAGATGCCTCTTCGATTGAGCTCGTCGTCGAGCAGGCGCCTTCCGTGCTCCAGACGGTGCGCCCTCTTCCTCTTCCACCTCAATCGTTTTTATTTCCGGCGGACGCTCCCTGGTCCCCGGAATCTTTCCCTCGTCGTCCATCGACTCCAATTTCTCCTTATGCCGCACCTCCTCCTTCAGATGCTTCTTCGGTCGAGCTCGTCGTCGAGCAGACGCCTTCCGTGCTCCACACGGTGCGCCCTCTATCGACTCAACCCGCATCTCGGATGGCGACTCTTCCTCTGCCGACGCCTTCACTTGCTTCATCGCAAGCTTCCCACCCGGCACTCCAGAGTTCAGTCCTCTCTTCTCTACAAGAGTTGGACGCCGAGCGAGCATCTCTTGTCCTCCAGACGCGATGCCCTCTTTCGACGCCTCTCTCGCAGAGGGTGACGACTCCTTTCCAGCCGGTGTGTCCTTCGTCCTCATCAGCAGTTCTGCGCGGCCACAGCGCACCGTTGTACCTATGGCGCACAAAAAGTGCATCCCTAAGATGACGTGATCCAGCATGGTCGGCATGATGAGCACTGTCATCCGCACTGCCTTCCCGGCGAGACTCACGTCCACTTTCATCATCTTCTTTACTTCCAGCGACGACCCGTCAGCCAACCTGATCCGTGACTGCACGTCCTGGAGCTCTCCTTGAATCGCCCTCCGGCGCACGCAATCTTCGCTCATGAAGCTACGCGTGGCTCCGGTGTCGATTGTGGCGTCCATGCGTCGACCCGCAATCTCCCCCCTCGCGACGATTCTCTCCTCTTCGACCACTAACGGGTACTCCTCTCTCTCTCGGCTGGTTAGTTGGCGCCGCTCCGCTCCTGCGGAGGACGCCCCTGTCCGTTTCCCGCGTCCGCACGGTAGCAGCACTCTTGCGTACTTCTTCCCGTCTTCCCACAACGGCGGCAAAACAACACCAGTTTGTTGGGACATTCCCGGGCGAAGTGTCCCGTCTGCGCACAACGATAGCAGACCCGGCGCGGATCGAACCTAGATCCGATATCCTGGCTCATCATTTGATGTGCGGCCTTCGTTTGCTTCGTAGATGGTGCTGATGACGTACTTGGTCGCGACTCTGTCGGACGATATTCCGCCGGCTGCGAGCGGAACGGGTTGTTGGACCGACTATCCGCTTTTTGCGCCCCGGCAGTCCTCGTCCGTCCAGCCGCGGCGCTCTTCTCCAGATCCATCCCTTGGTCCCGCACATTTTCATACTCCGCCGCCATCTGAGTCAGCTGTGCGAGAGACGTAAAGTCATGACGTCTTACGTACAACCTGTACTCAGGGGCGGCATTGTCGTATATTCGGTACAGCTCCTGTCCGAACTATAAGCTGCGTGGCGCATCATCAGCCTAATCTCTACGAGATAGTCCTTGAAGCTCTCTCCTCCCCGCTGCCGACGCGACCTGATCTGATCTTCGAGGCGCTCAAAATATTGCGGTGGCAGGAAGAACTCCAGAAATCCGCTTTTAAACTCTGCCCAGGTCGCGTCCCTTAACCCGCTTGTAATGAACCACCTAGTGGCTTTGTGCACGAGCACCTCGCTCACTGCCCTAGGCATACGGTCGAGGTCGATACCGTATGTGATGGCCCGCTCTTCCAAGATTTCTAAAAATCCGAGTGGGTCCGACTGGCCGTCATACCTCATGCCCCACTTCCTGACCTGCTCTGCTATGCATCTGGGCGGGCTCCTCTCGGGCTGTGGTTGGTGTGCAGGAACATATTGGCTGACCTTGAGAGTCGGAGGCGGCTCTTTGACCTCACCGTCGACTCTCGAATCCTCCCGTGTGCCGCACTTTCGGCCCTCGGGCATCCCGCTGATCGTCGGAACGCTCAGCTTCCATGATGGCGCAGGGATCGGCTCGTGTAGCTGAGCAGGTCCGGTTCGGACTTCTGGTAAGCTCGGCCACCGGCACAAGGCGCCGCACCCCCTAGGTAGGGCTCTGGCATCTTGGCATACCGTGCCTCCAATTCTGCCAGACGTGCCCAGACCCCCGCGGAGTGGCCGCTGCTCTGGATGAATGCAGATAACCTCTTTCGAAGGCCTTCTACACGTCCGTCGCTATCTAACCCGAACTCTTGGGTTATGGTGATCAGCTCCTTTTTGCACCGTTGATACACCCAGCGCACGCCCACCCCCGGATTCTGGCACTCACCTCCTTCCATTTATGCTCTGCTCCTTCTTTGATTGTTTTCCCGTCTTCGTTGCACCGGTGGCTGTGCCTCGTTCTGTCGTTGATGTTTTCCCTGGATTTGTGCTGAATTTTCCTTCGTTTAATTTTTTTTTTCCTTTTTGTTTTCTTTAAATTCGTTTAATTTAATTTAATTTGTTCTTCTTGTTCTCGCTGCCGATTTTTTTTTCAAAAAAAAAAATTCACTAAAAACAAAACGTTGCTTTGTACCAGTGTGCACTTCTTGTTCTTCTTACTATTGTCTCGTTTCTATATATATTTTTTATCTCTTTTTTTGTTCTTTGAAAAAAAAACTCACTCAAAAAAAAAACGTAACTTTGTACCACTGTACACTTGTCTTCGTAGCCGGTGTCTCTCTTCATATATATGTATATATATTTTTTTCCCAACAAAAAAAACTCACTCAAAAAAAATCGGTGTGCGCCACTGTTCATTCGCCACTTGCCACTGTCTCTTTTTGTACGTGTATGAATATTTTTTTTTTCGCCAAAAAAAAACACTCAAAAAAAAAAATCACTCAAAGTTGTTGTGCGCTACTGTTCATTCGCCACTGTTTTTCTTTGTACGTATACATTTTTATTCTTCTCAAAAAAAACTCACTCAAAAAAAAATCACTCAAAGTCGTTGTGCGCTACTGTTCATTCGCCACTGTTTTTCTTTGTACGTATACATTTTTATTCTTCTCAAAAAAAACTCACTCAAAAAAAATTTCGTACATGTTACGCCAGCACACACTTGCTCTGAGTTTTTGCTCGAAATTTCTGGCTCTCGGCCCACCGTACACGCTTGCTTGTTCTCGATGTTTCCCGTCGCGTGCTGTACTTTTTCGGCGTCGCTGTGCCCTTGAATTTCGTTTGCCGTTACCTTCGCCGCCCTTGAAGAGTATGCTTGGGTATCGCCAACTTGACGTAGATTTTGCGGCATTTGCCGACCAGCACCTTTATTTGGGCATATGCGTAGGATTTTACGCCGCGAATATGCCACGCCCCTTAGTAGTCCCAGGGTCCCTGCTCGGGCGCCACTTGTAAAGTTACAAATCTGGCCGGGGTGCAGACTCAGTCTCCCAGGACCAGCACCTACAAGAATATTTGTTAAGTGCGGGGACGGGGACTTAAGGGAAGGGAAAGGGGGTCTTTTTGGTTAATTCAAACTATTGCTCGCAAAATCTAAGTGTTGGAGTCGGGGCTATCTGCATGACCAAACGCGGACTTTGCCTCGTCTCTACTTTGGATTGGTTTCTATTTTTGATACAGTAGAACGGCTGGCCGAGTAACAAGCACAGCGTCGCCGCTGACGTTCTCTCTAGGCCGCGCCGTTTTTATGCCGGGGTTATCCGCACGGCGAACGGGACGTTGCCTCGCCCAAACTACTGCTCAAAACTACTTCGGATTAGTGGCGGCCGCCAACGGGGTTCAAGTCGGCCGGCGCGCGATTTGTTAGAATGGCGTTTCAGCCGGCTTTGTTAAAGTAAAAATCAGATCTGTTAGATTATCTAATTTTCTTATTTGTTGTTAGTTTACACCTTCTTCTTATTATACCTTGGCTGCCGGTCGAGCCCTGTCGCACCGGTCACGTGTCCACATAACCTTATTTCCCCGTCGGCGGCGCCCCGCGCTCGCTGATCTTATATCTTTTCCTTTTCCTTTTCGACCGTCTTGGTCGCGTGCCAAAAACTAATTCACCTTAAGCCCTTGATTCTACCACACTCGAGCCGCCCGATCGCCTCGGCGACGCAACTCACCACAGCGCTCGCTCCCCACGGTGGAGCTTTCACCATGCTGCGCAGAGTTGCATCGCCGATCGTCGGCGCGCACTCGAGCTGTTACATTCAAATTCAAATATGTTGCGCTCCTTGAGTCTTAACTTAAACTATGTTGCGCTCCTTGCGTCTTAATTCTTACTTAAAACTATGTTGCGCTCCTTGCGTCTTATTTCTAACTTAAAACTATGTTCTATGATTACTAATTACATAACTGACTATATACCTATGCAATGTGAGGCGGCTACTCTGGCAGCCGCCTTACAAGCTAGAGAAAAATTTGGTACAAGTTACTGTTAAGATTCTATAAAGTTCTTTCTTTCCGGAGATAGACATATTGGGAAATCATTCTTCCAGATAGCTCAAAGCCAGGATGATAACAAATTTTTAGAATTATCATTTTGAGGTTTCACAATTATACGTTAAATACAGCTTCTTCTCTCTCTTTTGAAACTCAAAATAACAGTTTAGTTAAATAAAACTAGAGGGGAGACAATTTCTAAGTTCAGATTCTTTTAGAAAGATATATCTTATAATTTAGTGAATTCAGTTCCGAGACGAATCCAAAATGTTGTTGACGACAAAGTAGATATAAATTTTATTAAATTTTTCGCTACATTATAAGTACATATAACAATATATACAAATACATATGGCATGCTATATACTCCCGTTCTGCCGCTGCTTTGAGCGACAGAACTCCAAAATCTCTTATGTACTTTAGGCTAAGTCCATTTGAAATAAAGAGAGACCGAATCATTAGGAATTGGGACTCCTCAAAAGAAACAAGTGTTTTCTTTAACGGAATATTAAACATTAGTTTTTTATATGGCGACCGTAACAGAGATCACAAACCTGTCAATAAAGTGACACAGCGACACACAATGGACTAGGCAGCAACAACAGCAGCAGCCACATCAAGAGCAATTACAACGGCATCAAACTACAAATTGGAAAAAATCTGAGTGAGTAGAGGTTCATGAGTTCTGTGCAAAGGAAAAAAGCCGGCACAAGAGGCTTAAGAGTATGCCTAAAAAAAAGAAAACAGGAAATCCTTAAACTATTGTCTGCCACCTACCCACCATTACGTTGAGAAGCAAAAATAGCTCTACAAGCCGAGCTTGATCAAATTGATCAAGCTCAAAAAGAGAAACAGAAAATAAGCTCAACCTCTACCACTTCATCCAAAAATATTCCAATCATTAATACAATTCTTAATTCCAGAAATGATAAAATCCCAAGAATCCAACTGAAGAAGCCACCGAAGAAGTGCCCAGATGACTGCGAGGGACCGCTGAACAGCGCCTTCTGCCTGCAGCCGATGCGAAGACCAGCACCGGCCACGCCTAGCAAGACAGCTAAGCCAAAAAACAACAAGCCTGTGCGACCAGCACCGGCCCCGCCAGCGCGACAAGCTGTGCCCAAGGGTTCGACAGTGCTAAAGATTCGACAGTGCTGCAACACTAGAGTGTACAACAGTAAAACAAAACAAGTAAGAAAGCTCTAGTCGGCGGTACCCGACTTGGAGATCCCCTGAAACCTGCGAAGAGCCGATATTCCAAACATTCTATAATTATTTAACATATACGTACATACAAGCAACATATGCACACACACATACTCACATACACATACGCATAAGCACGCATAAGCGCATCTACTGCGCTTGGGCTGCAGTATGGCTACTTTATGGGAAGTTAATTGTTGAATAAGTTTCTTTTTAGATGGACTTTCTTAATCAAACTTTCAGAGCATGAAAATGTCATTTATATGTATGTAATTGCCTAAGCACAAGTCTCTGGTATTTGAAATACGGTTTTTACAAGTTTGGTGGGAAGGGAAGGAAAGGGGGGATGGTATCCAAAATGTGACAAAAATCAAAATTGTATAAGCTACACATTTTACTGAATACAAAATTTGAACTCTACCTCCAAAGATGTGGGAGATATAAATTTATAACTGTATTTCGATAACGTTTTAAATCGATAACTTTGACACGATAAAATTGATCGATTTTTCGAAACAAACTCGATCTGCGCGTGCTATACACGGATCTACATAAAAAATTTCAAGTCTCTAGCTCTTATAGATTCTGAGATCGACGCGTTCACACATACGCCTCCTTCTCCCTGTTACATACATTTTAACCAAACCATTATACCCTTATGTCCCATTTTCAATGGATTCAGGGTATAAAAAAAATCTTTAAAAGTTAAAAAACAAAAAATATATATGTTGTAGCGTTACGATTGTTTTCCATGGTTAAGCGCAGCGAGTTTCGGTCGCTCTGAGAACTCAAACACAACTAACTCTTGTGTCTCTTATTTCTCAAGCCCGAACCACGCTTGGCGACAGCGACGCAGCGCTGCCGCCGCGCTAAAACAGGACTTCCTAGAACCGACAACTTAATCAACCAATCACAGCCCTTACAAAGGCTTATGCTGAAGATAATTATTGCGAAATATCGAAAGACGCACCAATACGCATAACTAGAATCCGACGCATTATGATGAAATTATCATTGTGAAATACCGAAAACTACAACCACACACATACAAACTTAGTACGCGCCGACATATATATATATTAACTATAAATAAGAACACAAAACTTTTGTAAAGCGGAAGCGATACCTGCATTGCCCCCTAGAGTATGGCCCGTGAAGCCATACGAAACATTAGGAAGGAGATCACTGTTGATCACATAGGGAATCTCAAGAAAAATTAAAAAAAAAAAATTATAACTATTTCCATATAAGAAAAGTTATTGACACATGTATATAGTGACATAATAATACTGATTACGTCCACAATATCCAAAAGCTGTTCCCATAGCCAAATTATTAATGTAAATATTCCCAAGCTCGCAACATGCATCACCAACAAGTAAACATTTGTTCCTAGCAACATGCATCATCCGAAAGTTGCAAACATTCTAATAGAGCTCACTTTATTCTGCTGCGAAACAATACACACACACTTTGACTCCAATCCAGAATAAATCGGATAGCCAAATCGTAAACAATCGGAGTGGCGCAGAATTGGGAAAGTGCCGTTGCACGTTGCTGCCGCATAACAACAAAATAGCAAAGAACAAATTCTGAGAATAACGCGTCCGACGGTCACCAAGAGTAACGGTTGCATCGACGCGACATGTTGCTGCTGCGTAATTTTAACAGCATATAAAATAAGCCTATGCTGAAATTGTCTTTAGTAATCTAACTCTGACTTCGTCTTTTAAACAAAGCAAGTTGTCATAATTTAACTTTGACTTCGTTTTTATACCCTTAACCCATTGAAAATGGGAAATCAGGGTATAATGGTTTTGTTGAAATGTATGTAACAGGCAGAAGGAGGCGTGGCAGACCCCATAAAGTATATATATTCTTGATCAGGGTGACAAGCCGAGTCGATTTAGCCCTGTCCGTCTGTCCGTCCGTCCGTCCGTCTGTCCGTATGTTTGAACGCGTCGATCTCAGAATCTATAAGAGCTAGAGTCTTGAAATTTTTTATGTAAGTCTGTGTATAGCACGCGCAGATCGAGTTTGTTTCAAAAATTCGATAACTTTGATCGTTTTAATGTTAACGATTAAAAACGAAATCGAAATACAGTAATTAAATTATATCTCCCACATCTTTATAGCTAGAGACTCCTTATTTTGTATTTAGTGTCATATGTGTTTTATACAATTTTTATTTTTGTTATATTTTGGATGCCACGCCCCTTTCGCCCCAAATTTGCAAAAAACGTATTTCAAGTGCTAGAGCCTTGTGCTTCGGCAAATACACACATATAATTCACATAATCACGCTCTGAAAGTTTGATTAAAAAAGTTCATCTACAAAGAAACTTATTCTACAATTAACTTCCCATAATATAGTTCTTCTGCAGCCCGAGCGCAGTCGATGCGTAAACTGCGCAGTCAGCAGAGCACTCGCTTATGCGTGCGTGTATGTGTGTGTGTATGTGTGTATGCATGTGTTGCTTGTATATATATATGTTAAATAATATAAAATGTTTGGAATATCGCCTCATCGCAGGGTTCAGGGGATCTCCTAGTCGGGTACCAACGACTAGAGTTTTCTTACTTCTTTAAATTATATTAGCGTTGCCGTCGCGGTATTAGTTCGACTGAATCATACAGTAAATATTAAACGAAATATTTAATTGGTGCAGCCGGTAGGATAGCAATGGATCCTGATGCAATAACTAAGTTATTAATTCTTGTGCCCCGTTTACTGCTATCCGCTAAACAACTAACGCGAAGGCAACCCACGCGACGGTCAATATCGCGTTAAGCTTTAAAATAAAACCTCGACAGTGACGTGTATACCGAAATTCGCACATTGCCAAAGCCGCAGGTTGTGCAAAATACTTGCAAACAATTCAAGAAGACGCGATAGAATTCGAAGAGAACATAATTCCAGAAGTTTCTGGTTATATCAAGAAAATTCGAAAAAGCTATCTGTGCAAACAAACTGAACTTAAAATTAAGTGAATACAATTAAGCAAATAATAATTTACAATAAAAGGAAACTGAACTCAAAATTAAGTGAATACAAATTTAAAAAAAAAAAATAATAATATTGTAATTGAAATAAATTAAATAAACAAAAGGAAGGAGACGCAACAACACCCCTTTCCGATGCCAGCATGACGCAAGTGATCAACCAACTTAAAAATGTTGAGAGGTTCACTGGAAATAAGAACGGTTTATACACGATCGATAACCGGATCGACTACATATTGGCCCTTTACACCACCAATGATGCGAGGCAGAGGTCAATACTTTTTGGACTTGTGGAAAGCTGCATCAGCAGTGAAGTTATGCTATCTCTTGGCATAAACAATCTAACAACATGGACGGATCTTCGAAAGCAACTGATCCTGAACTACAAGACGCAAACCAAGAACCACGTCTTATTGGAGGAATTCAGGAGCACCCCATTCAAAGGCAACGTACGAGCTTTTCTGGAAGAAGCAGAACACCGTAGGCAGACATTGATGAGTAAGCTAGAATTAGAAAATAATTTAGATGAAACAAGTAAGAGTGCTCTAGTCGAGACGGCTCGACTACGAGATACCCTGAACCCTACGAAGATCCAATCTTCCCAACATTATATGCTTATTTTACATATACAAATATTGCGAGAAACGCACACACATACACACACGTGCATACGCACGCACGCATAAGCACGCGATGTGCTGACTGCGCAGTTGACGCAGCGACTGCGCTTGGGCTGCAATATGCCTATTGTATGGGAAATTAAATGTTTAATAACTTTTTTTGTGGATGGACTTTCTTAATCAAACTAGCGCAGCGTAATCATGTCATTCATATGTATGTATTTGCCAAAGCACAGTATCTCTAGTATTTGAAATACGAATTTTGCAAATTGGGGGCGAAGGGGGCGTGGCACCCAAAATACAAAAATGACAAAATGTCCGCATTCATTACACAAATCTACACAGTAAATTTGGAGTCTCTAGCTCTTACGGTATGCTTAGCGGAAGCAAAGTTATCGACTTTTATCGATAACAAGGAAACGGGATGAGTTATCGAAAATCTAAAAAAAACTCGTACTGCGTAGGCTATACACGAGTATTCTCTGAAAATTTCATATATCTAGCTTTTGTGGTTTACGAGATCGCTGAGTTCATACGGACGAACGGACGGACGGACGGACGGACGGACGCACAGACGGACAGGGCTATTTCAACTCAGCTCATCGAGCTGATCAAGAATATATATACTTTATGGGGTCTGCGATGTCTCCTTCTGCCTGTTACATACATTTTCACAAAAACATTATACCCTGTTTTCCCATTTTCAATGGGTTCAGGGTATAAAAACATTGTATGCGCGGTTAATTAAAACTAGTATTGATGACCTAATCAAAAAACTACCTACAAATATTTGCATTAGAATAAGATCTTTAGTAAACATATTACAAGAAAACAAGTAAGAGTGCTCTAGTCGAGACGGCTCGACTACGAGATACCCTGAACCCTGCGAAGATCCAATCTTCCCAACATTATATTCTTATTTTACATATACAAATATTGAGAGCAACGCACACACACATGCATACGCACGCACGCATATGCACGCGCTCTGCTGACTGCGCAGTCAGCGCGGCGACTGCGCTCGGGCTGCAATATGCCTATTGTATGGGAAATTAAATGTTTAATAACTTTTTTTGTGGATGGACTTTCTTGATCAAACTTTCACAGCATGATAATGTCATTCATATACATGTATGTGTATTTGCCAAAGCACAAGTCTCTAGTATTTGAAATACGAATTTTGCAAATTGGGGGCGAAGGGGGCGTGGCATCTAAAATCCAAAAATTACAAAATCTCCGCATTCATCACACGAACCTACACAGCAAATTTGGAGTCTCTAGCTCTTACGGTATGCTTAACGGAAGAAAAGTTATCGATTTTTATCGATAATAAGGAAACGGGATGAGTTATCGAAAATCTAAAAAAAACTCGTACTGCGTAGGTTATAGACGAGTATTCTCTGAAAATTTCATATATCTAGCTTTTGTGGTTTACGAGATCGCTGCGTTCATACGGACGGACGGACGGACGGACGGACAGACGGACAGGGCTATTTCAACTCAGCTCATCGAGCTGATCAAGAATATATATACTTTATGGGGTCTGCGATGTCTCCTTCTGCCTGTTACATACATTTTCACAAAAACATTATACCCTGATTTCCCATTTTCAATGGGTTCAGGGTATAAAAACCTGTATGAAGAACCCGGTCTAAATTCAAATCAAAACAAAGTAAAACAAGATAAAGATTTCAAAATGTTACACCCAAATCCCAATATTCAAAAGTATCCCACATTTCTTCAACCAAACCATTCCTATGTCCCATATCGACATTATTTTCAACAGCCATATCTTCCACCAACACCTAATTATACTAACAATAACATTTTTCCACCTAATCATTATTCACCTCGACCAACGCAACCAACACCTAATCCGGTCAGCCCATTATACTTCTACAATAATTGTTTCGGACAACATACGCAAGTAACTGCACAACAAGCCCCTTTCAATAGTCCTGGCGTAACCAACCAACCAACAAAGCGTGCTAGACCTGCAGAAAATGAACAAAGTAAAATGAGCATAGATGAAGAAACTAGAAATCAAAAAGAAATAAATTATCACTATTATATTCAGCAAGAATATTATAATCAATTAGCTTCTTATTCCGAATACTATCCTCAATATTACGAAGATCAAAGTTACCCACAAAGTTCAGACTACACATACACACAAACAGCCACAGCCGAACATGAGACGCAGCAACCAAATGAAATATAAATCGAGAAAGCCGAAAATTTTCAGCTGCCAGCCTCGGAAACCAACAGTACATAATTATCACTTATAAGGGCAAAAATTTAAAATGCTTAATAGATACAGGATCTACTGTCAATATGATGACATCCAATGTTTTTAATTTACTAATTCATGATACCAATTGTTTTATTCAAACCAGCAATGGTTTCAATGGTTCACAAAAAAGTGAATGTCCTTTCCAACAACTTGTTCAAGAGTAATAATGAATTTCTTCTACATCAATTTTCACCAGATTATGATCTATTAGCCGTTATAGATTATAAATCCCAAAATGTAAATTTGTACAATAGAAAGTATAAATTAATCAACGATATTCCGATCACAAATCAAAATCATTTCGTAGCTCAACCAAATCTTGAAACTAATCAACACTTTAACAATCCAATCAGAGATAAAACACAACATAGCGCTGACGAAGACAATTTTAATTAATTTGCATTACAGAGAAGCCAATAAACACATTCAAAAGACAAATTATATTTTCTAAAGGCATTCCAAACATTAAAAAATATAATTACTTCAAAAAACAAGTAAGAACATTGCAGTCGGGCGCTACCGACTGCGGAATAATCATTCACACCCGCACAGATCACGAAATCAATAGAGGATCAGCAGTAATATTGTCATAAAATTTTGATTTTCTCACTGACAATCGGAACAAGTAAGAACGTTGCAGTCGGGCGCTACCGATTGTGGGATACTCATTCACACCCGCACAGATCACGCCCATTGCCACGCCTATTATTAGCTTTTGCGGTTTGCCACGCCCCCTTAGGGCGTAGATATATCCGCCATATCTTTTTCAACTTGGGTTGTCAACCCAAGTATATATACCAAATTTCAAGTCTCTAGCATTCATAGTGCTCAAAATATTACAGAATTTGAAAAATCACTATATAGTCAGATCCGATTTGCCACGCCCCTAGTAGGCGTGGATATAAAAATTTTTATTCGATCTTCATAGGATCGTATCAGTAACCTACGTTCCTAATTTGGGCATTGTAGCTTTAAAACTGTAGAAGATACAGTTTTAGAGGGCGTTTAGTTTAGAGGGCGTAGATATATCCGCCATAGCTTTTTCATCTTAAGTTGTCAACACAAGTCTACATTTCAAATTGCAACTCCCTAGCATTTTTAGAAGTAGTGTTTCTGAGATATCGGAAAATGCATTTTCCGATTTGCCACGCTCCTAGTGGGCGTGGGAAAATCTTGACACTTTATAATTCGAGGGTATACACGAGTATATATTCCAAATTTCAACTCTCTAGCTTCAAAACTGTGCAAATGGTTTGCGTTCATACGGACAGACGGACAGACGGACAGACGGACGGACAGCGTGATGGACATTGCACAAAACCAATATACTCATTTCACTTTGTGAATGAGTATAATTAATAATTCACATTACATACGATCACATGACTAAAGACAAAGCCGAAAAATATTTGATTCACTATTTTTATACAAAGACTAGTGTAATGTTTATAGACAGTGATGCAGATTTTGAAATCATTCAAAACGCACACAAAGAAATAATCAACACTAACCATACTAAAATTCTACGAAGTCTCATTCAATTAAAAAATATAAACTCCACTACTCAAAAAATGCGAAAATTGCAGGGTATTTTTTAGGCGGGCATGCCCCATAAGGGGCGTTAAAGTCATCGATAGAGCAGCTCACCAGTAACTCAACTGTCCAATTTTGAAGCTTCTAGCTCTAAAACTGTAGGAGCTATAAGCTTTTGCGGGTTTCCACGCCCCCTATGGGCGTATATATATCCGCCATAGCTTTTTCATCTTGGGTTGTCAACCCGAGTAGATATACCAAATTTCAAGTCTCTAGCATTCATAGTGCTCAAAATTTTACAGAATTTGAAAAATCACTATATAGTCAGATCCGATTTGCCACGCCCCTAATAGACGTGGACATATAGTTTTGTTGTCGATCGTCATAGAATTGTAGCAGTAACCTACGTGCCAAATTTGGACGTTCTAACTTTAAAACTGTAGAAGATAAAGTTTTTCCCGATTTGCCACGCCTCCAATAAGCGTAGATATATCCGCTATAACTTTTTCATCTTGAATTGTCAACACGAGTCTACATTCAGAATTTCGATAAATTTGTAATAGACATTTATTCCTCTGAAGGCAAATATTATCTTCGTTGCATAGACATTTATTTAAAACTTGCTACTATTGAAAATATTAAAACAAAAGATTGGATAGAATGCAAGAATGCGATAATGCGTATATTTCATCAGTTAGGAAAACCAATAATATTAAAAGCTGACCGAGACGACGCATTTTCCAGCTTAGCACTCAAAAAATGGCTTGAAAATGAAGGAGTAGAAATACAATTAATTACTACAAAAACAGGAATAGCAGACATCGAACGACTACACAAAACAATAAACGAAAAAATTAGAATAATAAACACTTTAAATGACGAAGAAAATAAACTCAGTAAAATAGAAACCATTCTTTACATTTACAATCACAAAACAAAACATGACACAACTGGACAAACTCCTGCACACATATTTTTATATGCTGGACAACCAAAGTTAGACACTCAAGAAAAACAAGAAAAAGCAATAAATAAAATCTACAGTGACCGACAAGAATACGAAATCGATACCAGATATCGAAAAGGACCGTTACAAAAAGAAAATTAAAAATCCCTTTAAAGCCAATAAAAATGTTGAAAAAGTAGATCAAGATCATTACCAAATTACTAACAAAAATAGAATTAAACAAGTAAGAAAGCTCTAGTCGGTGGTGCCGGACTGAACCATGCCTTGAGTCGATATTCCAAACATTCAATGCTTATTAAACAAATACATATATACAAGCAACACATGTACACACACACATATAAGCACGCCCTCTGCTGTCTGCGCAGTTACGCAGCGACTGCGCTCGGTCTGCAGAAGAGCTATATTATGAGAACTTAATTGCTAAATAAGTTTCTTTGTAGATGGGCTTTCCTAATCAAACTTTCAGAGCGTGATAATGTCATTTACATATGTATATTTGCCAAAGCACAAGTCTCTAGTACTTGAAATACGTTTTTTGCATTTTGTGGCGAAGGGGGCCCAAAATATAACATAAACAAAAACTGTATTAAATACACATGAACTTAAAAACAAAATTTGAAGTCTCTAGCTTTAATTTAGTTATAATTTAATAACTGGATTTCGATCTCGTTTTTAATCGGTATCATTAAAACGATAAAGAAACACATTCGATCTTCGCATGCTATACACGGACCCACATAAAAAATTTCAAGTTTCTAGCTCTTATAGATTCTGAGATCGACGCGTTCAAACATACGGACAGACGGACAGACGGACGGACGGACAGGGCTCAATCAACTCCGCTCGTCGCCCTGATCAAGAATATATATAATTTATGGGGTCTGCCACGCCTCCTTCTGCCTGTTACATACATTTTAACAAAACCATTATACCCTGATTTCCCATTTTCAATGGGTTCAGGGTATAAAAATTAAAGAAAAGTAACCAAATTCAAATCCCACACCCAACAAATACAGATAAAACTAATTGTATCCCATATCCCAATTGACTTTCAAGCTACTAACACAATCAAAACGAGTAAGAACGTTGCAGTCGGGCGCTACCGACTGCGGAATACTCATTCACACCCACACAGATCACGCCTATTGCCACGCCCACAATTGGTTTGTACACATATAATTTTTGGAAAATCAATAGAGGAGATCAGCAGTAGTATCGTCATAAAATTTTGATTTTTTCACTGAGAATCGGAAAATCATACAGTTTTTCCCGATTTGCCACGCCCCCAGTAGGCGTAGACATATAGTTTTTGGCCAGCTCTTAGAAGTAGTGAAGGCTAACGTAAGTGTGAAATTTGGATGCTTACACTCAAAAAATGCGAAAATTACAGGGTATTATTTAGCCGGGCATGCCCCAAAAGGGGCGTAAAAATTATTTGGATGCTTACACTCAAAAAATGCGAAAATTACAGGGTATTATTTAGCCGGGCATGCCTCAAAAGAACGTAAAAATTATTTTTGGGGCATCGATAGAGGAGCTCACCAGTAACTCAACCATCCAATTTTGAAGCTTTTAGCTCTAAAACTGTAGGTGCTATAAACTTTTGCGGTTTGCCACGCCCCCTTAGGGCGTAGATATATCCGCCATATCTTTTTCGTTTTGGGTTGTCAACCCGAGTATATATACCAAATTTCAAGTCTCTAACATTCATAGTGCTCAAAATATTACAGAATTTGAAAAATCACTATATAGTCAGATCCGATTTGCCACGCCCCTAGTAGGCGTGGATATATAGTTTTTTAGTCGAACTTCATAGGATCAAAGCAGTAACCTACGTGCCAAATTTGGGCTTTGCAGCTTTAAGATTGTAGAAGATACAGTTTTTCCCGATTTGCCACGCCCCCCAATGGGCGTAGATATATCCGCCATAGCTTTTTCATCTTGGGTTGTCAACACGAGTCTATTTTCCAAATTGCACCTCTCTAGCACTTCTAGAAGTAGTGTTTCTGAGATATCGGAAAATGCATTTTCCGATTTGCCACGCCCCTAGTGGGCGTATCGGGAAAATCTTGACACTTTATAATTCGAGGGTATACACGAGTATATATTCCAAATTTCAACTCTCTAGCTTCAAAACTGTGCAAATGGTTTGCGTTCATACGGACAGACGGACGGACAGCGTGAAGGACATTGCACAAAACCAATATACTCATTTCACTTTGTGAATGAGTATAATTATCCCATATCCTGATCACAATGGCTATCACTCGATTTCGTATTATGAAAAATATAATACAATTTTTAATCGAGACAATAAACCAATAATTGATGAATGCATAACAAAAATTCTATTATACACAAAACCAATCTGTAGTTATGAGCATATAAATGGCAAAGAAATGATAAAATATATCGAACCAAATACCATTGTAATAATCACAATAATAATATTTATAATTGTAATCTTATATTTTATATACGTATTTTGTAACCCCATAATATTAATCCGTAAAATCAAACAACGCCATCAATTCAACCAGAAGAACAACAACAAGAAAACACAACTATCGAGATGACACAATCAACTTTACCAAAACTTTACCCTTCTGTGTCACCTTTACTCGCAGGCTCGCCTCTTAAGGAGAGGGAAGTGACATAATAATACTGATTACGTCCACAATATCCAAAAGCTGTTCCCATAGCCAAATTATTAATGTAAATATTCCCAAGCTCGCAACATGCATCACCAACAAGTAAACATTTGTTCCTAGCAACATGCATCATCCGAAAGTTGCAAACATTCTAATAGAGCTCACTTTATTCTGCTGCGAAACAATACACACACACTTTGACTCCAATCCAGAATAAATCGGATAGCCAAATCGTAAACAATCGGAGTGGCGCAGAATTGGGAAAGTGCCGTTGCACGTTGCTGCCGCATAACAACAAAATAGCAAAGAACAAATTCTGAGAATAACGCGTCCGACGGTCACCAAGAGTAACGGTTGCATCGACGCGTCATGTTGCTGCTGCGTAATTTCAACAGCATATAAAATAAGGCTATGCTGAAATTGTCATTAGTCCTAAGTTACTATTCAATAAAGCAAGTTGTCATAATCTAACTTTGATACGTCTTTTAAATAAAGCAAGTTGTCATAATCTAACCCTGACTTCGTCTTTTAAATTATATAAGTGTTGCCGTTAGCCTGTGTCGCGGCATTAGTTCGACTCAAACACACAATAAATATTAAACTAATTATTCAATTATACACTTAGCAAAAAAACTATGCGTACAAGCTCAATGCAAAACTTTGATTGAGAAAAAAAATGACCGTAGGATTCACCCACGAGCTATAATGTGCAAGGACATGCTGAAAAACGTATTAATGGAGGAGTGGCCTCCAATTCCGCTTGATTACAGTCGAAGATAGGTCATATCATTGCCAATATGATTGGTAAAGACACTTAAAAGGAATAAGTATCCATCATCATCCTAAATTTATTGATTTTTTTTATAAAAAAGTGGCTTTTCTGTTGTTCTTTTAGTTTGTACGCAGACTTTTTCTGGGCCGAAATCCGTTCGTTTCTTAGTTTTTTAAATAAAAAAAAAAAAAGTATTAGTCATAGTAAAAAAGAAATTGTTGGAAAAAGTTTATAATGAATGTGTTTTTCATAAAAGTTTTGCATTGAGCTTGTACGCATAGTTTTTCTGCTAAGTGTATATATACAAAAGAATGAAATTTTTTTTTTTTTTTGAACGAATGAAGAGATATTCGAAATAGTACCCTCTGAGAAAAAAGTATAATTCAAAATGCCGCTAATCGAATCAAAAACAGTGGCTTCCACTGCAAACGTCGTCAATAAAGTAGAATCAAGTAGTGTAGATTTAGGATTAACAAATACTCTCTTAATAATTATCGTTGTTATTCTCAGCGCAAATATAATTATACTCATTCACAAAGTGAAATGAGTATATTGTCTTTGTGCAATGTCCGTCACGCTGTCTGTCCGTATGAACGCAAACCATTTGGACAGTTTTTAAGCTAATTATAAAGGGTCAAGATTTTCCCGATACGCCCACTAGGGGCGTGGAAAATCGGAAAATGCATTTTCCAAAATCTCAGAAACACTACTTCTAAATGTACTAGAGAGTTGCAATTTGGAATGTATACTCGTGTTGACAACTCAAGATGAAAAAGCTATGGCGGATATATCAACGCCCATTGGGGGCGTGGCAAATCGTGTAAAAGTGTATCTTCTACAGTTTTAAAGCTAGAACGCCCAAATTTGGCACGTAGGTTACTGCTTTGATCCTATGAAGATCAAATAAAAATTTATATATCCACGCCTACTAGGGGCGTGGCAAATCGGATCTCACTATATAGTGATTTTTAATTCTGTAATATTTTGAGTACTATTGATGCTACAGATTTGAAATTTGGTTGACAATACAAAATGAACAAGTAAGAACGTTGCAGTCGGGCGCTACCGACTGCGGGATACTCATTCACACCCGCACAGATCACGCCCATTGCCACGCCCACAATTGGTTTGTACATATATAATTTTTTGGAAATCAATAGAGGAGATCAGCAGTAATATCGTCATAAAATTTTGATTTTCTTACTGAGAGTCGAAAAACGTACAGCTTATCCCGATTTGCCACGCCCCCAGTAGGCGTAGACATATAGTTTTTGGCCAGCTCTTAGAAGTAGTGAAGGGTAACGTAAGTGTGAAATTTGGATGCTTACACTCCAAAATTGCGAAATTAATTCTTAGCCGAGCATGCACCATCAGGGGCGTAAAATTTATTTTTGGGTCATAGATAAAAGAGCTCACTAGTAACTCAACCATAAATTTTGAAGCTTCTAGCTCTAAAACTGTAGGAGCTACAAACTTTTGCGGTTTGCCACGCCCCCTATGGGCGAAGATATATCCGCCATATCTTTTTGAACTTGGGTTGTCAATCCGAGTATATATATCAAATGTCAAGCAGCAGAATTTGAAAAATCACTGTATAGTCAGATCCGATTTGCCACGCCCCTAGTAGGTGTGGATATATAGTTTTTTATTTGATCTTCATAGGATCTAAGCAGTAACCTACATGCCAAATTTGAACATTCTAGCTTTAAAACTGTAGAAGATACAGTTTTACCCGATTTGCCACGCCCCCAATGGGCGTAGATATATCCGCCATAGCTTTTTCATCTTGAGTTGTCAACACGAGTATACATTCCAAATTGCAACTCTCTAGCTTCAAAACTGTGCAAATGGTTTGCGTTCATACGGACAGACGGACGGACAGCGTGACGGACATTGCACAAAACCAATATACTCATTTCACTTTGTGAATGAGTAGAAAAAGATGTGGCGGATATATCTACGCCTTAAGGGGGCGTTTCAAACCGCAAAAGCTTATAGCTCCTACAGTTTTAGAGCTAGAAGCTTCAATTGATGGTTGTGTTACTGGTGAGCTCTTCTATCGATGACCCAAAAATAATTTTTATGCTCCTTTTGGGGCATGCCCGGCTAAGAAAATACCCTGTAATTCGCAATTTTGGAGTGTAAGCATCCAAATTTCACACCTTCGTTACCCTTCAGTACTCTTCAGAACTGGCTGAAAATTATATGTCTACGCCCACTGGGGGCGTGGCAAATCGGGAAAAACTGTATGTTTATCCGATTCTTAATGAGAAAATCTAAATTTTGTTGTCAATATTACTGCTGATCTCCTCTATTGATTTCCAAAAAAATTATATATGTACAAACCAATTCGGGTCGTGGCAATGGGCGTTATCTGTGCGGGTGTGAATGAGTATCCCGCAGTCGGTAGCGCCCGACTGCAACGTTCTTACTTGTTAATCAAGTGTTTTTCGGAACATTATATTACCATTAAGTCTTCCACATAAAGGAATGCCTGAGATGGTTCTAGACCGGAGAATGCTATAGTCATCATTCTCTGAAATGAATTTAGTGCTATTTTAAGACCAAATGGTAATCGCGTGAAGTGATATGAGCCATTGCTCATTGAAAAAGATGTTACATTTCTTGAACTTTCTTCTAGTTCAATTTGGTGAAAACCTGACATTAAGTTTGCAAATGGTTTGCGTTCATACGGATAGACGGACGGACAGCGTGACGGACATTGAACAAAACCAATATATTCATTTCACTTTGTGAATGAGTATAAAAAACGATTTCGCTCCGAGCGCGAGCGAACTCATTTAAGAACCGATAAATCGGTTGCTCGCTAAGTCTTTTCGTAAAGAGTCAGGAAAAGACAATAATATGCAGACAACGAGAAGCGGTCAACAGTTATTTGCGAGCTATGCGTGGAATTATTGGCATTGCTTTCATAAAAAAATTCAATTGCCAGTTGGACTTCAAACCAACTGAAGACTGGTTTATAATTAGACCTGACAATCTAAATTACCCAATTTATGTTCCAACTACATACAGTTCTGGCAATAATAATCTACTCCTTCCAGCCAGATCCCAAGTGGTAAGAAAAATATAAATAAATTCAACAGACGAGTACATACTTGTACCAAGAAATATGTAATGGAATTTATGTTGCAAATACAATAACAGCATCCAAACATGTTTACATCCGTCTCTTAAATACAACTAATTCTGACCAACTGGTCAATGTGGAAAAACTAGCTTATGAAAAATTGTCGAATTACAAAATTCTTCCAGCAAATCCAGATAACAGAAGCGAAACTGTACTTAAAAAATTAAAGAAAAACTTTCCATTACAATTCAAAGAACAGTTAACAAAGCTATGTACAAAGTAAAGTGATATATTCGGATTGGAATCCGAATCCATAATAACTAATCATTTTTATAAGCAAACCCTAAGACTAAAGGATGACGAACCAATTTACATAAAAACTACAGAAGTCCGCATAGCCACACAGAGGAAATTAAAAGACAAGTAGGGAAATTAATAAATGATAAAATAGTAGAACCGTCTGTATCCGAATACAATAGCCCACTCTTGTTAGTCCCAAAGAAATCATTACCAGACTCATCAGAAAAGAAATGGCGATTAGTAATTGACTATCGTCAAATCAACAAAAAATTATTGTCTGATAAATTTCTGCTCCCCAGAATTGACGACAATTTAGATCAATTGGGTCGAGCCAAATACATTTCTTGCCTCGACTTAATGTCAGGTTTTCACCAAATTGAACTAGAAGAAAGTTCAAGAAATTTAACATCTTTTTCAACGAGCAATGGCTCATATCACTTAACGCGATTACCATTTGGTCTTAAAATAGCACCAAATTCATTTCAGAGAATGATGATTATAGCATTCTCAGGTCTAGAACCATCTCAGGCATTCCTTTATATGGAAGACTTAATGGTAATATAATGTTCCGAAAAACGCATGATTAACAAGTAAGAACGTTGAGTCGGGCGCTACCGACTGCGGGATACTCATTCACACCCGCACAGATCACGCCCATTGCCACGACCACAATTGGCTTGTACATATATCATGTTTTGGAAATCAATAGAAGAGTAATATCGTCATAAAATTTATATTTTCTCAGTGAGAATCGGAAAATCATAAAGTTTTTCCCGATTTGCCACGCCCCCAGTGGACGTAGGCATATAATTTTTGGACAGTTCTTAGAAGTAGTGGAGGGTAACGTAAGTGTGAAACTTGGATGCTTACACTCAAAAAATGCGAAAATTACAGGGTATTTTTTAGCCGGGCATGCCCCATAAGAGGAGTAAATTTATTTTTGGGTCATCGGTAGAGGAGCTCACCAGTAACTCAACCATCTAATTTTGAAGCTTCTAGCTCTAAAACTGTAGGAGCTATAAGCTTTTGCGGTTTACCACGCCTCATATGAGCGTAGATATATCCGCAATAACTTTTTCATCTTGGGTTATCAACCCGATATATAGTTTTTTGGTCAATCTTCATAAGGTCGAAGCAGTAACATTCGTGCCAAACTTGGGCTTTATAGCTTTAAAACTGTAGAAGATACAGTTTTACCCGATTTGCCACGCCCCCAGTGGGCGTAGATATATCCGCCATTACTTTTTCATCTTGAGTTGTCAACACAAGTCTACATTTCAAGTTGCATTTCTCTAGCACTTCTAGAAGTAGTGTTTCTGAGATATCGGAAAATGCATTTTCCGATTTGCCACGCCCCTAGTGGGCGTATCGGGAAAATCTTGACACTTTATAATTCGATAGTAGTAGACGGACGGACAGCATGACGGACATTACACAAAACCAATATACTCATTTCACTTTGTGAATGAGTATAAAAACTCAACTGATGTTTTTAATGTATGTAGGAAATACAACCTAAAGTTGCATGCAGAAAAATGTTCATTTTTCATGTATGAAGTGACATTCCTAGGTCACAGATGAACCGACAAAAGAGTACTGCCAGATGACAAGAAATATGACATCATCAAAAATTACCCTGTCCCTCAGGACGCAGACAGCGCAAGACGATTTGTAGCATTTTGTAACTACTATCGTCGATTTATAAAAAACTTCGCCGATTATTCACGGCACATAACTAAATTATGTAAAAAGAATGCTCCTTTTCAGTGGACAAGTGAATGCCAAAACGCATTCCAATACCATAAAGAAAAGCTTATGCACCCCACACTTTTACAATATCCTGTTTAGCAAAGAATTTTGCATAATAACAGATGCTAGTAAACAAGCTTGCGGAGCGGTTCGAACTCAGAACAAACGCACTTTCGCGTATTACTATAAACGAACTCAAAGACATTCAAAATAAAGTCCTGAAAGTCACTACCAGGCATCAAAGTAGACAAGAAAAAAACTGTACAGTTGGAAATAATGAACCTTTGCCAAAGCAAATTCATAAATATGTATTCAAGCCCAACGTACATGAAGTCATTTCAAATGATGAAGTACGGAAAGTAGTGACCTTCCGCATAACAGAATATAATGTTTATTTAAACATGGAAATAAAGTTATCGCAAGAATCGAAGTTAGCGATTAATATACTAATGGAATTCTCGACTTAGGTCAGTTCTTCCAAAGGCTCGAAAAAGAGGCCGGTATATTAAAAATCAGCCAACTCAAAGTGGCACCGAGCGAAAAGGTCTTTGAATCAGTTTCAATAGATACTTTTAAACAAATGGGCAATAAAACATTAAAATCATTACGAGTAGCGCTACTCCAGCCGGGGACCATGTAAAAGATGAAAAAGAGATACAACAAATATTGTCAACATACCATAATGATCCTATACAAGGTGGTCATACTGGCATTACAAAAACGCTAGCAAAAATCAAAAGACACTACAATTGGAAAAACATGACTCGGCATGTCAAAGAGTCCGTACTTAGATGTCAAAAATGCCAAAAATCTAAAACAACAACACATATTAAGACTTCTATGACATTAAAAGAAACACCAACAAAAGCTTTTGACAGAGTAATAGTACACACTATAGGTCCACTACCACGCTCGGAAAATGGCAATGAATACGCTGTTACGCTTATATGCGATTTAACAAAGTAGTTAGTAGCCATTCCAATTCCGAATAAAAGTGCAACAACTGTTGCCAAAGCTAAAAGCTAAAAAGTAAGAACGTTGCAGTCGGGCGCTACCGACTGCGGCATACTCACTCACACCCGCACAGATCACGCCCATTGCCACGCCCACAATTGGTTTGTACATATATAATTTTTCAATAGAGGAGATCAGCAGTAATATCGTCATAAAATTTTGATTTTCTCACTGAGAATCGGAAAAACGTACAGTTTTTCCCGATTTGCCACGCCCCCAGTAGGCGTAGACATATAATTTTTGGCCAGTTCTTAAAAGTAGTGAAGAGTAACGTAAGTGTGTAATTTGGATGCTTACACTCAATAAATGCGAAAATTACAGGGTATTATTTAGCCGGGCATGTCCCAAAAGGGGCGTAAAAATTATTTTTGGCTCATCGGTAGAGGAGCTCACCAGTAACTCAACCATCTAATTTTGAAGCTTCTAGCTCTAAAACTGTAGGAGCCATAAGCTTTTGCGGTTTCCCACGCCCCTATGGGCGTATATATAATCGCCATATCTTTTTCATGTTGGATTGTCAACCCGAGTATATATACCAAATTTCAAGTCTGTAGCATCAATAGTGCGCAAAATATAACAGAATTTGAAAAATCACTATATAGTCACATCCGATTTGCCACGCCCCTAGAAGGCGTGGACATATAGTTTTTAAGTCGATCTTCATAAGAGCATTTCAGGAACCTACGTGCCAATGGGCGTTGATATATCCGCCATAGCTTTTGCATCTTGAGTTGTCGACACGAGTCTATTTTCCAAATTGCAACTCTCTAGCACTTCTAGAAGTAGTGTTTCTGAGATATCGGAAAATGCATTTTCCGATTGCCACGCCCCTAGTGGGCGTATCGGGAAAATCTTGACACTTTATAATTCGAGGGTATACACGAGTATATATTCCAAATTTCAACTCTCTAGCTTCAAAACTGTGCAAATGGTTTTGCGCCAAATCACGTTATGCTGCCGTTATTGTGGACACGAGCGGCAGACAGGCCCCGCTCCTGAGCCGATCTGGCGCCGTTATAGCGCGAAGCAGGGCCTGCGTCGCTGCTATAAAAAGGCGCCCGCAACTCGGCACCTGGACAGTCAAAAAACGTGAAAGTAAAGAGGAAGTGAAAGTATTGAGTGCCGAAGGAACAAAACGCGAGTAAAGATGGGTTCAGCCAAGGAGCAGTGATTTTGGAAACAACATCGCTCCCAAGGATTTCAAGTGGAAGGCCATCGTGGGAAAATGATATCTACGAGGGATATCCCAGACGCCTATTGAGGACATAGGATCTACACGGACACAGGAAGGACATCAGCTGCCACCAACCAGGACATTGGTGCAGCACAGCTGAATCTGCAGCATTAGTGGCGGATCCTGGAGCAGGAGTAGAGGTAACGTTTGCGTAGCTGTGCGAAAGAGTGGTGGCTGCAGCTTGAGAAGATCGTAAGGTGTGCTTGTGAGCGTATCCAGCCGTAATAGTCACTGTAGTATCCGAGCGAACCGCCGGAGTATACAAAAAACTAAAACTATACTATATATAAAACTATACTATACTAAAACGTCTATCTGTTATCCTGTGTAAAGGCGTGCTTTACTAAGCGTTAGATTTTAAAAACATATAACGTGTAAATAAGCCTCAAATAAGTGAGAAAATATACGAATCGCAAACCATAAAACACTGAATTATAATTTATCGCAAGGTGCTACATACAAATTTGTTGGCACGAACGCACAGTCGGCTGAGTTCGGCCCGGCTTAAACTCGGGATAAACCGATGTTCGTTACAATATATAATTTTTTGGAAATCAATAGAGGAGATCAGCAGTATTATCGTCATAAAATTTTGATTTTCTCACTGAGAATCGGAAAAACGTACAGTTTTTCCCGATTTGCCACGCCCCAAGTGGGCGTAGACATATAATTTTTGGACAGTTCTTAGAAAT
Source organism: Drosophila nigricruria (assembly GCA_037075265.1). NCBI lineage: Eukaryota > Metazoa > Arthropoda > Insecta > Diptera > Drosophilidae > Drosophila > Drosophila nigricruria. The sequence continues at coordinate 578,644 of JBAMCI010000058.1, forward strand.
AGTGAAGGATAACGTAAGTGTGAAATTTGGATTTTTACACACAGGTTATTTTTTAGCCGGGCATGCCCCAAAAGGGGCGTTAAAATTATTTTTGGGTCATCGATAGAGGAGCTCACCAGTAACTCAACCATCCAATTTTGAAGCTTCTGTCTCTAAGATTGTAGGAGCTATAAACTTTTGCGGTTTGCCACGCCCCCTATGGGCGTAGATATATCCGCCATATCTTTTTCATCTTGGGTTGTCAAGATCGTGTCACTGGCACGATTTGGCGTGCCAAAGTTACTCATCACCGACAATGGCACTCAATTCACGAGTCGCGCATTCAAGGTGTTTCTGGACGAGCTAGGCGTACATCATCAGCTGACTGCGCCATACACGCCCCATGTAAATGCCACCGAAAGGGCAAATCGCACGGTGATTAGCAAGATCGCGCAATTTGCGGGCAGCGATCAGAGGTGTTGGCCCAAGGCGATGCCGGAGTTGACACTGGCAGTCACCAGCAGCGTTTAGGCGTCAACAGGCTATACGGCAGCCTTCCTCACGCAAGGGCGTAAGCCAAGATTGCCAAAATCACTGTTCGGCGCACAGACAGTGGGCACAGACCAAGACAAACAGAGTCCGGTGGAGCGAGCAAAAAAAATGGTCGAGGTGTTCCAGGTGGTGCGACGCAGGCTGGAGAAAGCTGCTCAGGATCAAGCGCGGCACTACAATCTACGGCGGCGGCAGTGGAAGCCGGCCGTAGGGGACAAGGTATGGAGGACCATATACGGTTTGATATCCCCTGCTGACTGCGCAGTTTACGCAGCGACTGCGCTCGGGCTGCAGTAAGAGCAGTATTATGGGAAGTTAATTGTTGAATAAGTTCCCTTTTAGATGGACTTTTTTAATCAAACTTTCAGAGCGTGATTATGTCAATTATATGAGTGTATTTGCCGAAGCACAATTCTCTAGTACTTGAAATACGTTTTTTGCATTTTGTGGCGAAGGGGGCCCAAAATATAACATAAACAAAAACTGTATTAAATACACATGAACTAAAAAACAAAATTTGAAGTCTCTAGCTTTAATTTAGTTATAATTTAATAACTGGATTTCGATCTCGTTTTTAATCGGTATCATTAAAACGATAAAGAAACACATTCGATCTTCGCATGCTATACACGGACCCACATAAAAAATTTCAAGTTTCTAGCTCTTATAGATTCTGAGATCGACGCGTTCAAACATACGGACAGACGAACAGACGGACGGACGGACAGGGCTCAATCAACTCCGCTCGTCGCCCTGATCAAGAATATATATAATTTATGGGGTCTGCCACGCCTCCTTCTGCCTGTTACATACATTTTAACAAAACCATTATACCCTGATTTCCCATTTTCAATGGGTTCAGGGTATAAAAATTAAAGAAAAGTAACCAAATTCAAATCCCACACCCAACAAATACAGATAAAACTAATTGTATCCCATATCCCAATTGACTTTCAAGCTACTAACACAATCAAAACGAGTAAGAACGTTGCAGTCGGGCGCTACCGACTGCGGAATACTCATTCACACCCACACAGATCACGCCTATTGCCACGCCCACAATTGGTTTGTACACATATAATTTTTGGAAAATCAATAGAGGAGATCAGCAGTAATATCGTCATAAAACTTTGATTTTTTCACTGAGAATCGGAAAATCATACAGTTTTTCCCGATTTGCCACGCCCCCAGTAGGCGTAGACATATAGTTTTTGGCCAGCTCTTAGAAGTAGTGAAGGCTAACGTAAGTGTGAAATTTGGATGCTTACACTCAAAAAATGCGAAAATTACAGGGTATTATTTAGCCGGGCATGCCCCAAAAGGGGCGTAAAAATTATTTGGATGCTTACACTCAAAAAATGCGAAAATTACAGGGTATTATTTAGCCGGGCATGCCTCAAAAGGGGCGTAAAAATTATTTTTGGGGCATCGATAGAGGAGCTCACCAGTAACTCAACCATCCAATTTTGAAGCTTTTAGCTCTAAAACTGTAGGTGCTATAAACTTTTGCGGTTCAAGTCTCTAGCATTCATAGTGCTCAAAATATTACAGAATTTGAAAAATCACTATATAGTCAGATCCGATTTGCCACGCCCCTAGTAGGCGTGGATATATAGTTTTTTAGTCGAACTTCATAGGATCAAAGCAGTAACCTACGTGCCAAATTTGGGCTTTGCAGCTTTAAGATTGTAGAAGATACAGTTTTTCCCGATTTGCCACGCCCCCAATGGGCGTAGATATATCCGCCATAGCTTTTTCATCTTGGGTTGTCAACACGAGTCTATTTTCCAAATTGCACCTCTCTAGCACTTCTAGAAGTAGTGTTTCTGAGATATCGGAAAATGCATTTTCCGATTTGCCACGCCCCTAGTGGGCGTATCGGGAAAATCTTGACACTTTATAATTCGAGGGTATACACGAGTATATATTCCAAATTTCAACTCTCTAGCTTCAAAACTGTGCAAATGGTTTGCGTTCATACGGACAGACGGACGGACAGCGTGAAGGACATTGCACAAAACCAATATACTCATTTCACTTTGTGAATGAGTATAATTATCCCATATCCTGATCACAATGGCTATCAACTCGATTTCGTATTATGAAAAATATAATACAATTTTTAATCGAGACAATAAACCAATAATTGATGAATGCATAACAAAAATTCTATTATACACAAAACCAATCTGTAGTTATGAGCATATAAATGGCAAAGAAATGATAAAATATATCGAACCAAATACCATTGTAATAATCACAATAATAATATTTATAATTGTAATCTTATATTTTATATACGTATTTTGTAACCCCATAATATTAATCCGTAAAATCAAACAACGCCATCAATTCAACCAGAAGAACAACAACAAGAAAACACAACTATCGAGATGACACAATCAACTTTACCAAAACTTTACCCTTCTGTGTCACCTTTACTCGCAGGCTCGCCTCTTAAGGAGAGGGAAGTGACATAATAATACTGATTACGTCCACAATATCCAAAAGCTGTTCCCATAGCCAAATTATTAATGTAAATATTCCCAAGCTCGCAACATGCATCACCAACAAGTAAACATTTGTTCCTAGCAACATGCATCATCCGAAAGTTGCAAACATTCTAATAGAGCTCACTTTATTCTGCTGCGAAACAATACACACACACTTTGACTCCAATCCAGAATAAATCGGATAGCCAAATCGTAAACAATCGGAGTGGCGCAGAATTGGGAAAGTGCCGTTGCACGTTGCTGCCGCATAACAACAAAATAGCAAAGAACAAATTCTGAGAATAACGCGTCCGACGGTCACCAAGAGTAACGGTTGCATCGACGCGTCATGTTGCTGCTGCGTAATTTCAACAGCATATAAAATAAGGCTATGCTGAAATTGTCATTAGTCCTAAGTTACTATTCAATAAAGCAAGTTGTCATAATCTAACTTTGATACGTCTTTTAAATAAAGCAAGTTGTCATAATCTAACCCTGACTTCGTCTTTTAAATTATATAAGTGTTGCCGTTAGCCTGTGTCGCGGCATTAGTTCGACTCAAACACACAATAAATATTAAACTAATTATTCAATTATACACTTAGCAAAAAAACTATGCGTACAAGCTCAATGCAAAACTTTGATTGAGAAAAAAAATGACCGTAGGATTCACCCACGAGCTATAATGTGCAAGGACATGCTGAAAAACGTATTAATGGAGGAGTGGCCTCCAATTCCGCTTGATTACAGTCGAAGATAGGTCATATCATTGCCAATATGATTGGTAAAGACACTTAAAAGGAATAAGTATCCATCATCATCCTAAATTTATTGATTTTTTTTATAAAAAAGTGGCTTTTCTGTTGTTCTTTTAGTTTGTACGCAGACTTTTTCTGGGCCGAAATCCGTTCGTTTCTTAGTTTTTTAAATAAAAAAAAAAAAAGTATAAGTCATAGTAAAAAAGAAATTGTTGGAAAAAGTTTATAATGAATGTGTTTTTCATAAAAGTTTTGCATTGAGCTTGTACGCATAGTTTTTCTGCTAAGTGTATATATACAAAAGAATGAAATTTTTTTTTTTTTGAACGAATGAAGAGATATACGAAATAGTACCCTCTGAGAAAAAAGTATATTTCAAAATGCCGCTAATCGAATCAAAAACAGTGGCTTCCACTGCAAACGTCGTCAATAAAGTAGAATCAAGTAGTGTAGATTTAGGATTAACAAATACTCTCTTAATAATTATCGTTGTTATTCTCAGCGCAAATATAATTATACTCATTCACAAAGTGAAATGAGTATATTGTCTTTGTGCAATGTCCGTCACGCTGTCTGTCCGTATGAACGCAAACCATTTGGACAGTTTTTAAGCTAATTATAAAGGGTCAAGATTTTCCCGATACGCCCACTAGGGGCGTGGAAAATCGGAAAATGCATTTTCCAAAATCTCAGAAACACTACTTCTAAATGTACTAGAGAGTTTCAATTTGGAATGTATACTCGTGCTGACAACTCAAGATGAAAAAGCTATGGCGGATATATCAACGCCCATTGGGGGCGTGGCAAATCGTGTAAAAGTGTATCTCCTACAGTTTTAAAGCTAGAACGCCCAAATTTGGCACGTAGGTTACTGCTTTGATCCTATGAAGATCAAATAAAAATTTATATATCCACGCCTACTAGGGGCGTGGCAAATCGGATCTCACTATATAGTGATTTTTAATTCTGTAATATTTTGAGTACTATTGATGCTACAGATTTGAAATTTGGTTGACAATACAAAATGAACAAGTAAGAACGTTGCAGTCGGGCGCTACCGACTGCGGGATACTCATTCACACCCGCACAGATCACGCCCATCGCCACGCCCACAATTGGTTTGTACATATATAATTTTTTGGAAATCAATAGAGGAGATCAGCAGTAATATCGTCGTAAAATTTTGATTTTCTTACTGAGAGTCGGAAAAACGTACAGCTTATCCCGATTTGCCACGCCCCCAGTAGGCGTAGACATATAGTTTTTGGCCAGCTCTTAGAAGTAGTGAAGGGTAACGTAAGTGTGAAATTTGGATGCTTACACTCCAAAATTGTGAAATTAATTCTTAGCCGGGCTTGCACCATCAGGGGCGTAAAAATTATTTTTGGGTCATAGATAAAAGAGCTCACTAGTAACTCAACCATAAATTTTGAAGCTTCTAGCTCTAAAACTGTAGGAGCTACAAACTTTTGCGGTTTGCCACGCCCCCTATGGGCGAAGATATATCCGCCATTTCTTTTTTAACTTGGGTTGTCAATCCGAGTATATATATCAAATGTCAAGCAGCAGAATTTGAAAAATCACTGTATAGTCAGATCCGATTTGCCACGCCCCTAGTAGGTGTGGATATATAGTTTTTTATTTGATCTTCATAGGATCTAAGCAGTAACCTACATGCCAAATTTGAACATTCTAGCTTTAAAACTGTAGAAGATACAGTTTTACCCGATTTGCCACGCCCCCAATGGGCGTAGATATATCCGCCATAGCTTTTTCTTCTTGGGTTGTCAACACGAGTATACATTCCAAATTGCAACTCTCTAGCTTCAAAACTGTGCAAATGGTTTGCGTTCATACGGACAGACGGACGGACAGCGTGACGGACATTGCACAAAACCAATATACTCATTTCACTTTGTGAATGAGTAGAAAAAGATGTGGCGGATATATCTACGCCTTAAGGGGGCGTTTCAAACCGCAAAAGCTTATAGCTCCTACAGTTTTAGAGCTAGAAGCTTCAAAATTAGATGGTTGTGTTACTGGTGAGCTCTTCTATCGATGACCCAAAAATAATTTTTATGCTCCTTTTGGGGCATGCCCGGCTAAGAAAATACCCTGTAATTTCGCAATTTTGGAGTGTAAGCATCCAAATTTCACACCTTCGTTACCCTTCAGTACTCTTCAGAACTGGCTGAAAATTATATGTCTACGCCCACTGGGGGCGTGGCAAATCGGGAAAAACTGTATGTTTATCCGATTCTTAATGAGAAAATCTAAATTTTGTTGTCAATATTACTGCTGATCTCCTCTATTGATTTCCAAAAAAATTATATATGTACAAACCAATTCGGGTCGTGGCAATGGGCGTTATCTGTGCGGGTGTGAATGAGTATCCCGCAGTCGGTAGCGCCCGACTGCAACGTTCTTACTTGTTAATCAAGTTTTTTTCGGAACATTATATTACCATTAAGTCTTCCACATAAAGGAATGCCTGAGATGGTTCTAGACCGGAGAATGCTATAGTCATCATTCTCTGAAATGAATTTAGTGCTATTTTAAGACCAAATGGTAATCGCGTGAAGTGATATGAGCCATTGCTCATTGAAAAAGATGTTACATTTCTTGAACTTTCTTCTAGTTCAATTTGGTGAAAACCTGACATTAAGTTTGCAAATGGTTTGCGTTCATACGGATAGACGGACGGACAGCGTGACGGACATTGAACAAAACCAATATACTCATTTCACTTTGTGAATGAGTATAAAAAACGATTTCGCTCCGAGCGCGAGCGAGCTCATTTAAGAACCGATAAATCGGTTGCTCGCTAAGTCTTTTCGTAAGGAGTCAAGAAAAGACAATAATATGCAGACAACGAGAAGCGGTCAACAGTTATTTGCGAGCTATGCGTGGAATTATTGGCATTGCTTTCATAAAAAAATTCAATTGCCAGTTGGACTTCAAACCAACTGAAGACTGGTTTGTAATTAGACCTGACAATCTAAATTACCCAATTTATGTTCCAACTACATACAGTTCTGGCAATAATAATCTACTCCTTCCATCCAGATCCCAAGTGTTAAGAAAAATATAAATAAATTCAACAGACGAGTACATACTTGTACCAAGAAATATGCAATGGAATTTATGTTGCAAATACAATAACAGCATCCAAACATGTTTACATCCGTCTCTTAAATACAACTAATTCTGACCAACTGGTCAATGTGAAAAAACTAGCTTATGAAAAATTGTCGAATTACAAAATTCTTCCAGCAAATCCAGATAACAGAAGCGAAACTGTACTTAAAAAATTAAAGAAAAACTTTCCATTACAATTCAAAGAACAGTTAACAAAGCTATGTACAAAGTATAGTGATATATTCGGATTGGAATCCGAATCCATAATAACTAATCATTTTTATAAGCAAACCCTAAGACTAAAGGATGACGAACCAATTTACATAAAAACTACAGAAGTCCGCATAGCCACACAGAGGAAATTAAAAGACAAGTAGGGAAATTAATAAATGATAAAATAGTAGAACCGTCTGTATCCGAATACAATAGCCCACTCTTGTTAGTCCCAAAGAAATCATTACCAGACTCAGCAGAAAAGAAATGGCGATTAGTAATTGACTATCGTCAAATCAACAAAAAATTATTGTCTGATAAATTTCTGCTCCCCAGAATTGACGACAATTTAGATCAATTGGGTCGAGCCAAATACATTTCTTGCCTCGACTTAATGTCAGGTTTTCACCAAATTGAACTAGAAGAAAGTTCAAGAAATTTAACATCTTTTTCAACGAGCAATGGCTCATATCACTTAACGCGATTACCATTTGGTCTTAAAATAGCACCAAATTCATTTCAGAGAATGATGATTATAGCATTCTCAGGTCTAGAACCATCTCAGGCATTCCTTTATATGGAAGACTTAATGGTAATATAATGTTCCGAAAAACGCATGATTAACAAGTAAGAACGTTGAGTCGGGCGCTACCGACTGCGGGATACTCATTCACACCCGCACAGATCACGCCCATTGCCACGCCCACAATTGGCTTGTACATATATCATGTTTTGGAAATCAATAGAAGAGTAATATCGTCATAAAATTTATATTTTCTCAGTGAGAATCGGAAAATCATAAAGTTTTTCCCGATTTGCCACGCCCCCAGTGGACGTAGACATATAATTTTTGGACAGTTCTTAGAAGTAGTGGAGGGTAACGTAAGTGTGAAACTTGGATGCTTACACTCAAAAAATGCGAAAATTACAGGGTATTTTTTAGCCGGGCATGCCCCATAAGAGGAGTAAATTTATTTTTGGGTCATCGGTAGAGGAGCTCACCAGTAACTCAACCATCTAATTTTGAAGCTTCTAGCTCTAAAACTGTAGGAGCTATAAGCTTTTGCGGTTTACCACGCCTCATATGAGCGTAGATATATCCGCAATAACTTTTTCATCTTGGGTTATCAACCCGAGTATATATACCGAATTTCAAGTCTCTAGCATTCATAGTGCTCAAAATATAACAGAATTTGAAAAATCACTATACGCCCCTAGGAGGCGTGGATATATAGTTTTTTGGTCAATCTTCATAAGGTCGAAGCAGTAACCTTCGTGCCAAACTTGGGCTTTATAGCTTTAGAACTGTAGAAGATACAGTTTTACCCGATTTGCCACGCCCCCAGTGGGCGTAGATATATCCGCCATAACTTTTTCATCTTGAGTTGTCAACATAAGTCTACATTTCAAGTTGCATTTCTCTAGCACTTCTAGAAGTAGTGTTTCTGAGATATCGGAAAATGCATTTTCCGATTTGCCACGCCCCTAGTGGGCGTATCGGGAAAATCTTGACACTTTATAATTCGATAGTAGTAGACGGACGGACAGCATGACGGACATTACACAAAACCAATATACTCATTTCACTTTGTGAATGAGTATAAAAACTCAACTGATGTTTTTAATGTATGTAGGAAATACAACCTAAAGTTGCATGCAGAAAAATGTTCATTTTTCATGTATGAAGTGACATTCCTAGGTCACAGATGAACCGACAAAAGAGTACTGCCAGATGACAAGAAATATGACATCATCAAAAATTACCCTGTCCCTCAGGACGCAGACAGCGCAAGACGATTTGTAGCATTTTGTAACTACTATCGTCGATTTATAAAAAACTTCGCCGATTATTCACGGCACATAATTAAATTATGTAAAAAGAATGCTCCTTTTCAGTGGACAAGTGAATGCCAAAACGCATTCCAATACCTTAAAGAAAAGCTTATGCACCCCACACTTTTACAATATCCTGTTTAGCAAAGAATTTTGCATAATAACAGATGCTAGTAAACAAGCTTGCGGAGCGGTTCGAACTCAGAACAAACGCACTTTCGCGTATTACTATAAACGAACTCAAAGACATTCAAAATAAAGTCCTGAAAGTCACTACCAGGCATCAAAGTAGACAAGAAAAAAACTGTACAGTTGGAAATAATGAACCTTTGCCAAAGCAAATTCATAAATATGTATTCAAGCCCAACGTACATGAAGTCATTTCAAATGATGAAGTACGGAAAGTAGTGACCTTCCGCATAACAGAATATAATGTTTATTTAAACATGGAAATAAAGTTATCGCAAGAATCGAAGTTAGCGATTAATATACTAATGGAATTCTCGACTTAGGTCAGTTCTTCCAAAGGCTCGAAAAAGAGGCCGGTATATTAAAAATCAGCCAACTCAAAGTGGCACCGAGCGAAAAGGTCTTTGAATCAGTTTCAATAGATACTTTTAAACAAATGGGCAATAAAACATTAAAATAATTACGAGTAGCGCTACTCCAGCCGGGGACCATGTAAAAGATGAAAAAGAGATACAACAAATATACCAACATACCATAATGATCCTATACAAGGTGGTCATACTGGCATTACAAAAACGCTAGCAAAAATCAAAAGACACTACAATTGGAAAAACATGACTCGTCATGTCAAAGAGTCCGTACTTAGATGTCAAAAATGCCAAAAATCTAAAACAACAACACATATTAAGACTTCTATGACATTAAAAGAAACACCAACAAAAGCTTTTGACAGAGTAATAGTACACACTATAGGTCCACTACCACGCTCGGAAAATGGCAATGAATACGCTGTTACGCTTATATGCGATTTAACAAAGTAGTTAGTAGCCATTCCAATTCCGAATAAAAGTGCAACAACTGTTGCCAAAGCTAAAAGCTAACAAGTAAGAAAGCTCTAGTCGGCGGTACCCGACTAGGAGATCCCCTGAACCCTGCGAGAGCCGATACTCCAAACATTCTATGCTTATTTAACATATATATATACAAGCAATACATGCACATACATACACACATACACATACGCACGCACGCATAAGCGAGCGCTCTGCTGACTGCGCAGTTAACGCAGCGACTGAGTGTGGGCTGCGCTCATAGGCTTTACTATGGGAAATTAAATGTTTAATAACTTCTTTTGTAGTTGGACGTTTATAATCAAACTTTCAGAGCGTGATTCTGTCATTTATATGTGTATATTTGCCAAAGCACAAGTCTCTAGTATTTGAAATACGGATTTTACAAGTTTGGGGGGAAAGGGAAGGAAAGGGGGGTGGTATCAAAAATTTGACAAAAACCAAAATTGTATAAACTCTACATTATACTGAATACAAAATTTGGAGACTCTAGCTCTAAAGATGCGGGAGATATAAATTTATAACTGCGTTTCTATAACGTTTTAAATCGATAACATTAAAACGATAAAAGTTATCGAATTTTTGAAACAAACTTGATCTGCGCGTGCTATACACGGACCTACATAAAAAATTTCAAGTCTCTAGCTCTTATAGATTCTGAGATCGACGCGTTCAAACATACGGACAGACGGACAGACGGACAGACGGACGGACGGACGGACGGACAGACGGACAGGGCTAAATCAACTCAGCTCGTCGCCCTGATCAAGATATATATACTTTATGGGGTCTGCCACGCCTCCTTCTGCCTGTTACATACATTTTAACAAAACCATTATACCCTGTTTTCCCATTTTCAATGGGTTCAGGGTATAAAAAGTAAGAACGTTGCAGTCGGGCGCTACCGACTGCGGCATACTCACTCACACCCGCACAGATCACGCCCATTGCCACGCCCACAATTGGTTTGTACATATATAATTTTTCAATAGAGGAGATCAGCAGTAATATCGTCATAAAATTTTGATTTTCTCACTGAGAATCGGAAAAACGTACAGTTTTTCCCGATTTGCCACGCCCCCAGTAGGCGTAGACATATAATTTTTGGCCAGTTCTTAAAAGTAGTGAAGAGTAACGTAAGTGTGTAATTTGGATGCTTACACTCAATAAATGCGAAAATTACAGGGTATTATTTAGCCGGGCATGTCCCAAAAGGGGCGTAAAAATTATTTTTGGCTCATCGGTAGAGGAGCTCACCAGTAACTCAACCATCTAATTTTGAAGCTTCTAGCTCTAAAACTGTAGGAGCCATAAGCTTTTGCGGTTTCCCACGCCCCTATGGGCGTATATATAATCGCCATATCTTTTTCATGTTGGATTGTCAACCCGAGTATATATACCAAATTTCAAGTCTGTAGCATCAATAGTGCGCAAAATATAACAGAATTTGAAAAATCACTATATAGTCACATCCGATTTGCCACGCCCCTAGAAGGCGTGGACATATAGTTTTTAAGTCGATCTTCATAAGAGCATTTCAGGAACCTACGTGCCAATGGGCGTTGATATATCCGCCATAGCTTTTGCATCTTGAGTTGTCGACACGAGTCTATTTTCCAAATTGCAACTCTCTAGCACTTCTAGAAGTAGTGTTTCTGAGATATCGGAAAATGCATTTTCCGATTGCCACGCCCCTAGTGGGCGTATCGGGAAAATCTTGACACTTTATAATTCGAGGGTATACACGAGTATATATTCCAAATTTCAACTCTCTAGCTTCAAAACTGTGCAAATGGTTTTGCGTTCATACGGACAGACGGACAGACGGACGGACAGCGTGTCGGACATTGCACAAAACCAATATACTCATTTCACTTTGTGAAATGCGGATAGCAAGAATAAAAAACAAGCATAAGGATAGGCTAAAAGTTCAATAAATTTTGAAATTAATCATAAAATGGTCTGATCAACCATTTATGACAACATATATATACTTTATATAAAAATAAAAAAAAAATGAAGTACCGAAATCTACAACCACACACATACAAACTTAGTAAGCGCCGACACGGCCATCCTGACCATAACACGACCTCGTGTAGTTTTACAAAAATGCTTTACTGCATAATTCATTATGCTCATTCACAAAGTGAAATGAGTATATTGGTTTTGTGCAATGTCCGTCACGCTGTCTGTCCGTCTGTCCGTATGAACGCAAACCATTTGCACAGTTTTGAAGCTAAAGAGTTGAAATTTTGAATATATACTTGTGTATACCCTCGAATTATAAAGTGTCAAGATTTTTCCGAAACTAGGGGCGTGGCAAATCGGAAAATGCATTTTCCAATATCTCAGAAACACTACTTCTATAAGTGGTAGAGAAATGCAATTTTAAATGTAGACTTGTGTTGACAACTCAAGATGAAAAAGTTATGGCGGATATATCTACGCCCACTGGGGGCGTGGCAAATCGGGTAAAACTGTATCTTCTACAGTTCTAAAGCTAGAATGTTCAAATTGGCATGTAGGTTACTGCTTTGATCCTATGAAGACCAAATAAACAACTATATATCCACACCTACTAGGGGCGTGGCAAATCGGATCTGACTATATAGTCGGGCGCTACCGACTGCGGGATACTCATTCACACCCGCACAGATCACGCCCATTGCCACGCCCTCAATTGGTTTGTACATATAAAATTTTTTAGAAATCAGCAGTAATATCGTCATAAAATTTTGATTTTCTCACTGAGAGTCGGAAAAACATACAGTTTTTCCCGATTTGCCACGCCCCCAGTGGGCGTAGACATATAATTTTTGGCCAGTTCTTAGAAGTAGTGAAGAGTAACGTAAGTGTGAAATTTGGATTCTTACACTCAAAAAATGCGAAAATTACAGGGTATTTTTTAGCCGGGCATGCCCCATAAGGGGCGTAAAAATTATTTTTTTGGCATCGATAGAGGAGCGCATTAGAAACTCAACCATCCAATTTTGAAGCTTCTAGCTTTTGCGGTTTGCGACGCCCCCTATGGGCGTAGATATATCCGTTATATCTTTTTTATACCCTGAACCCATTGAAAATGGGAAATCAGGGTATAATGGTTTTGTTGAAATGTATGTAACAGGCAGAAGGAGGCGTGGCAGACCCCATAAAGTATATATATTCTTGATCAGGGCGACGAGCTGAGTTGATTTAGCCCTGTCCGTCTGTCCGTCCGTCCGTCCGTCCGTCCGTCCGTCCGTCCGTCTGTCCGTCTGTCCGTATGTTTGAACGCGTCGATCTTAGAATCTATAAGAGCTAGAGACTTGAAATTTTTTATGTAGGTCCGTGTATATCACGCGCAGATCGAGTTTGTTTCAAAAAATCGATAAATTTGATCGTTTTAAAGTTATCGATTTAAAACGTTATCGAAATTCAGCTATAAGTTTATATCTCCCACATCTTTAGAGTTAGAGTCTCCAAATTTTGTATTTAGTATAACGTGGAGTTTATACAATTTTGATTTTTGTCACATTTTGGATACCATCCCCCCTTTCCTTCCCTTCCCCCCAAATTTGTAAAAACCGTATTTCAAATACTAGAGACTTGTGCTTTGGCAATTACATACATATGAATGACATTATTACGCTCTGAAAGTTTGATTAAGAAAGTCCATCTACAAAGATACTTATTCAACAATTAACTTCCCATAATATAGCCACACTGCAGCCCAAGCGCAGACGCTGCGCTAACTGCGCAGTCAGCAGAGCGCGTGCTTATGCGTATGTGTATGTGTGTATGTGTGTGTCCATGTATTGCTTGTATACATGTATATGTTAAATAAGCATAGAATGTTTGGAGTATCGGCTCTTCGCAGGGTTCAGGGGATCTCCTAGTCGGGTACCGCCGACTAGAGCTTTCTTACTTGTTTTCAACTTGGGTTGTCAACCCGAGTATATTTACCAAGTTTCAAGTCTCTAGCACTCATAGTGCTCAAAATATTACAGAATTTGAAAAATCACTATATAGTCAGATCCGATTTTCCACGCCCCTAGTAGGCGTAGATGTATAGTTTTTTGGTCGATCTTCATAGGATCGTAGCAGTAACCTACGTGCCAAATTTGGGAGTTCTAGCTTGAAAACTGTAGAAGATACAGTTTTACCCGATTTGCCACGCCCCCAATGGGCGTAGATATATCCGCCATAGCTTTTTCATCTTGGGTTGTCAACACGAGTATACATTCCAAACTGCATTTCTCTAGCATTTCTAGAAGTAATGTTTCTGAGATATCGGAAAATGCATTTTCCGATTTGCCACGCCCCTAGTGGGCGTATCGGGAAAATCTTGACACTTTATAATTCGAGGGTATACACGAGTATATATTCCAAATTTCAACTCTCTAGCTTCAAAACTGTGCAAATGGCTTGCGTTCATACGGACCGACGGACAGCGTGAAGGACATTGCAAAAAACCAATATACTCATTTCACTTTGTGAATGAGTATAAGAAGTAAGAGTGCTCTAGTCGAGACGGCTCGACTACGAGATACCCTGAACCCTGCGAAGATCCAATGTTCCCAACATTATATGCTTATTTTACACATACAAATATTGCGAGCAACGCATACACACACACACACATACGCACGCACGCATAAGCACGCGCTCTGCTGACTGCGCAGTCAGCGCGGCGACTGCAGTCGGGCTGCAATATGCCTATTGTATGGGAAATTTAATGTTTAATAACTTTTTTTGTGGATGGACCTTATTGATTAAACTTTCACAGCATAATTATGTCATTCATATGTGTGTATTTGCCAAAGCACAAGTCTCTAGTATTTGAAATACGAATTTTGCAAATTTGGGGCGAAGGGGGCGTGGCATCCAAAATCCAAAAGTTACAAAGTCTCCGCATTCATCACACGGATCTACACAGTAAATTTGGAGTCTCTAGCTCTTACGGTATGCTTAACGGAAGAAAAGTTATCGATTTTTATCGATAATAAGGAAACGGGATGAGTTATCGAAAATCTAAAAAAAACTCGTACTGCGTAGGCTATAGACGAGTATTCTCTGAAAATATTCATATATATAATTCATATATCTAGCTTTTGTGGTTTACGAGATCGCTGCGTTCATACGGACGGACGGACGGACGGACGGACAGACGGACAGGGCTATTTCAACTCAGCTCATCGAGCTGATCAAGAATATATATACTTTATGGGGTCTGCGATGCCTCCTTCTGCCTGTTACATACATTTTCACAAAAACATTATACCCTGATTTCCCATTTTCAATGGATTCAGGCTGTTAACATCGGCCGCACAAAGCGCAGAAATTTCTAGAAGGAAATTTCTAATAAGCAAATTCACAGCAAAAACAGCCAAAATGTTAAAAAAAAGCTATTTGAATTTGCGCGCACACAAACACGAAACGGGGAAGCATGCGCAACAACAATGTAGTTTAAAACGCGCGCTCAACTATAAAACGGGGGAGCATGCGCAGCAACAAAGTATTTTAAATCGTGCGCTCAACTACGAAACGGCAAAACAACAACAGGCACAACCGAAACCGTTTAAGTTTCGCGCGCACTCCGCAAAAACAACAACAACATCACGCACCCAAACCGAAAAAGAACGCACACACATACAAATCAAAACAAGTAAGAGTGCTCTAGTCGAGACTGCTCGACTAAGAGATACCCTGAACCCTGCGAAGAACCAATCTTACCAACATTATATTCTTATTTTACATATACAAATATTGTGGGACAAACACACACACGCACGCATAAGCACGCGCTCTGCTGACTGCGCAGTCAACGCAGCGACTGCGCTCGGGCTGCCATATGCCTATTGTATGGGAAATTAAATGTTTAATAACTTTTTTTGTAGATGGACTTTCTTAATCAAACTTTCACAGCGTAATCATGTCATTCATATGTATGTATTTGAAAAAGCACAAGTCTCTAGTATTTGAAATACGAATTTTTTAAATTGGCGGCGAAGGGGGCGTGGCATCCAAAATCCAAAAATGTCCGCATTCATTACACAAATCTACACAGTAAATTTGGAGTCTCTAGCTCTTACGATATGCTTAGCGGAAGAAAAGTTATCGATTTTTATCGATAATAAGGAAACGGGATGAGTTATCGAAAATCTAAAAAAAACTCGTACTGCGTAGGCTATAGACGAGTATTCTCTGAAAATTTCAGATCTCTAGCTTTTGTGGTTTACGAGATCGCTGCGTTCATACGGACGGACGGACGGACGGACGGACGGACGGACGGACGGACTGGCATTACAAAAACGCTAGCAAAAATCAAAAGACACTACAATTGGAAAAACATGACTCGTCATGTCAAAGAGTCCGTACTTAGATGTCAAAAATGCCAAAAATCTAAAACAACAACACATATTAAGACTTCTATGACATTAAAAGAAACACCAACAAAAGCTTTTGACAGAGTAATAGTACACACTATAGGTCCACTACCACGCTCGGAAAATGGCAATGAATACGCTGTTACGCTTATATGCGATTTAACAAAGTAGTTAGTAGCCATTCCAATTCCGAATAAAAGTGCAACAACTGTTGCCAAAGCTAAAAGCTAACAAGTAAGAAAGCTCTAGTCGGCGGTACCCGACTAGGAGATCCCCTGAACCCTGCGAGAGCCGATACTCCAAACATTCTATGCTTATTTAACATATATATATACAAGCAATACATGCACATACATACACACATACACATACGCACGCACGCATAAGCGAGCGCTCTGCTGACTGCGCAGTTAACGCAGCGACTGAGTGTGGGCTGCGCTCATAGGCTTTACTATGGGAAATTAAATGTTTAATAACTTCTTTTGTAGTTGGACGTTTATAATCAAACTTTCAGAGCGTGATTCTGTCATTTATATGTGTATATTTGCCAAAGCACAAGTCTCTAGTATTTGAAATACGGATTTTACAAGTTTGGGGGGAAAGGGAAGGAAAGGGGGGTGGTATCAAAAATTTGACAAAAACCAAAATTGTATAAACTCTACATTATACTGAATACAAAATTTGGAGACTCTAGCTCTAAAGATGCGGGAGATATAAATTTATAACTGCGTTTCTATAACGTTTTAAATCGATAACATTAAAACGATAAAAGTTATCGAATTTTTGAAACAAACTTGATCTGCGCGTGCTATACACGGACCTACATAAAAAATTTCAAGTCTCTAGCTCTTATAGATTCTGAGATCGACGCGTTCAAACATACGGACAGACGGACAGACGGACAGACGGACGGACGGACGGACGGACAGACGGACAGGGCTAAATCAACTCAGCTCGTCGCCCTGATCAAGATATATATACTTTATGGGGTCTGCCACGCCTCCTTCTGCCTGTTACATACATTTTAACAAAACCATTATACCCTGTTTTCCCATTTTCAATGGGTTCAGGGTATAAAAAGTAAGAACGTTGCAGTCGGGCGCTACCGACTGCGGCATACTCACTCACACCCGCACAGATCACGCCCATTGCCACGCCCACAATTGGTTTGTACATATATAATTTTTCAATAGAGGAGATCAGCAGTAATATCGTCATAAAATTTTGATTTTCTCACTGAGAATCGGAAAAACGTACAGTTTTTCCCGATTTGCCACGCCCCCAGTAGGCGTAGACATATAATTTTTGGCCAGTTCTTAAAAGTAGTGAAGAGTAACGTAAGTGTGTAATTTGGATGCTTACACTCAATAAATGCGAAAATTACAGGGTATTATTTAGCCGGGCATGTCCCAAAAGGGGCGTAAAAATTATTTTTGGCTCATCGGTAGAGGAGCTCACCAGTAACTCAACCATCTAATTTTGAAGCTTCTAGCTCTAAAACTGTAGGAGCCATAAGCTTTTGCGGTTTCCCACGCCCCTATGGGCGTATATATAATCGCCATATCTTTTTCATGTTGGATTGTCAACCCGAGTATATATACCAAATTTCAAGTCTGTAGCATCAATAGTGCGCAAAATATAACAGAATTTGAAAAATCACTATATAGTCACATCCGATTTGCCACGCCCCTAGAAGGCGTGGACATATAGTTTTTAAGTCGATCTTCATAAGAGCATTTCAGGAACCTACGTGCCAATGGGCGTTGATATATCCGCCATAGCTTTTGCATCTTGAGTTGTCGACACGAGTCTATTTTCCAAATTGCAACTCTCTAGCACTTCTAGAAGTAGTGTTTCTGAGATATCGGAAAATGCATTTTCCGATTGCCACGCCCCTAGTGGGCGTATCGGGAAAATCTTGACACTTTATAATTCGAGGGTATACACGAGTATATATTCCAAATTTCAACTCTCTAGCTTCAAAACTGTGCAAATGGTTTTGCGTTCATACGGACAGACGGACAGACGGACGGACAGCGTGTCGGACATTGCACAAAACCAATATACTCATTTCACTTTGTGAAATGCGGATAGCAAGAATAAAAAACAAGCATAAGGATAGGCTAAAAGTTCAATAAATTTTGAAATTAATCATAAAATGGTCTGATCAACCATTTATGACAACATATATATACTTTATATAAAAATAAAAAAAAAATGAAGTACCGAAATCTACAACCACACACATACAAACTTAGTAAGCGCCGACACGGCCATCCTGACCATAACACGACCTCGTGTAGTTTTACAAAAATGCTTTACTGCATAATTCATTATGCTCATTCACAAAGTGAAATGAGTATATTGGTTTTGTGCAATGTCCGTCACGCTGTCTGTCCGTCTGTCCGTATGAACGCAAACCATTTGCACAGTTTTGAAGCTAAAGAGTTGAAATTTTGAATATATACTTGTGTATACCCTCGAATTATAAAGTGTCAAGATTTTTCCGAAACTAGGGGCGTGGCAAATCGGAAAATGCATTTTCCAATATCTCAGAAACACTACTTCTATAAGTGGTAGAGAAATGCAATTTTAAATGTAGACTTGTGTTGACAACTCAAGATGAAAAAGTTATGGCGGATATATCTACGCCCACTGGGGGCGTGGCAAATCGGGTAAAACTGTATCTTCTACAGTTCTAAAGCTAGAATGTTCAAATTGGCATGTAGGTTACTGCTTTGATCCTATGAAGACCAAATAAACAACTATATATCCACACCTACTAGGGGCGTGGCAAATCGGATCTGACTATATAGTCGGGCGCTACCGACTGCGGGATACTCATTCACACCCGCACAGATCACGCCCATTGCCACGCCCTCAATTGGTTTGTACATATAAAATTTTTTAGAAATCAGCAGTAATATCGTCATAAAATTTTGATTTTCTCACTGAGAGTCGGAAAAACATACAGTTTTTCCCGATTTGCCACGCCCCCAGTGGGCGTAGACATATAATTTTTGGCCAGTTCTTAGAAGTAGTGAAGAGTAACGTAAGTGTGAAATTTGGATTCTTACACTCAAAAAATGCGAAAATTACAGGGTATTTTTTAGCCGGGCATGCCCCATAAGGGGCGTAAAAATTATTTTTTTGGCATCGATAGAGGAGCGCATTAGAAACTCAACCATCCAATTTTGAAGCTTCTAGCTTTTGCGGTTTGCGACGCCCCCTATGGGCGTAGATATATCCGTTATATCTTTTTCAACTTGGGTTGTCAACCCGAGTATATTTACCAAGTTTCAAGTCTCTAGCACTCATAGTGCTCAAAATATTACAGAATTTGAAAAATCACTATATAGTCAGATCCGATTTTCCACGCCCCTAGTAGGCGTAGATGTATAGTTTTTTGGTCGATCTTCATAGGATCGTAGCAGTAACCTACGTGCCAAATTTGGGAGTTCTAGCTTGAAAACTGTAGAAGATACAGTTTTACCCGATTTGCCACGCCCCCAATGGGCGTAGATATATCCGCCATAGCTTTTTCATCTTGGGTTGTCAACACGAGTATACATTCCAAACTGCATTTCTCTAGCATTTCTAGAAGTAATGTTTCTGAGATATCGGAAAATGCATTTTCCGATTTGCCACGCCCCTAGTGGGCGTATCGGGAAAATCTTGACACTTTATAATTCGAGGGTATACACGAGTATATATTCCAAATTTCAACTCTCTAGCTTCAAAACTGTGCAAATGGCTTGCGTTCATACGGACCGACGGACAGCGTGAAGGACATTGCAAAAAACCAATATACTCATTTCACTTTGTGAATGAGTATAAGAAGTAAGAGTGCTCTAGTCGAGACGGCTCGACTACGAGATACCCTGAACCCTGCGAAGATCCAATGTTCCCAACATTATATGCTTATTTTACACATACAAATATTGCGAGCAACGCATACACACACACACACATACGCACGCACGCATAAGCACGCGCTCTGCTGACTGCGCAGTCAGCGCGGCGACTGCAGTCGGGCTGCAATATGCCTATTGTATGGGAAATTTAATGTTTAATAACTTTTTTTGTGGATGGACCTTATTGATTAAACTTTCACAGCATAATTATGTCATTCATATGTGTGTATTTGCCAAAGCACAAGTCTCTAGTATTTGAAATACGAATTTTGCAAATTTGGGGCGAAGGGGGCGTGGCATCCAAAATCCAAAAGTTACAAAGTCTCCGCATTCATCACACGGATCTACACAGTAAATTTGGAGTCTCTAGCTCTTACGGTATGCTTAACGGAAGAAAAGTTATCGATTTTTATCGATAATAAGGAAACGGGATGAGTTATCGAAAATCTAAAAAAAACTCGTACTGCGTAGGCTATAGACGAGTATTCTCTGAAAATATTCATATATATAATTCATATATCTAGCTTTTGTGGTTTACGAGATCGCTGCGTTCATACGGACGGACGGACGGACGGACGGACAGACGGACAGGGCTATTTCAACTCAGCTCATCGAGCTGATCAAGAATATATATACTTTATGGGGTCTGCGATGTCTCCTTCTGCCTGTTACATACATTTTCACAAAAACATTATACCCTGATTTCCCATTTTCAATGGATTCAGGCTGTTAACATCGGCCGCACAAAGCGCAGAAATTTCTAGAAGGAAATTTCTAATAAGCAAATTCACAGCAAAAACAGCCAAAATGTTAAAAAAAAGCTATTTGAATTTGCGCGCACACAAACACGAAACGGGGAAGCATGCGCAACAACAATGTAGTTTAAAACGCGCGCTCAACTATAAAACGGGGGAGCATGCGCAGCAACAAAGTATTTTAAATCGTGCGCTCAACTACGAAACGGCAAAACAACAACAGGCACAACCGAAACCGTTTAAGTTTCGCGCGCACTCCGCAAAAACAACAACAACATCACGCACCCAAACCGAAAAAGAACGCACACACATACAAATCAAAACAAGTAAGAGTGCTCTAGTCGAGACTGCTCGACTAAGAGATACCCTGAACCCTGCGAAGAACCAATCTTACCAACATTATATGCTTATTTTACATATACAAATATTGTGGGACAAACACACACACGCACGCATAAGCACGCGCTCTGCTGACTGCGCAGTCAACGCAGCGACTGCGCTCGGGCTGCCATATGCCTATTGTATGGGAAATTAAATGTTTAATAACTTTTTTTGTAGATGGACTTTCTTAATCAAACTTTCACAGCGTAATCATGTCATTCATATGTATGTATTTGAAAAAGCACAAGTCTCTAGTATTTGAAATACGAATTTTTTAAATTGGCGGCGAAGGGGGCGTGGCATCCAAAATCCAAAAATGACAAAATGTCCGCATTCATTACACAAATCTACACAGTAAATTTGGAGTCTCTAGCTCTTACGATATGCTTAGCGGAAGAAAAGTTATCGATTTTTATCGATAATAAGGAAACGGGATGAGTTATCGAAAATCTAAAAAAAACTCGTACTGCGTAGGCTATAGACGAGTATTCTCTGAAAATTTCAGATCTCTAGCTTTTGTGGTTTACGAGATCGCTGCGTTCATACGGACGGACGGACGGACGGACGGACGGACGGACGGACGGACGGACAGACGGACAGGGCTATTTCAACTCAGCTCATCGAGCTGATCAAGAATATATATACTTTATGGGGTCTGCCATGTCTCCTTCTGCCTGTTACATACATTTCCACAAAAACATTATACCCTGATTTCCCATTTTCAATGGGTTCAGGGTATAATCAGCGACAGCATGAAATGCGCACAGTGGTCAGCGCATGCACAAAACGGGACGAAAACAATGCAGTGCGCCCAAAGTTCAAGAGCCACTGCAAAAGGCCACTGAACTTTGTCGGCTACGCACGATCGCTAGCGCACGAGATGACATGAAGGTGTCGACATGCAAAACGGCCAACAACAAATCTAGGGCAGCATGCAAAATGGGCAACAACAAAATAGGGCCCTCATACATTGTAAGGCGGCTGCCAGAGTAGCCGCCTCACATGGCATAGGTATATAGTTAGTTTAGTAATTAGTAATTATAACAATATAGTTTTAAGTTAGAATTAAGACGCAAGGAGCGCAACATAGTTTTTAAGTTAGAATTAAGACGCAAGGAGCGCAACATAGTTTTAAGTTAAGACGCAAGGAGCGTAACATATTTGAATTTGAATGTAACCGCTCTGCGCAGCGTGGTGAAAGCTCCACCATGGGGAGCGAGCGCTGTGGTGAGTTGCGTCGCCGAGGCGATCGGGCGGCTCGAGTGTGGTAGAATCGAGGGCTTAAGGTTAATTAGTCTTTGGCACGCGACCAAGACGGTCGAAGAGAAAAAGGAAAAGACATAAGATCAGCGAGCGCGGAGCGCCGCCGACGGGGAAACAAGGTTATGTGGACACGTGACCGGTACGACAGGGCTCGACCGGCAGTCAAGGTATAATAAGAAGAAAATGTTAACTAATAATAAATAAGGAAATTAGATAATCTAACAGATCTGATTTTTACTTTAACAAAGCCGGCTGAAACGCCATTCTAACAAATCGCACGCCGGCCGACGTGAACCCCGTTGGCGGCCGCCACTAATACGAAGTAGTTTTGAGCAGTAGTTTGGGCGAGGCAAAGTCCCGTCCGCCGCGCGGATAACCCCGGCATAAAAACGGCGCGGCCTAGAGAGAACTTCAGCGGCGACGCTGTGCTTGTTCCTCGGCCAGCCGTTCTACTGTATCAAAAATAGAAACTAATCCAAAGTAGAGACGAGGCTAAGTCCGCGTTTGATCATGCAGATAACCCCGACTCCAACGCTTAGATTTTGCGAGTAATAGTTTGTATTAACCAAAACGACCCCCTTTCCCTTCCCTTAAGTCCCCGTCCCCGCACTTAACTGGTCCTGGGAGACTGAGTCTGCACCCCAGCCAGATTTGTAACTTTACAAGTGGCGCCCGAGCAGGGACCCTGGGACTACTAAGGAGCGTGGCATATTCGCGGCGTAAAATCCTGCGCATATGCCCAAATGAAGGTGCTGGTCGGCAAATGCCGCAAAATCTACGTCAAGTCGGCGATATCCAAGCATACTCTTCAAGCGCGGCGAAGGTAACGGCGAACGAAATTTAAGGGCACAGCGACGCCGAAAAAGTACAGCATGCAACGGGAAACGTCGAGAACGGGCAAGCGTGTACAGTGGGTCGAGAGCTAGAAATTTCGAGCGAAAATCGAGTGAACTGCAGGCCGAGGGCCAAAAACTCAGAGCAAGTGTGTGCTGGCGTAACATGTACGAAATTTTTTTTTTGAGTGAGTTTCTTTTTTTTTTGAGAAAAAAATATATATACGTACAAAGAGAGACAGTGGCGAGTGGCGAATGAACAGTGGCGCACAACAACTTTGAGTGATTTTTTCTTTGAGTGTTTTTTTTTTTGGCGAAAAAAAAAAAAATATATATATACGTACAAAAGAGACAGTGGCAAGTGGCGAATGAACAGTGGCGCACACCGACTTTTTTTTTGAGTGAGTTTTTTATTGTTGGAAAAAAAAAAAATATATATATATATATGAAGAGAGACACCGGCGACGAAGACAAGTGTACAGTGGTACAAAGTTACGTTTTTTTTTGAGTGAGTTTTTTTTTAGAAAAAAAAAAAAATATATATATATAGAAACGAGACAATAGTAAGAGGAACAAGAAGTGTACAGTGGTACAAAGTTACGTTTTTTTTTGAGTGAGTTTTTTTTTAGAAAAAAAAAAAAAAAAAATATATATATAGAAACGAGACAATAGTAAGAGGAACAAGAAGTGCACACTGGTACAAAGCAACGTTTTTTTTTAGTGAATTTTTTTTTTGAGAAAAAAAAAAGAAAATCGGCAACGAGAACAAGAAGAACAAATTAAATTAAAGTAAACAAATTTAAAGAAAGCAAAAGGAGAAAATTACACGAAGGAAAATTCAGCACAAATCCAGGGAAAACTTCAGCGACAGAACGAGGTACCGCAACGAAGACGGGAAAACAGTCAAAGAAGGAGCAGAGCATAAATGGAAGGAGGTGAGTGCCAGAATCCGGGGGTGGGCGTGCGCTGGGTGTATCAGCGGTGTAAAGAGGAGCTGATCACCATAACCCAAGAGTTCGGGTTAGAAAGCGACGGACGTGTAGAAGACCTTCGAAAGAGGTTATCTGTCTTCATCCAGAGCAGCGGCCACTCCGCGGGGGTCTGGGCACGTCTGGCAGAATTGGAGGCACGGTACGCCAAGATGCCAGAGCCTTTCCTAGGTGGTGCGGCGCCTTGTGCCGGTGGCCGAGCTTACCAGAAGTCCGAACCGGACCTGCGTAGAGCTCAGCTACAGGAGCCGATCCCTGCGCCATCATGGAAGCTGAGCGTTCCGACGATCAGCGGGATGACCGAGGGCCGAAAGTGCGGAACACGGGAGGACTCGAGAGTCGACGGTGAGGTCAAAGAGCCGACTCCGACCCTCAAGGTCAGCCAATATGTTCCTGCACACCAACAGGAGCAGGTCAGGAAGTGGGGCATGAGGTATGACGGCCAGTCGGACCCACTCGTATTTTTGGAAATCTTGGAAGAGCGGGCCATCACATACGGCATCGACCTCGACCGTATGCCTAGGGCAGTGAGCGAGGTGCTCGTGGACAAAGCCGCCAGGTGGTTCATTACAAGCGGGTTAAGGGACGTGACCTGGGCAGAGTTTAAAAGTGGATTTCTGGAGTTCTTCCTGCCACCGCAATATTTTGAGCGCCTCGAAGATCAGATCAGGTCGCGTCGGCAGCGGGGAGGAGAGAGCTTCAAGGACTATCTCGTAGAGATTAGGCTGATGATGCGCCACGCAGCGTATAGTTCGGCACAGGAGCTGTACCGAATATACGAGAATGCCGCCCCTGAGTACAGATTGTACGTAAGACGTCATGACTTTACGTCTCTCGCACAGCTGACTCAGATGGCGGCGGAGTATGAAAATGTGCGAGACCAAGGGAAGGACCTGGAGAAGAGCGCCACGGCTGGACGGACGAGGACTGCCGGGGCGCAAAAAGCGGATAGCCGGTCCAACAACCCGTTCCGCTCGCAGCCGGCGGGATATCGTCCAACAGAGTCGCGACCAAGTACGTCATCGGCACCATCTGCGAAGCAAACGGAGGCCGCACATCAGATGATGAGCCAGGATATCGGATCTGGGTTCGATCCGCGCCGGGTCTGCCATCGTTGTGCACAGACGGGACACTTCGCCCGGGAATGTCCCAACAAGCTAGTGTTGTTTTGCCGCCGTTGTGGGAAGACGGGCAGGAGTACGCAAGAGTGCTGCTACCGTGCAGACGCGGGAAACGGACAGGGGCGTCCTCTGCAGGAGCGGAGCGGCGCCAACTAACCAGCCGAGAGAGAGAGGAGTACCCGCTAGTGGTCGAAGAGGGGAGAATCGTCGCAAGGGTGGAGATTGCGGGTCGACGCATGGACGCCACAATCGACACCGGAGCCACGCGTAGCTTCATGAGCGAAGATTGCGTGCGCAGGAGGGCGATTCAGGGAGAGCTCCAGGACGTGCAGTCACGGATCAGGTTGGCTGACGGATCGTCACTGGAAGTAAAGAAGATGATGAAAGTGGACGTGAGTCTCGCCGGGAAGGCAGTGCGGATGACAGTGCTCATCATGCCGACCATGCTGGATCACGTCATCTTGGGGATGGACTTTCTGTGCGCTATAGGCACGACGGTGCGCTGTGGCCGCGCAGAACTGCTGATGAGGACGAAGGAGACACCGGCTGGAAAGGAGTCACCACCCTCCGCGAGAGAGGCGCCGAAAGAGGGCATCGCGTCTGGAGGACAAGAGATGCTCGCTCGGCGCCCAACTCTTGCAGAGGAGGGAGGACTGAACTCTGGAGTGCCAGGTGGGAAGCCTGCGACGAAGCAAGTGACGGCGTCGGCAGAGGAGGAGTCGCCATCCGAGATGCGGGTTGAGGTGGAAGAGAAAGAGGGCGCACCGTCTGGAGCACGGAAGGCGCCTGCTCGACGACGAGCTCGATCGAAGAAGCATCTGAAGGAGGAGATGCGGCATAAGGAGAAATTGGAGTCGATGGATGACGAGGGAAAGATTCCGGGGACCAGGGAGCGTCCGCCGGAAATAAAAACGATTGAGGTGGAAGAGAAAAAGGGCGCACCGTCTGGAGCACGGAAGGCGCCTGCTCGACGACGAGCTCGATCGAAGAAGCATCTGAAGGAGGAGATGCGGCATAAGGAGAAATTGGAGTCGATGGACGACGAGGGAAAGATTCCGGGGACCAGGGAGCGTCCGCCGGAAATAAAAACGATTGAGGTGGAAGAGGAAGAGGGCGCACCGTCTGGAGCACGGAAGGCGCCTGCTCGACGACGAGCTCAATCTAAGAGGCATCTGGAGGAGGAGGTGCAGTACAAGGATACAGAAGTAGAGTCGATGGACGACGAGGGAAGGATCCCGGGGACCAGGGAGCGTCCGCCGGAAATAAAAACAATTGAAGAGGAAGAGGGAGCTGGGACTCCCGCAGAGGATATGGAATGGCCAGAGGACCTAGAGGACGAACTCAGGGAGTTCTTGGAAAAGGAGCTGGCGCTGTTTGAGAACCTAAAGGGGGTGTCTCACATAGCGGAGCATAGCATCAGGATGAGGGATAATAAGCCACTGAAGCAGCGATATTATCCCAAGAATCCGGCTATGAGCAAGGTGATTGACGAGCAGATAGATGAGCTGCTTCGAGTGGGGCCATTGAGCCGTCGCGAAGTCCGCACAGTGCACCAATAGTCTTGGTAAGGAAAAAGACTGGAGATTGGCGCATGTGCGTAGACTACCGACAGCTCAATGCACACTCGATTCCAGATGCTTATCCTGTTCCTAGGATCAATCACATCCTGGAGAAGTTGCGCCATGCTCGTTTCATCTCGACGTTGGATCTCAAGAGCGGTTATTGGCAGATCCCCATGGCGGCGGATAGCCGAGAATGCACAGCCTTCACCGTGCCCGGAAGAGGTTTATTCCACTGGCGGGTGATGCCATTCGGTTTGCATTCGGCCGGTGCGACGTTCCAGAGAGCGCTGGATACGGTCATCGGACCCGAAATGGAGCCCCATGCGTTCGCCTATCTAGACGACATCGTGGTGATCGGAGCCACCAAAGAAGAGCATGTGGCTAATTTGAAGGAGGTGTTCCGCCGATTGAGGGCGGCGAACCTCAAGTTGAACAGGAGGAAGTGCAGTTTCTTCAGAGAAAGGCTGGCGTATCTGGGACACCTGATCAGCGGTGAAGGAATTTGCACCGATCCAGCAAAGGTGGAGGCGATACAGAAGCTCCCGGCTCCTACCAATCTAAAGGAGTTGCGGCAATGCTTGGGGATGGCGTCCTGGTACCGGCGGTTCGTGCCAAACTTCGCGTCGCTGGTCCAGCCAATGACGTCGCTCCTCAAGAAGGGCCAGAAGTGGGTATGGAGCGAGGACCAGGAGGAAGCCTTGAGGAAGCTCAAGGAGAACTTAACGACGGCGCCCGTCTTGGCGTGTCCCGACTTCTCGGCCAAGTTTGTGCTGCAAACAGATGCCAGCGACTACGGACTCGGGGCAGTGTTGACGCAGACAGTCGGGGATCAGGAACGGGTGATAGCGTACGCCAGTCGAAAGTTGCTGAAGGCGGAGGTGAATTATTCGGCCACAGAGAAGGAGTGCCTGGCGATCGTATGGGCAATTAGGAAAATGCGATGCTACCTCGAAGGCTACAGGTTCGACGTGGTGACGGATCACCTCGCTTTAAAGTAGCTAAACTCAATAGAGAGCCCTACCGGCAGGATCGCCCGTTGGGCATTGGAATTGCAGCAGTACCAATTCGATTTCCATTATCGACGAGGGAAACTGAATGTGGTGGCCGACGCTCTCTCCCGGCAACCTCTAGAGATCTGTCAACAAGCAATGGTAGCGGAGTTCCCCTGCAAATGGATCGCGAGGATGCACGAGAGGATCGCCAAAGAGCCCGCAAAATTTACGGACTACGTCGAGGAAAACGGACAGTTGTATCGAAATCTGGGACACCGCACAGATGAAGAGGACTACATACCCTGGAAGCTTTGCGTCCCCGTCGGTCAGAGGGGCAGGGTGCTGCGAGAGTGCCACGACGCTCCCACGGCAGGTCATCAAGGCGTGAGGAAGACGGCAGCCAGGCTGGCCCAAAGATATTATTGGCCAGGCATGTTTCGAGATGCCGCCAAGTATGTGAAACGCTGCGTAACGTGCCAGAAGTTTAAAAGCGAGCAACAAAAACCGGCCGGACAGATGCTAACGAGACAGGTAGCTGAGCCCATGGCCGTGTTGTGTGCCGATTTTGTGGGTCCGTTGCCGCGTTCGAAACGGGGCAACACCATGCTGTTGGTGTTTCATGACGCTTTCGCTAAGTGGGTGGAGCTGGTACCTCTGAGGAGAGCGACGACGGCGCTTCTACAGATTGCGTTTCGAGAGCGTATTCTGAGCAGATTTGGAGTGCCGAGAACGCTGGTCTGCGATAATGGAGTGCAGTTCGCGAGCAGGAGTTTCCGCTCGTTCATGGAATCCTTAGGGGTGGAACTCCAGCACACGGCTCCATACTCTCCGCAGGAAAACCCAACAGAGAGGAAGAATCGCACAGTAAAAACGATGATAGCGCAGTTTATTGAGGGTCATCAAAGTTCATGGGACGAACTGCTGCCCGAGATAACACTGGCTGTCAACTCCAGTGTGGCAGATTCTACAGGATTCAGTCCATCGTTCCTAATGTCGGGTCGGGAGCCACGCTTGCCGGCCGCATTATACGAGGAGGTCACACCTGGATCAGCGACGAGGGAATTGAGCCCGAATTCAAGAGGGGGCAAGATGAAAGAGATCTTCCACATAGTTCGGAGCAATCTGCAGCGGGCGTCGAGGGACCAAGGACGTCACTACAACCTGCGTCGACGGGAATGGAGACCCACGATAGGGTCATCAGTGCTGTTGCGGCAGCACCAACTCTCTAACGCAACAGAGGGATTCGCTGCAAAGTTGGCACCTAAGTTTGACGGTCCCTACAGGGTCGTCAAATTCATATCCCCCAATATCGTGCGTCTCGCGAAGCAGGGCGAGCGCAAACGAAGGGTGGCCAACATAGCGCAGCTGAAGCCATTCCATCAGGACGACAACGAGAGCGACGTGGGATCCGCAGATGACGACACTGGAAAGATGCACGACGCAGCGTACAACGTGACGGTGGCAGCCAATGGCGGGGTCGTCGTCGCTTTGCGGAAGAAAGTGGGGGGTGTAAGGCGGCTGCCAGAGTAGCCGCCTCACATGGCATAGGTATATAGTTAGTTTAGTAATTAGTAATTATAACAATATAGTTTTAAGTTAGAATTAAGACGCAAGGAGCGCAACATAGTTTTTAAGTTAGAATTAAGACGCAAGGAGCGCAACATAGTTTTAAGTTAAGACGCAAGGAGCGTAACATATTTGAATTTGAATGTAACCGCTCGAGTGCGCGCCGACGATCGGCGATGCAACTCTGCGCAGCGTGGTGAAAGCTCCACCATGGGGAGCGAGCGCTGTGGTGAGTTGCGTCGCCGAGGCGATCGGGCGGCTCGAGTGTGGTAGAATCGAGGGCTTAAGGTTAATTAGTCTTTGGCACGCGACCAAGACGGTCGAAGAGAAAAAGGAAAAGACATAAGATCAGCGAGCGCGGAGCGCCGCCGACGGGGAAACAAGGTTATGTGGACACGTGACCGGTACGACAGGGCTCGACCGGCAGTCAAGGTATAATAAGAAGAAAATGTTAACTAATAATAAATAAGGAAATTAGATAATCTAACAGATCTGATTTTTACTTTAACAAAGCCGGCTGAAACGCCATTCTAACAAATCGCGCGCCGGCCGACGTGAACCCCGTTGGCGGCCGCCACTAATACGAAGTAGTTTTGAGCAGTAGTTTGGGCGAGGCAAAGTCCCGTCCGCCGCGCGGATAACCCCGGCATAAAAACGGCGCGGCCTAGAGAGAACTTCAGCGGCGACGCTGTGCTTGTTCCTCAGCCAGCCGTTCTACTGTATCAAAAATAGAAACTAATCCAAAGTAGAGACGAGGCTAAGTCCGCGTTTGATCATGCAGATAACCCCGACTCCAACGCTTAGATTTTGCGAGTAATAGTTTGTATTAACCAAAACGACCCCCTTTCCCTTCCCTTAAGTCCCCGTCCCCGCACTTAACTGGTCCTGGGAGACTGAGTCTGCACCCCAGCCAGATTTGTAACTTTACAACATATATGCGAAAGGAAAGAGAGAAATGCATTAGAGATGCAACAACAATGCCCCACATTCAGCAACAATGCCAGAGTGTTGGAAGAGCGTGACCTGTAGAGAGTGAGAGAACTAGCTGGTGCAGGATCCGTTAATTTCCGACACTTCGCTGGCGGCAGCGCTGCAGCAGAGGGTATAAAAGGGCATGCATGCATACGAGCAGGGCTTTTGTGGAAATTCAACTCGATTTGGATTTAGCGGCCGTCCGGGCTTAAGTGTCGGAAGGGTTTGCCCGACCGATCCTCCCTGTTAACAACAGAGTGTTAACAGCTGCCCTGTGCGCAGTACTGCTTGCAGTTGGATGAGCGCGGTTAACTGCTTGCTAAGGAGAGGCAAGCAGTGCAAACAAAAAGGAGCGCCAAGTTGGAGACCCGGACCAATGTAAACACGAAGGCTTCGTGTTTCCCGAAGGAAGAGGGGAGTGTGAGGAACACTATAGACGGGCACGTATTATGTGTATAAGAGCATGTATTTGCTGTGCCTGCATGTATTGTTCCACACAGCGAAGCGACCCTCGCTACTGGAAAGGGCGCAGAGGCCGACTTAGTCTGTATCTGTCGCTCTTATGTATTCAGCGATTGGATCGCGTCGCTCACACGTCGATCATCAACCGTTGGCCGAAGTACCTGCGTCGCTGCTATAAAAAGGCGCCCGCAACTCGGCACCTGGACAGTCAAAAAACGTGAAAGTAAAGAGGAAGTGAAAGTATTGAGTGCCGAAGGAACAAAACGCGAGTAAAGATGGGTTCAGCCAAGGAGCAGTGATTTTGGAAACAACATCGCTCCCAAGGATTTCAAGTGGAAGGACATCGTGGGAAAATGATATCTACGAGGGATATCCCAGACGCCTATTGAGGACATAGGATCTACACGGACACAGGAAGGACATCAGCTGCCACCAACCAGGACATTGGTGCAGCACAGCTGAATCTGCAGCATTAGTGGCGGATCCTGGAGCAGGAGTAGAGGTAACGTTTGCGTAGCTGTGCGAAAGAGTGGTGGCTGCAGCTTGAGAAGATCGTAAGGTGTGCTTGTGAGCGTATCCAGCCGTAATAGTCACTGTAGTATCCGAGCGAACCGCCGGAGTATACAAAAAACTAAAACTATACTATATATAAAACTATACTATACTAAAACGTCTATCTGTTATCCTGTGTAAAGGCGTGCTTTACTAAGCGTTAGATTTTAAAAACATATAACGTGTAAATAAGCCTCAAATAAGTGAGAAAATATACGAATCGCAAACCATAAAACACTGAATTATAATTTATCGCAAGGTGCTACATACAAATTTGTTGGCACGAACGCACAGTCGGCTGAGCTCGGCCCGGTTTAAACTCGGGATAAACCGATGTTCGTTACAATATATAATTTTTTGGAAATCAATAGAGGAGATCAGCAGTATTATCGTCATAAAATTTTGATTTTCTCACTGAGAATCGGAAAAACGTACAGTTTTTCCCGATTTGCCACGCCCCAAGTGGGCGTAGACATATAATTTTTGGACAGTTCTTAGAAATAGTGAAGGATAACGTAAGTGTGAAATTTGGATTTTTACACACAGGTTATTTTTTAGCCGGGCATGCCCCAAAAGGGGCGTTAAAATTATTTTTGGGTCATCGATAGAGGAGCTCCCCAGTAACTCAACCATCCAATTTTGAAGCTTCTGTCTCTAAGATTGTAGGAGCTATAAACTTTTGCGGTTTGCCACGCCCCCTATGGGCGTAGATATATCCGCCATATCTTTTTCATCTTGGGTTGTCAAGATCGTGTCACTGGCACGATTTGGCGTGCCAAAGTTACTCATCACCGACAATGGCACTCAATTCACGAGTCGCGCATTCAAGGTGTTTCTGGACGAGCTAGGCGTACATCATCAGCTGACTGCGCCATACACGCCCCATGAAAATGCCACCGAAAGGGCAAATCGCACGGTGATTAGCAAGATCGCGCAATTTGCGGGCAGCGATCAGAGGTGTTGGCCCAAGGCGATGCCGGAGTTGACACTGGCAGTCACCAGCAGCGTTTAGGCGTCAACAGGCTATACGGCAGCCTTCCTCACGCAAGGGCGTAAGCCAAGATTGCCAAAATCACTGTTCGGCGCACAGACAGTGGGCACAGACCAAGACAAACAGAGTCCGGTGGAGCGAGCAAAAAAAATGGCCGAGGTGTTCCAGGTGGTGCGACGCAGGCTGGAGAAAGCTGCTCAGGATCAAGCGCGGCACTACAATCTACGGCGGCGGCAGTGGAAGCCGGCCGTAGGGGACAAGGTATGGAGGACCATATACGGTTTGATATCCCCTGCTGACTGCGCAGTTTACGCAGCGACTGCGCTCGGGCTGCAGTAAGAGCAGTATTATGGGAAGTTAATTGTTGAATAAGTTCCCTTTTAGATGGACTTTTTTAATCAAACTTTCAGAGCGTGATTATGTCAATTATATGAGTGTATTTGCCGAAGCACAATTCTCTAGCACTTGAAATACTGTGTTTACAAATTTGTGGGGAAGGGAAGGAAAGGAGGGATGGAATCCAAAATGTGACAAAAACCAAATTGTATAAACTTTACATTATACTAAATACAACATTTGGAGCTAGCTAAAGATGTGGGAGATATAAATTTATAACTGCATTTCGATAACGTTTTAAATCGATAACTTTAAATCGATAAAATTTATCGATTTTTTGAAGCAAACTTGATATACAGGAACCTCCAAAAAAATTTCAAGTCTCTAGCTCTTATAGATTCTGAGATCGACGCGTTCATACATACATACAGACGGACAGAAAGACAGACAGACGGACAGGGCTAAATCAACTCAGCTCGTCGCCCTGATCAAGAATGTATATACTTTATGGGGTCTGCTACGCCTCCTTCTGCCTGTTACATACATTTTAACAAAACCATTATTCCCTGATTTCCCATTTTCAATGGGTTCAGGGTATAATTAAAAATATATATGTCGGAGCGTCAGAGGAACGAGCGAG
Source organism: Drosophila nigricruria (assembly GCA_037075265.1). Lineage (NCBI taxonomy): Eukaryota > Metazoa > Arthropoda > Insecta > Diptera > Drosophilidae > Drosophila > Drosophila nigricruria. The sequence goes on from JBAMCI010000058.1 coordinate 612,346, forward strand.
CTGACGCCGTGTCGGTGCGTAACAACAGTGTGCGTTGCTGCGTCATTGAGTACTGCGCAATATGATGGAATTGGGAAGTCCCGTTTTAGCGGGTCGACAGCGTGTCGGTGCGTATTGAGTGCGTGTTTGTGCGTCTTTAGATATTTCACAGCAATGCACCGTTTAAGCGGGGCGTCACCGTTGTGTCGCTGTCGCCGAGTGTGGTTCGGGGGTAGGCTCGAGAGAAATAAGAGACACGAGAGTCAGTTGTGTTTGAGTTCTGAGAGCGACCGAAACTCACTGCGCTAAATAATGGAAAATAATCTTAATGCTGCAAGATATATATTATAATATATAAGTCGAATAAAATTTCTAATAAATATAAAATATATTTTTAAAGTAACGAAAAATACAAAAACATAAAAATATATTACGTTATATAAACTAAATATAATTTTCAATAATTATACAAAATAATATAAGTAGCTACTATAGCTATGCTAATAGTTTCTGGTAGTATTTCTTTACTACTGGACAGTTCAAGCTCTAGACTCACCAAATGTGGGCTTACAAATGGATCCGACGATACCAGTTGCTTGATATTCAAGCGATTCTCGCTTGTTTAAGACTTCGGTCTTTCTGATTTTGTCCTATTTCCGATTCATTTTTCTTATTTAAACTATCCAATCACAGATTGAACTGTGTAAGGACTGAGCTATATAGTTTGTGTAAGATGCGTATTGGATCTTAGCTGTTTAACATGCAAATTTGAAATGTTGCGAAATGATGCCCAAGCATGCCAATATATTCATTGGAAAACAACCATTTTCGCTTGTAAAGGTACAAATCTGGCCGGGGTGCAGACTCAGTCTCCCAGGACCAGCACTTTCAAGAATATTTGTTAAGTGCGGGGACGGGGACTTAACGAAAAGGAAAGGGGTTCGTTTTGGTTAGTACAAACTACTGCTCGCAAAAGATCTAAGCGTTGGAGTCGGGGTTATCCGCAAATTTATTTATTTATTATTAGTTTACACCTTTTTCCTTATGACACCTTGGCTGCCGGTCGAGCCCTGCCGTGCCGGTCACGTGTCCAGATAACCTTCTTTTCCTGTCAGCGGCGCCCCGCCCTCGCTAATCTTTTCTCTTTTCTTTGCGACCGCCTTGGTCGCGTGCCAAAAACTAATTCCCCTTAAGCCCTTAATTCTACCACACTCGAGCCGCCCGATCGCCTCGGCGACGCAACTCATCACAGCGCTCGCTTCTCACGGTGGAGCTTTCACCACGCTGCGCAGAGTTGCATCGCCGATCGTCGGCGCGCCCTCGAGCCGTTACATTCAAATTCACTCCTTGCGTACCTACAACTTAAAACTCTTTTGCGCTCCTTGCGTCTTACATAACTTAAAACTATGTTGCGCTCCTTGCGTCTTATTTCTAACTTAAGACTATGTTTCGCTCCTTGCGTCTTATTTCTAACTTAAAACTATTTGCTATGATTATTAATTACCTACTTAACTATATACATATGCAATGTGAGGCGGCTACTCCGGCAGCCGCCTTACACCCCCCCCCCCCTTTCTTCCGCAAAGCGACGACAACCCCGCCATTGGCTGCCACCGTTACGTTGCGTCCTCCACCTCGACGCGGAACCTTGTACGCCTGTGCCGCCTGTGTTGCGCGTCGATCTCCCTGCGCAATAATGCCACCAGGGGGCGGCTAAGCATCATCCACGGGGGAAAGATTTTCCAATTTGATGGGACCAGCGCGGGCATCTCCTCCTCCGGATCTTCCGCCTCAGGGAAGATATCGGCGAGATCCGGCTCCCACCCTTCCAGGACATCGGCCATGTCCGACAACAACCTATCCTCGTCCTCAGTCAGGATCATCGGCCCAGTCTGGTCTCTCGGGATCGGCCGTTGATCCGCCGTCGTTCTTCATCCTGCAGTCTCTTCTCCTCGTCCAAAGTCTCCTCCCCTGGTCCTCCGACCATCCATCTTCATCCCGTGCTGCGGCTGCTGGAGCGGGAGTGGTGACGAAGGGACAATTTTCCCCGCCGTCATCCCGTTCTTTCTCGTCCACCGCATACGTCCCTGGACTCGCCGCGACGGTCGTAAAGTAAAGTTATATAAACAAAAAAATCTTTAAGAATCTGATGCATCGCCATCGATGTCACTCCTGTCGTCGTCGAGTCTTCCTTCGTCGCTCATCTTTCCAGTGTCGTCATCCGCGGATCCCACGTCGCTCTCGTTGTCGTCCTGATGGAATGGTTTCAGCCGCGCTATGTTGGCCACCCTCCGTTTGCGCTCGCCCTGCTTCGCGAGACGCACGATAATGGGGGAGATGAATTTGACGACCCTGTAGGGACCGTCAAACTTAGGTGCCAACTTCGCAGCGAATCCCTCTGTTGCGTTAGAGAGTTGCTGCTGCCGCAACAGCACTGATGACCCTATCGTCGGTCTCCATTCCCGTCGACGCCGGTAGTAGTGGTCCCTCGACGCCCGCTGCAGATTGCTCCGAACTATGTGGAAGATCTCTTTCATCTTGCCCCCTCTTGAATTCGGGCTCAATTCCCTCGTCGCTGATCCAGGTGTGACCTCCTCGTATAATGCAGCCGGCAAGCGTGGCTCCCGACCCGACATTAGGAGCGATGGACTGAATCCTGTAGAATCTGCCACACTGGAGTTGACAGCCAGTGTTATCTCGGGCAGCAGTTCGTCTCACGAACTTTGATGACCCTCGATAAACTGCGCTATCATCGTTTTTACTGTGCGATTCGTCCTCTCTGTTGGGTTTTCCTGCGGAGAGTATGGAGCCGTGTGCTGGAGTTCCACCCCTAAGGATTCCATGAACGAGCGGAAACTCCTGCTCGCGAACTGCACTCCATTATCGCAGACCAGCGTTCTCGGCACTCCAAATCTGCTCAGAATACGCTCTCGAAACGCAATCTGTAGGAGCGCCGTCGTCGCTCTCCTCAGAGGTACCAGCTCCACACAACATGGTGTTGCCCCGTTTCGAACGCGGCAAAAGACCCACAAAATAGGCACACAACACGGCCATGGGCTCAGCCACTTGTCTCGTTAGCATCTGGCCGGCTGGTTTTTATACTCATTCACAAAGTGAAATTAGTATATTGGTTTTGTGCAATGTCCGTCACGCTGTCCGTCCGTCTGTCCATCTGTCCGTCTGTCCGTCCGTCCGTCTGTCCGTCTGTTCGTATGAACGCAAACCATTTGCACAGTTTTGAAGCTAGAGAGTTGAAATTTGGAATATATACTCGTGTATACCCTCGAATTATAAAGTGTCAAGATTTTCCCGATATGCCCACTAGGGGCGTGGCAAATCGGAAAATTAATTTTCCGATATCTCGGAAACACTACTTCTAGAAAAGTGAGAGAGTTGCAATTTGAAATGTAGACTCGTGTTGACAACTCAAGTATAAATAGCTATGGCGGATATATCTACGCCCCTTGGGGGCGTGGCAAATCGGGTAAAACTGTATCTTCTACAGTTTTAAAGCTAGAACGCCCGAATTTGGCACGTAGGTTACTGCTACGATCCTATGAAGATCGACCAAAAAACCATTTATCCACGCCTACTAGGGACGTGGCAAATCGGATCTGACTATATAGTGATTTTTCAAATTCTGTAATATTTTGAGCACTATGAATGCTAGAGACTTGAACCTTGGTATATATACTCGGGTTGACAACTCAAGTTGAAAAAAATATGGCGGATATATCTACGCCCATAGGGGGCGTGGCAAACTGCAAAAGTTTGTAGCTCTCACAGTTTTAGAGCTAGAAGCTGCAAAATTGGATGTTTGAGTTACTGGTGAGCTCCTCTACCGATGCCGTAAAAATAATTTTTACGCCCCTTTTGGGGCATGCCTGGATAAAAAATACCCTGTAATTTTCGCATTTTTTGAGTGTAAGCATTCAAATTTCACACTTACGTTACTCTTCACTACTTCTAAGATCTGGCCAAAAATCATATGTCTACTCCCACTGGGGGCGTGGCAAATCGGGAAAAACTGTACGCTTTTCCGATTCTCAGTGAGAAAATCAAAGTTTTATGAAGATGTTAGTGCTGATCTACTGAGTTCCTAAAAATTATATGTGTACAAACGAATTGTGGGCGTGGCAATGGGCGTGATCTATGCGGGTGTGAATGAGTATCCCGCAGTCGGTACGGCCCGACTGCAACGTTCTTACTTGCTGTTGTTCGCCTTTGAACTTCTGGCACGTTTTGCAGCGTTTCACATACTTGGCGGCATCTCGAAACATGCCCGGCCAATAGTATCTTTGGGCCAGCCTGGCTGCTGTCTTCCTCACGCTTTGATGTCCGGCCGTGGGAGCGTCGTGGCACTCTCGCAGCACCCTGCCCCTCTGACCGACGGGGACGCAAAGCTTCCAGGGTATGTAGTCCTCCTCATCTGTGCGGTGTCCCAAGTTTCGATACAACTGTACATTTTCCTCGACGTAGTCCGCGAATTTCGCTGGCTCTTTGGCGATCCTATCGCGCATCCTTGCGATCCATTTGCAGGGGAGCTCCGCTACCACTTCTTGTTGACAGATCTCTAGAGGTTGCCGGGAGAGAGCGTCGACCACCACATTCAACTTCCCTCGTCGATAATGGACATCGAATTGGTACTGTTGCAATTCCAGTGCCCAACGGGCGATCCTACCGGTAGGACTCTTTATTGAGCTTAGCCACTTTAAGGCGAGGTGATCCGTCACCACGTCGAACCTGTAGCCTTCGAGGTAGCATCGCATCTTCCATACGATTACCAGGCACTACTTCTCTGTGGCCGAATAATTCACCTCCGCCTTCAGCAACTTTCGACTGGCGTACGCTATCACCCGTTCCTGATCCTCGACTGTCTGCGTCAACACTGCCCCGAGTCCGTAGTCGCTAGCATCTGTTTGCAGCACAAACTTGGCCGAGAAGTCGGGACACGCCAAGACGGGCGCCGTCGTTAAGTTCTCCTTGAGCTTCCTCAAGGCTTCCTCCTGGTCCTCACTCCATACCCACTTCTGGCCCTTCTTGAGGACCGACGTCATTGGCTGGACCAGCGACGCGAAGTTTGGCACGAACCGCCGGTACCAGGACGCCATCCCCAAGCATTGCCGTAACTCCTTTAGATTGGTAGGAGCCGGGAGTTTCTGTATCGCCTCCACCTTTGCCGGATCGGTGCAAATTCCTTCACCGCTGATTACGTTTCCCAGATACGCCAGCCTTTCTCTGAAGAAACTGCACTTCATCCTGTTTAACTTGAGGTTTGCCGCCCTCAATCGGCGGAACACCTCCTTCAAATTAGCCACATCACCCGCCAGTGGAATAAACCTCTTCCGGGCACGGTGAAGGCCGTGCATTCTCGGCTATCCGCCGCCATGGGGATCTGCCAATAACCGCTCTTGAGGTCCAACGTCGCGATGAAACGATCGTGGCGCAGGATGTGATTCATCCAGGATGTGATTGATCCTGGGAACAGGATAAGCGTCTAGAATCGAGGGTTCTCGAACAGCGCCAGCTTCGTTTCTAAGAACTCCCTGAGTTCGTCCTCCAGGTCCTCTGGCCATTCCACATCCTCTGCGGGCGGCCTAGCTCCCTCTTCCTCTTCCACCTCGATCGTTTTTATTTCCGGCGGACGCTCTCCACTTCTGTGTTCTTATGCCGCACCTCCTCCTCCAGATGCTTCCTCGATCGAGCTCGTCGTCGAGCAGGCGCCTTCCGTACTCCAGACGGTGCGCCCTCTATCGACTCAACCCGCATCTCGGATGGCAACTCCTTCTCTGCCGACGCCTTCACTTGCTTCGTCGCAGGCCTCCCACCCGGCACTCCAGATTTCAGTCCTCTCTTCTCAGCAAGAGTTGGACGCCGAGCGAGCATCTCTTGTCCTCCACACGCGATGGCCCTGCTCCTCCCTCCTTTCCAGCCGGTATCTCCTTCGTCCTCATCAGCAGTTCTGTGCGGCCACAGCGCACCGTCGTACCTATGGCGCACAGCAAGTCCATCCCTAAGATGACATGATCTAGCATGGTCGGCATGATGAGCACTGTTATCCGCACTGCCTTCCCGGCGAGACTCACGTCCACTTTCATCATCTTCTTTACTTCCAGTGACGATCCGTCAGCCAACCTAATCCGTGACTGCACGTCCTGGAGCTCTCCCTGAATCGCCTTCCTGCGCACGCAATCTTCGCTCATGAAGCTACGCGTGGCTCCGGTGTCGATCGTGGCATCCATGCGTCGACCCGTAATCTCCACCCTCGTGACGATTCTCCCCTCTTCGACCACTAACGGGTACTCCTCTCTCTCTTGGCTGGGTAGTTGGCGCCGCTCCGCTCCTGCGGAGGTCGCCCCTGTCCGTTTCTTGCGTACTTCTTCCCGTCTTCCCACAACGGCGGCAAAACAACACCTGCTTGTTGGGACATTTCCGGGCCACGTGTCCCGTCTGCGCACAACGATAGCAGACCCGGCGCGGATCAAACCCTGATTCGATATCCTGGCTCATCATTTGATGTGCGGCCTCCGCTTGCTTCGCAGATGGTGCCGATGACGTACTTAGTCGCGACTCTGTCGGACGATATTCCGCCGGCTGCGAGCGGAACGAGTTGTTGGACCGACTATCCGCTTTTTGCGCCCCGGCAGTCCTCGTCCGTCCAGCCGTGACGCTCTTCTCCAGATTCCTCCCTTGATCCCGCACATTTTCATACTCCGCCGCCATCTGAGTCAGCTGTGCGAGAGACGTAAAGTCATGACGTCTTACGTACAACCTGTACTCAGGGGCGGCATTGTCGTATATTCGGTACAGCTCCTGTGCCGAACTATAAGCTGCGTGGCGCATCAGCAGCCTAATCTCTACGAGATAGTCCTTGAAGCTCTCTGATCTTCGAGGCGCTCAAAATATTGCGGTGTTAGGAAGAACTCCAGAAATCCGCTTTTAAACTCTGCCCAGGTCGCGTCCCTTAAACCGCTTGTAATGAACCACCTGGCGGCTTTGTCCACGAGCACCTCGCTCACTGCCCTGGGCATACGGTCGAGGTCGATACCGTATGTGATGGCCCGCTCTTCCAAGATTTCTAAAAATCCGAGTGGATCCGACTGGCCGTCATACCTCATGTCCCACTTCCTGACCTGCTCCGCTATGCATCTCGGCGGGCTCCTCTCAGGCTGTAGTTGGTGCGCAGGAACATATTGGCTGACCTTGAGAGTCGGAGGCGGCTCTTTGACCTCACCGTTGACTCTCGAGTCCTCCCGTGCTCTGCACTTTCGACCCTCGGTCATCCCGCTGATCGTCGGAACGCTCAGCTTCCATGATGGCGCAGGGATTGGCTCGTGTAGCTGAGCTCTACGCAGATCCGGTTCGGACTTCTGGTAAGCTCGGCCACCGACGCAAGGCGCCGCACCACCTAGGAAAGGCTCTGGCATCTTGCCATACCGTGCCTCCAGTTCCGCCAGACGTGCCCAGACCCCCGCGGAGTGGCTGCTGCTCTGGATGAAGGCAGATAACCTCTTTCGAAGGTCTTCTACACGTCCGTCGCTATCTAACCCGAACTCTTGGGTTATGGTGATCAGCTCCTCTTTGCACCGCTGATACAACCACCGCACGCCCACCCCCGGATTCTGGCACTCACCTCCTTCCATTTATGCTCTGCTCCTTCTTGACTGTTTTCCCGTCTTCGTTGCACCGCTGGCTGTGCCTCGTTCTGTCGCTGATGTTTTCCCTGGATTTGTGCTGAATTTTCCTTCGTTAAATTTTTTCCCTTTTGTTTTCTTTAAATTCGTCTAATTCAATTTCTTGTTTTTGTTACTGTTGTCTCGTTTCTATATATATATATTTTTTTAAAAAAAAAAAAATTCACTAAAAAAAACGTAATTTTGTACCACTGTACGCTTATCTTCGCAGCCGGTGTCTCTCTTTGTATATTTATATATTTTTTCCAAAACAAAACTCACTCAAAAAAAATCGGGGTGCGCCACGGTTCATTCGCCACTTGCCACTGTCTCTTTTAAGTTTTTTTTTTTTTTTTCTCCTAAAAAAAAAAATAACTCAAAGTCGTTGTGTGCCACTATTAGTTCGCTACTCGCCACACATGCATACGCACGTACGCATAGGCACGCGCTCTGCTGACTGCGCAGTCAGCGCGACGACTGCGCTCGGGCTGCAATATGCCTATTGTATGGGAAATTAAATGTTTAATAACTTTTTTTGTTGATGGACTTTCTTAATCAAACTTTCACAGCGTGATTATGTCATTCATATGTATGTATTTGCCAAAGCACAAGTCTCTAGTATTTGATATACGAATTTGGCAAATTGGGGGCGAAGGGGGCGTGGCATCCAAAATCCAAAAATGACAAAATGTCCGCGTTCATTACACGGATCTACACAGTAAATTTGGAGTCTCTAGCTCTTACGGTATGCTTAACCGAAGAAAAGTTATCGATTTTTATCGATAATAAGGAAACGGGATGAGTTATCGAAAATCTAAAAAGCTCGTACTGCGTACGCTATAGACGAGTATTCTCTGAAAATTTCAAATCTCTAGCTTTTGTGGTATACGAGATTGCTGCGTTCACACGGACGGACGGACAGACGGACAGGGCAATTTCAACTCAGCTCATCGAGCTGATCAAGAATATATATACTTTATGGGGTCTGCCATGTCTCCTTCTGCCCGTTACATACATTTTCACAAAAACATTATACCCTGATTTCTCATTTTTAATGGGTTCAGGGTATAAAAAGGATTGGGAAATCACTCCACAATGTTGAAGATCTTGCCGGTCGTCAAATTTGTGGACCTGCTCACTCCTGGGCACTGTGTGTGATTTCCCTAAGATGATCTAAAAGCAATGATTTGATTAAAGGTAGAGAGAGTTCAGAGGAAAACATGTGATAAAATTTATTGTAATTAACACATAAAACGTGAAACGCGCTATGCAAAGAATAATCCGAAGTGCATAATGGTAAATACAACGGACGAAAGTGTCTGGTTGTTCTGGAAGGAACAGAAAAATTAAGTTGCAATAACAGGCATGAGTCAATATTACCAATAATCAAATTATGTAGAAAAACAATCCCCAGGATAGTTCTACGATTGATTAATGATGGAAGATCAATAAGCAGAAGCCTACTAACATAAGACGGTAAACGAAGATTGGGGTCCCAGTTTAGATCTCGTAAGGCAAAGAGTAGAAACTGTTTCTGGACCGATTCAATTCGATCCTGATACAATTTATGCTGAGGAGACCATATAATTGAACAGTATTCTAAAATAGGTCATACCAGCGAAACATTAAGAAGTATGGTAATGAATGGATCCTAGAATTGTTTTGCCAAACGTTTAATAAAGCCAAGAACACTTTTGGCTTCATTTATGATAGTTGAGATATGAGAATTGAAATTAAGTTTCGAGTCAAAAAGTACACTAAGATCTTTGACTGAAAAAATACGTTGCAAGGGATAATTATTAATTTAATAATTAGCAATATATGGAATGGTACGACAGAAGGTCATTGTCATACATTTAGAACAATTTAAATGTAACCGATTAGCCACACACCAAAGTTGGAAGGAATTAAGATCATCTTGAAGGCGTAGATGATCAAGTGAATCTGAACACAACTCTTTGGGTTCTACCTTTTAAATAGGATGAAATCCAAGAAATAAGTTTAGGGGAAATCTTAAGTGATCAAGCTTTTGAAGTAATATATCGTGGTGTACTGAGTCAAATGCTTTACTGAAATCAGTAGATATAACATCAGTTTGAATTTTATTTAAAAAACTTTCATTGACTAGGGAAGTAAATTCTAATAGATTAGTAGAAGTAGATCGATTTCGAACAAAACCATGCTGCGATGGTGAAATAATCGATTTACAAAAATGTTGTAAGGTAGATGTTATTATTTTTTCAAATAATTTTGGAATAGCAGATAGTTTTGCAATACCTATATAACTAGAAATGTCAGACCTCCCACCTTTTTTATATAGAGGGATGATGAAAGATTCTTTCCAAATGGACGGAAAAACAGAGGTTTCCAGCGATTAAATAGTTTTCGTAATGGTGTCTGAAGCGAACCACTACATTCTTTAATTACACAACTGGGAATATTATCAGCTCCAGGAGAAAACAAGTAAGATCGTTGCAGTCGGGCGCTACCGACTGCGGGATACTCATTCACACCCCCACAGATCACGCCCATTGCCACGCCCACAATTGGTTTGTACATATATAATTTTTTGGAAATCAATAGAGGAGATCAGCAGTAATATCTGTATATAATTCTGATTTTCTCACTGAGAATCGGAAAAACGTATAGTTTAGTTTAGTATAGAAGTAGTGAAGGGTAACGTAAGTGTGAAATTTGGATGCTTACACTCAAAAAATGCGAAAATTACAGGGTATTTTTTAGCCGGGCATATTTTTATTTCCGGCGGACGCTCCCTGGTCCCCGGAATCCTTCCCTCGTCGTCCATCGATTCCAATTTCTCCACTTCTGTGTTCTTATGCCGCACCTCCTCCTCCAGATGCTTCCTCGATCGAGCTCGTCGTCGAGCAGGCGCCTTCCGTACTCCAGACGGTGCGCCCTCTATCGACTCAACCCGCATCTCGGATGGCAACTCCTTCTCTGCCGACGCCTTCACTTGCTTCGTCGCAGGCCTCCCACCCGGCACTCCAGATTTCAGTCCTCTCTTCTCTGCAAGAGTTGGACGCCGAGCGAGCATCTCTTGTCCTCCACACGCGATGGCCCTCCTCCTCCCTCCTTTCCAGCCGGTATCTCCTTCGTCCTCATCAGCAGTTCTGTGCGGCCACAGCGCACCGTCGTACCTATGGCGCACAGCAAGTCCATCCCTAAGATGACGTGATCTAGCATGGTCGGCATGATGAGCACTGTTATCCGCACTGCCTTCCCGGCGAGACTCACGTCCACTTTCATCATCTTCTTTACTTCCAGTGACGATCCGTCAGCCAACCTAATCCGTGACTGCACGTCCTGGAGCTCTCCCTGAATCGCCTTCCTGCGCACGCAATCTTCGCTCATGAAGCTACGCGTGGCTCCGGTGTCGATCGTGGCATCCATGCGTCGACCCGTAATCTCCACCCTCGTGACGATTCTCCCCTCTTCGACCACTAACGGGTACTCCTCTCTCTCTTGGCTGGGTAGTTGGCGCCGCTCCGCTCCTGCGGAGGACGCCCCTGTCCGTTTCTTGCGTACTTCTTCCCGTCTTCCCACAACGGCGGCAAAACAACACCTGCTTGTTGGGACATTTCCGGGCCACGTGTCCCGTCTGCGCACAACGATAGCAGACCCGGCGCGGATCAAACCCTGATTCGATATCCTGGCTCATCATTTGATGTGCGGCCTCCGCTTGCTTCGCAGATGGTGCCGATGACGTACTTAGTCGCGACTCTGTCGGACGATATTCCGCCGGCTGCGAGCGGAACGAGTTGTTGGACCGACTATCCGCTTTTTGCGCCCCGGCAGTCCTCGTCCGTCCAGCCGTGACGCTCTTCTCCAGATTCCTCCCTTGATCCCGCACATTTTCATACTCCGCCGCCATCTGAGTCAGCTGTGCGAGAGACGTAAAGTCATGACGTCTTACGTACAACCTGTACTCAGGGGCGGCATTGTCGTATATTCGGTACAGCTCCTGTGCCGAACTATAAGCTGCGTGGCGCATCAGCAGCCTAATCTCTACGAGATAGTCCTTGAAGCTCTCTGATCTTCGAGGCGCTCAAAATATTGCGGTGGCAGGAAGAACTCCAGAAATCCGCTTTTAAACTCTGCCCAGGTCGCGTCCCTTAAACCGCTTGTAATGAACCACCTGGCGGCTTTGTCCACGAGCACCTCGCTCACTGCCCTGGGCATACGGTCGAGGTCGATACCGTATGTGATGGCCCGCTCTTCCAAGATTTCTAAAAATCCGAGTGGATCCGACTGGCCGTCATACCTCATGTCCCACTTCCTGACCTGCTCCGCTATGCATCTCGGCGGGCTCCTCTCAGGCTGTAGTTGGTGCGCAGGAACATATTGGCTGACCTTGAGAGTCGGAGGCGGCTCTTTGACCTCACCGTTGACTCTCGAGTCCTCCCGTGCTCTGCACTTTCGACCCTCGGTCATCCCGCTGATCGTCGGAACGCTCAGCTTCCATGATGGCGCAGGGATTGGCTCGTGTAGCTGAGCTCTACGCAGATCCGGTTCGGACTTCTGGTAAGCTCGGCCACCGACGCAAGGCGCCGCACCACCTAGGAAAGGCTCTGGCATCTTGCCATACCGTGCCTCCAGTTCCGCCAGACGTGCCCAGACCCCCGCGGAGTGGCTGCTGCTCTGGATGAAGACAGATAACCTCTTTCGAAGGTCTTCTACACGTCCGTCGCTATCTAACCCGAACTCTTGGGTTATGGTGATCAGCTCCTCTTTGCACCGCTGATACAACCACCGCACGCCCACCCCCGGATTCTGGCACTCACCTCCTTCCATTTATGCTCTGCTCCTTCTTGACTGTTTTCCCGTCTTCGTTGCACCGCTGGCTGTGCCTCGTTCTGTCGCTGATGTTTTCCCTGGATTTGTGCTGAATTTTCCTTCGTTTAATTTTTTCCCTTTTGTTTTCTTTAAATTTGTCTAATTCAATTTCTTGTTTTTGTTACTGTTGTCTCGTTTCTATACATATATTTTTTTTTTCAAAAAAAAATTCACTAAAAAAAACGTAATTTTGTACCACTGTACGCTTATCTTCGCAGCCGGTGTCTCTCTTTGTATATTTATATATTTTTTCCAAAACAAAACTCACTCAAAAAAAATCGGGGTCCGCCACGGTTCATTCGCCACTTGCCACTGTCTCTTTTAAGTTTTTTTTTTTTTTTTTTCTCCTAAAAAAAAAAATAACTCAAAGTCGTTGTGTGCCACTATTAGTTCGCTACTCGCCACACATGCATACGCACGTACGCATAGGCACGCGCTCTGCTGACTGCGCAGTCAGCGCGACGACTTCGCTCGGGCTGCAATATGCCTATTGTATGGGAAATTAAATGTTTAATAACTTTTTTTGTTGATGGACTTTCTTAATCAAACTTTCACAGCGTGATTATGTCATTCATATGTATGTATTTGCCAAAGCACAAGTCTCTAGTATTTGATATACGAATTTGGCAAATTGGGGGCGAAGGGGGCGTGGCATCCAAAATCCAAAAATGACAAAATGTCCGCGTTCATTACACAGATCTACACAGTAAATTTGGAGTCTCTAGCTCTTACGGTATGCTTAACCGAAGAAAAGTTATCGATTTTTATCGATAATAAGGAAACGGGATGAGTTATCGAAAATCTAAAAAACTCGTACTGCGTACGCTATAGACGAGTATTCTCTGAAAATTTCAAATCTCTAGCTTTTGTGGTATACGAGATTGCTGCGTTCACACGGACGGACGGACAGACGGACAGGGCAATTTCAACTCAGCTCATCGAGCTGATCAAGAATATATATACTTTATGGGGTCTGCCATGTCTCCTTCTGCCCGTCACATACATTTTCACAAAAACATTATACCCTGATTTCTCATTTTTAATGGGTTCAGGGTATAAAAAGGATTGGGAAATCACTCCACAATGTTGAAGATCTTGCCGGTCGTCAAATTTGTGGACCTGCTCACTCCTGGGCACTGTGTGTGATTTCCCTAAGATGATCTAAAAGCAATGATTTGATTAAAGGTAGAGAGAGTTCAGAGGAAAACATGTGATAAAATTTATTGTAATTAACACATAAAACGTGAAACGCGCTATGCAAAGAATAATCCGAAGTGCATAATGGTAAATACAACGGACGAAAGTGTCTGGTTGTTCTGGAAGGAACAGAAAAATTAAGTTGCAATAACAGGCATGAGTCAATATTACCAATAATCAAATTATGTAGAAAAACAATCCCCAGGATAGTTCTACGATTGATTAATGATGGAAGATCAATAAGCAGAAGCCTACTAACATAAGACGGTAAACGAAGATTGGGGTCCCAGTTTAGATCTCGTAAGGCAAAGAGTAGAAACTGTTTCTGGACCGATTCAATTCGATCCTGATACAATTTATGCTGAGGAGACCATATAATTGAACAGTATTCTAAAATAGGTCATACCAGCGAAACATTAAGAAGTATGGTAATGAATGGATCCTAGAATTGTTTTGCCAAACGTTTAATAAAGCCAAGAACACTTTTGGCTTCATTTATGATAGTTGAGATATGAGAATTGAAATTAAGTTTCGAGTCAAAAAGTACACTAAGATCTTTGACTGAAAAAATACGTTGCAAGGGATAATTATTAATTTAATAATTAGCAATATATGCAATGGTACGACAGAAGGTCATTGTCATACATTTAGAACAATTTAAATGTAACCGATTAGCCACACACCAAAGTTGGAAGGAATTAAGATCATCTTGAAGGCGTAGATGATCAAGTGAATCTGAACACAACTCTTTGGGTTCTACCTTTTAAATAGGATGAAATCCAAGAAATAAGTTTAGGGGAAATCTTAAGTGATCAAGCTTTTGAAGTAATATATCGTGGTGTACTGAGTCAAATGCTTTACTGAAATCAGTAGATATAACATCAGTTTGAATTTTATTTAAAAAACTTTCATTGACTAGGGAAGTAAATTCTAATAGATTAGTAGAAGTAGATCGATTTCCAACAAAACCATGCTGCGATGGTGAAATAATCGATTTACAAAAATGTTGTAAGGTAGATGTTATTATTTTTTCAAATAATTTTGGAATAGCAGATAGTTTTGCAATACCTATATAACTAGAAATGTCAGACCTCCCACCTTTTTTATATAGAGGGATGATGAAAGATTCTTTCCAAATGGACGGAAAAACAGAGGTTTCCAGCGATTAAATAGTTTTCGTAATGGTGTCTGAAGCGAACCACTACATTCTTTAATTACACAACTGGGAATATTATCAGCTCCAGGAGAAAACAAGTAAGAACGTTGCAGTCGGGCGCTACCGACTGCGGGATACTCATTCACACCCCCACAGATCACGCCCATTGCCACGCCCACAATTGGTTTGTACATATATAATTTTTTGGAAATCAATAGAGGAGATCAGCAGTAATATCTGTATATAATTCTGATTTTCTCACTGAGAATCGGAAAAACGTATAGTTTAGTTTAGTATAGAAGTAGGGTAACGTAAGTGTGAAATTTGGATGCTTACACTCAAAAAATGCGAAAATTACAGGGTATTTTTTAGCCGGGCATATTTTTATTTCCGGCGGACGCTCCCTGGTCCCCGGAATCCTTCCCTCGTCGTCCATCGATTCCAATTTCTCCACTTCTGTGTTCTTATGCCGCACCTCCTCCTCCAGATGCTTCCTCGATCGAGCTCGTCGTCGAGCAGGCGCCTTCCGTACTCCAGACGGTGCGCCCTCTATCGACTCAACCCGCATCTCGGATGGCAACTCCTTCTCTGCCGACGCCTTCACTTGCTTCGTCGCAGGCCTCCCACCCGGCACTCCAGTTTTCAGTCCTCTCTTCTCTGCAAGAGTTGGACGCCGAGCGAGCATCTCTTGTCCTCCACACGCGATGGCCCTCCTCCTCCCTCCTTTCCAGCCGGTATCTCCTTCGTCCTCATCAGCAGTTCTGTGCGGCCACAGCGCACCGTCGTACCTATGGCGCACAGCAAGTCCATCCCTAAGATGACGTGATCTAGCATGGTCGGCATGATGAGCACTGTTATCCGCACTGCCTTCCCGGCGAGACTCACGTCCACTTTCATCATCTTCTTTACTTCCAGTGACGATCCATCAGCCAACCTAATCCGTGACTGCACGTCCTGGAGCTCTCCCTGAATCGCCTTCCTGCGCACGCAATCTTCGCTCATGAAGCTACGCGTGGCTCCGGTGTCGATCGTGGCATCCATGCGTCGACCCGTAATCTCCACCCTCGTGACGATTCTCCCCTCTTCGACCACTAACGGGTACTCCTCTCTCTCTTGGCTGGGTAGTTGGCGCCGCTCCGCTCCTGCGGAGGACGCCCCTGTCCGTTTCTTGCGTACTTCTTCCCGTCTTCCCACAACGGCGGCAAAACAACACCTGCTTGTTGGGACATTTCCGGGCCACGTGGCCCGGTGAAATTTGGATGCTTACACTCAAAAAATGCGAAAATTACAGGGTATTTTTTAGCCGGGCATATTTTTATTTCCGGCGGACGCTCCCTGGTCCCCGGAATCCTTCCCTCGTCGTCCATCGATTCCAATTTCTCCACTTCTGTGTTCTTATGCCGCACCTCCTCCTCCAGATGCTTCCTCGATCGAGCTCGTCGTCGAGCAGGCGCCTTCCGTACTCCAGACGGTGCGCCCTCTATCGACTCAACCCGCATCTCGGATGGCAACTCCTTCTCTGCCGACGCCTTCACTTGCTTCGTCGCAGGCCTCCCACCCGGCACTCCAGTTTTCAGTCCTCTCTTCTCTGCAAGAGTTGGACGCCGAGCGAGCATCTCTTGTCCTCCACACGCGATGGCCCTCCTCCTCCCTCCTTTCCAGCCGGTATCTCCTTCGTCCTCATCAGCAGTTCTGTGCGGCCACAGCGCACCGTCGTACCTATGGCGCACAGCAAGTCCATCCCTAAGATGACGTGATCTAGCATGGTCGGCATGATGAGCACTGTTATCCGCACTGCCTTCCCGGCGAGACTCACGTCCACTTTCATCATCTTCTTTACTTCCAGTGACGATCCGTCAGCCAACCTAATCCGTGACTGCACGTCCTGGAGCTCTCCCTGAATCGCCTTCCTGCGCACGCAATCTTCGCTCATGAAGCTACGCGTGGCTCCGGTGTCGATCGTGGCATCCATGCGTCGACCCGTAATCTCCACCCTCGTGACGATTCTCCCCTCTTCGACCACTAACGGGTACTCCTCTCTCTCTTGGCTGGGTAGTTGGCGCCGCTCCGCTCCTGCGGAGGACGCCCCTGTCCGTTTCTTGCGTACTTCTTCCCGTCTTCCCACAACGGCGGCAAAACAACACCTGCTTGTTGGGACATTTCCGGGCCACGTGGCCCGGTGAAATTTGGATGCTTACACTCAAAAAATGCGAAAATTACAGGGTATTTTTTAGCCGGGCATATTTTTATTTCCGGCGGACGCTCCCTGGTCCCCGGAATCCTTCCCTCGTCGTCCATCGATTCCAATTTCTCCACTTCTGTGTTCTTATGCCGCACCTCCTCCTCCAGATGCTTCCTCGATCGAGCTCGTCGTCGAGCAGGCGCCTTCCGTACTCCAGACGGTGCGCCCTCTATCGACTCAACCCGCATCTCGGATGGCAACTCCTTCTCTGCCGACGCCTTCACTTGCTTCGTCGCAGGCCTCCCACCCGGCACTCCAGTTTTCAGTCCTCTCTTCTCTGCAAGAGTTGGACGCCGAGCGAGCATCTCTTGTCCTCCACACGCGATGGCCCTCCTCCTCCCTCCTTTCCAGCCGGTATCTCCTTCGTCCTCATCAGCAGTTCTGTGCGGCCACAGCGCACCGTCGTACCTATGGCGCACAGCAAGTCCATCCCTAAGATGACGTGATCTAGCATGGTCGGCATGATGAGCACTGTTATCCGCACTGCCTTCCCGGCGAGACTCACGTCCACTTTCATCATCTTCTTTACTTCCAGTGACGATCCGTCAGCCAACCTAATCCGTGACTGCACGTCCTGGAGCTCTCCCTGAATCGCCTTCCTGCGCACGCAATCTTCGCTCATGAAGCTACGCGTGGCTCCGGTGTCGATCGTGGCATCCATGCGTCGACCCGTAATCTCCACCCTCGTGACGATTCTCCCCTCTTCGACCACTAACGGGTACTCCTCTCTCTCTTGGCTGGGTAGTTGGCGCCGCTCCGCTCCTGCGGAGGACGCCCCTGTCCGTTTCTTGCGTACTTCTTCCCGTCTTCCCACAACGGCGGCAAAACAACACCTGCTTGTTGGGACATTTCCGGGCCACGTGGCCCGGTGAAATTTGGATGCTTACACTCAAAAAATGCGAAAATTACAGGGTATTTTTTAGCCGGGCATATTTTTATTTCCGGCGGACGCTCCCTGGTCCCCGGAATCCTTCCCTCGTCGTCCATCGATTCCAATTTCTCCACTTCTGTGTTCTTATGCCGCACCTCCTCCTCCAGATGCTTCCTCGATCGAGCTCGTCGTCGAGCAGGCGCCTTCCGTACTCCAGACGGTGCGCCCTCTATCGACTCAACCCGCATCTCGGATGGCAACTCCTTCTCTGCCGACGCCTTCACTTGCTTCGTCGCAGGCCTCCCACCCGGCACTCCAGTTTTCAGTCCTCTCTTCTCTGCAAGAGTTGGACGCCGAGCGAGCATCTCTTGTCCTCCACACGCGATGGCCCTCCTCCTCCCTCCTTTCCAGCCGGTATCTCCTTCGTCCTCATCAGCAGTTCTGTGCGGCCACAGCGCACCGTCGTACCTATGGCGCACAGCAAGTCCATCCCTAAGATGACGTGATCTAGCATGGTCGGCATGATGAGCACTGTTATCCGCACTGCCTTCCCGGCGAGACTCACGTCCACTTTCATCATCTTCTTTACTTCCAGTGACGATCCGTCAGCCAACCTAATCCGTGACTGCACGTCCTGGAGCTCTCCCTGAATCGCCTTCCTGCGCACGCAATCTTCGCTCATGAAGCTACGCGTGGCTCCGGTGTCGATCGTGGCATCCATGCGTCGACCCGTAATCTCCACCCTCGTGACGATTCTCCCCTCTTCGACCACTAACGGGTACTCCTCTCTCTCTTGGCTGGGTAGTTGGCGCCGCTCCGCTCCTGCGGAGGACGCCCCTGTCCGTTTCTTGCGTACTTCTTCCCGTCTTCCCACAACGGCGGCAAAACAACACCTGCTTGTTGGGACATTTCCGGGCCACGTGTCCCGTCTGCGCACAACGATAGCAGACCCGGCGCGGATCAAACCCTGATTCGATATCCTGGCTCATCATTTGATGTGCGGCCTCCGCTTGCTTCGCAGATGGTGCCGATGACGTACTTAGTCGCGACTCTGTCGGACGATATTCCGCCGGCTGCGAGCGGAACGAGTTGTTGGACCGACTATCCGCTTTTTGCGCCCCGGCAGTCCTCGTCCGTCCAGCCGTGACGCTCTTCTCCAGATTCCTCCCTTGATCCCGCACATTTTCATACTCCGCCGCCATCTGAGTCAGCTGTGCGAGAGACGTAAAGTCATGACGTCTTACGTACAACCTGTACTCAGGGGCGGCATTGTCGTATATTCGGTACAGCTCCTGTGCCGAACTATAAGCTGCGTGGCGCATCAGCAGCCTAATCTCTACGAGATAGTCCTTGAAGCTCTCTGATCTTCGAGGCGCTCAAAATATTGCGGTGGCAGGAAGAACTCCAGAAATCCGCTTTTAAACTCTGGCCAGGTCGCGTCCCTTAAACCGCTTGTAATGAACCACCTGGCGGCTTTGTCCACGAGCACCTCGCTCACTGCCCTGGGCATACGGTCGAGGTCGATACCGTATGTGATGGCCCGCTCTTCCAAGATTTCTAAAAATCCGAGTGGATCCGACTGGCCGTCATACCTCATGTCCCACTTCCTGACCTGCTCCGCTATGCATCTCGGCGGGCTCCTCTCAGGCTGTAGTTGGTGCGCAGGAACATATTGGCTGACCTTGAGAGTCGGAGGCGGCTCTTTGACCTCACCGTTGACTCTCGAGTCCTCCCGTGCTCTGCACTTTCGACCCTCGGTCATCCCGCTGATCGTCGGAACGCTCAGCTTCCATGATAGCGCAGGGATTGGCTCGTGTAGCTGAGCTCTACGCAGATCCGGTTCGGACTTCTGGTAAGCTCGGCCACCGACGCAAGGCGCCGCACCACCTAGGAAAGGCTCTGGCATCTTGCCATACCGTGCCTCCAGTTCCGCCAGACGTGCCCAGACCCCCGCGGAGTGGCTGCTGCTCTGGATGAAGGCAGATAACCTCTTTCGAAGGTCTTCTACACGTCCGTCGCTATCTAACCCGAACTCTTGGGTTATGGTGATCAGCTCCTCTTTGCACCGCTGATACAACCACCGCACGCCCACCCCCGGATTCTGGCACTCACCTCCTTCCATTTATGCTCTGCTCCTTCTTGACTGTTTTCCCGTCTTCGTTGCACCGCTGGCTGTGCCTCGTTCTGTCGCTGATGTTTTCCCTGGATTTGTGCTGAATTTTCCTTCGTTTAATTTTTTCCCTTTTGTTTTCTTTAAATTCGTCTAATTCAATTTCTTGTTTTTGTTACTGTTGTCTCGTTTCTATATATATATTTTTTTTTTCAAAAAAAAATTCACTAAAAAAAACGTAATTTTGTACCACTGTACGCTTATCTTCGCAGCCGGTGTCTCTCTTTGTATATTTATATATTTTTTCCAAAACAAAACTCACTCAAAAAAAATCGGGGTGCGCCACGGTTCATTCGCCACTTGCCACTGTCTCTTTTAAGTTTTTTTTTTTTTTTTTCTCCTAAAAAAAAAATAACTCAAAGTCGTTGTGTGCCACTATTAGTTCGCTACTCGCCACACATGCATACGCACGTACGCATAGGCACGCGCTCTGCTGACTGCGCAGTCAGCGCGACGACTGCGCTCGGGCTGCAATATGCCTATTGTATGGGAAATTAAATGTTTAATAACTTTTTTTGTTGATGGACTTTCTTAATCAAACTTTCACAGCGTGATTATGTCATTCATATGTATGTATTTGCCAAAGCACAAGTCTCTAGTATTTGATATACGAATTTGGCAAATTGGGGGCGAAGGGGGCGTGGCATCCAAAATCCAAAAATGACAAAATGTCCGCGTTCATTACACGGATCTACACAGTAAATTTGGAGTCTCTAGCTCTTACGGTATGCTTAACCGAAGAAAAGTTATCGATTTTTATCGATAATAAGGAAACGGGATGAGTTATCGAAAATCTAAAAAACTCGTACTGCGTACGCTATAGACGAGTATTCTCTGAAAATTTCAAATCTCTAGCTTTTGTGGTATACGAGATTGCTGCGTTCACACGGACGGACGGACAGACGGACAGGGCAATTTCAACTCAGCTCATCGAGCTGATCAAGAATATATATACTTTATGGGGTCTGCCATGTCTCCTTCTGCCCGTTACATACATTTTCACAAAAACATTATACCCTGATTTCTCATTTTTAATGGGTTCAGGGTATAAAAAGGATTGGGAAATCACTCCACAATGTTGAAGATCTTGCCGGTCGTCAAATTTGTGGACCTGCTCACTCCTGGGCACTGTGTGTGATTTCCCTAAGATGATCTAAAAGCAATGATTTGATTAAAGGTAGAGAGAGTTCAGAGGAAAACATGTGATAAAATTTATTGTAATTAACACATAAAACGTGAAACGCGCTATGCAAAGAATAATCCGAAGTGCATAATGGTAAATACAACGGACGAAAGTGTCTGGTTGTTCTGGAAGGAACAGAAAAATTAAGTTGCAATAACAGGCATGAGTCAATATTACCAATAATCAAATTATGTAGAAAAACAATCCCCAGGATAGTTCTACGATTGATTAATGATGGAAGATCAATAAGCAGAAGCCTACTAACATAAGACGGTAAACGAAGATTGGGGTCCCAGTTTAGATCTCGTAAGGCAAAGAGTAGAAACTGTTTCTGGACCGATTCAATTCGATCCTGATACAATTTATGCTGAGGAGACCATATAATTGAACAGTATTCTAAAATAGGTCATACCAGCGAAACATTAAGAAGTATGGTAATGAATGGATCCTAGAATTGTTTTGCCAAACGTTTAATAAAGCCAAGAACACTTTTGGCTTCATTTATGATAGTTGAGATATGAGAATTGAAATTAAGTTTCGAGTCAAAAAGTACCATTCTGCGATGGTGAAATAATCGATTTACAAAAATGTTGTAAGGTAGATGTTATTATTTTTTCAAATAATTTTGGAATAGCAGATAGTTTTGCAATACCTATATAACTAGAAATGTCAGACCTCCCACCTTTTTTATATAGAGGGATGATGAAAGATTCTTTCCAAATGGACGGAAAACAGAGGTTTCCAGCGATTAAATAGTTTTCGTAATGGTGTCTGAAGCGAACCACTACATTCTTTAATTACACAACTGGGAATATTATCAGCTCCAGGAGAAAACAAGTAAGAACGTTGCAGTCGGGCGCTACCGACTGCGGGATACTCATTCACACCCCCACAGATCACGCCCATTGCCACGCCCACAATTGGTTTGTACATATATAATTTTTTGGAAATCAATAGAGGAGATCAGCAGTAATATCTGTATATAATTCTGATTTTCTCACTGAGAATCGGAAAAACGTATAGTTTAGTTTAGTATAGAAGTAGTGAAGGGTAACGTAAGTGTGAAATTTGGATGCTTACACTCAAAAAATGCGAAAATTCAGGGTATTTTTTAGCCGGGCATACCCCATAAGGGGCGTAAAAATTATTTTTGGCACATCGATAGAGGAGCTCACCAGTAACTTACCATCCAATTTTGAAGCTTCTAGCTCTAAAACTGTAGGAGCTACAAACTTTTGCGGTTTGCCACGCCCCCTATGGGCGTAGATATATCCGCCATATCTTTTCCAACTTGTGTTGTCAACCCGAGTATATATACCAAGTTTCAAGTCTCTAGCATCAATAGTGCTCAAAATATTACAGAATTTGAAAAATCACTATATAGTCAGATCCGATTTGCCACGCCCCTAGTAGGCGTGGATATACAGATTTTTGGTCGATCTTCATAGGATCGTATCAGTAACCTACGTGCCAAATTTGGGCGTTCTAGCTTTAAAACTGTAGAAGACACAGTTTTACCCGATTTGCCACGCCCCCAATGGGCGTAGATATATCCGCCATAGTTTTTTGATCTTGGGCTGTCAACACGAGTATATATTCCAAATTGCAACTCTCTAGCACTTCCAGAAGTAGTGTTTCTGAGATATCAGAAAATGCATTTTCCGATTTGCCACGCCCCTAGTGGGCGTATCGGGAAAATCTTGACACTTTATAATTCGAGGGTATACACGAGTATATATTCCAAATTTCAACTCTCTAGCTTCAAAACTGTGCAAATGGTTTGCGTTCATACGGACAGACGGACAGACGGACGGACAGCGTGACGGACATTGCACAAAACCAATATACTCATTTCACTTTGTGAATGAGTATAAAGATGATTTCAATGAACGAATGGCTGAAATCAGAGAAGCTGGGGAAACTTTAGAAGCATTAATAATATTAGTTGTAGAAATTAAGTAAGGGTATGAAGTGGTATAGGGATCTACCGAGGAGTAAGTGGATTGGAAAAAATCCGCAATGATCATTACAAGTTTTGTCCAATTGAAAGAAAAATGAGGAAGGTAAACTAGAAGATTTACGCTTCATGTTTACGAATGAATATAATTGCTTAGGATCACGAAAAAACTGCCTTTTGCAACAAAAAAAGGTAATTCTCATAACACCGAGAATTTAAAATATTAAAATTCGACTTGACTATGGAATATTTAGACCAGTCTACATTCGAACCAGACTTTTTAAATTTTTTAAAATATTTAGACTTAATATTTTTATACTCATTCACAAAGTGATATGAGTATATTGGTTTTGTGCAATGAGCGCAAACCATTTGCACAGTTTAGAAGTTAGAGAGTTGAAATTTTGAATATATACTCTTGTTGACAAGCCAAGATCAAAAAGCTATGGCGGATATATATACGCCAATTGGGGGCGTGGCAAAACTACAGTTTTAAAGCTGGAACGCCCAAATTTGGCACGAAGGTTACTGCTATGATCTTATAAAGATTGACCAAACTATATGTCCACGCCTACTAGGGGCGTGGCAAATTGGATCTGACTATATAGTGATTTTTCAAATTCTGTAATATTTTGAGCACTATTGATGCTAGAGACTTGAAACCTAGTATATGAATTATTCTCGCTTTCTATGTTTCAGATGAACTCTATTTCTAATCATCTGAATCGTTCACTTGATCTAGTTTTTATTAATGATGACTCAAGCATTACTGTCTCTAGATCATCACCTTTTTGTATACCTGAGGATATACATCATCCCACTTTGGAGGTACAATTATCCATAAGTACTCCTCCAGTTTTCACACCTAAAATTTTAAAACAACGTCGTTGTTATAATAAGTGCAATTTTGTTTTGCTTAATCAACTTATTAATGCAACAGATTGGTCTCCCTTATATAAGTCAGTTGACATTAATTTGGCAACAACTTTTTTCTATAACACTTTAAATTCTCTTTTAGATGAGTGTGTTCCTATGTGTCTCCCTATGTCCGTTTCTAATAAAGCCCCCTGGTTTACTCAGACTCTTTCTAATTTAAAAAATATTAAGTCTAAATATTTTAAAAAATTTAAAAAGTCTGGTTCGAATGTAGACTGGTCTAAATATTCCATAGCCAAGTCGAATTTTAATATTTTAAATTCTCGGTGTTATGAGAATTACCTTTTTCGTTGCAAAAGGCAGTTTGTTCGTGATCCTAAGCAATTCTATTCATTCGTAAACATGAAGCGTAAATCTTCTAGTTTACCTTCCTCATTTTTCCTTGGATTTGACAAAACTTGTAATGATCATTGCGGATTTTTTCCAATCCACTTACTCCTCGTTAGATCCCTATACCAATTCATACCCTTACTTCATTTCTACAACTCATATTATTAATGCTTCTAAAGTTTCCCCTGCTTCTCTGATTTCAGCCATTCGGTCATTGAAATCATCTTTTTCTCCTGGAGCTGATAATATTCCCAGTTGTGTAATTAAAAGAATGTAGTGGTTCCCTTCAGACACCATTACTAAAACTATTTAATTTATCGCTGGAAACCTCTGTTTTTCCGTCTATTTGGAAAGAGTCTTTCATCATCCCTCTATATAAAAAAGGTGGGAGGTCTGACATTTCTAATTATAGAGGTATTGCAAAACTATCTGCTATTCCAAAATTATTTGAAAAAATAATAACATCTACCTTACAACATTTTTGCAAATCGATTATTTCACCATCGCAGCATGGTTTTGTTCGAAATCGATCTACTTCCACTAATCTATTAGAATTTACTTCCCTAGTCAAAGAAAGTTTTTTAAATAAAATGCAAACTGATGTTATATATACTGATTTCAGTAAAGCATTTGACTCAGTACACCACGATATACTACTTCAAAAGCTTGATCACTTAGGATTTTCCCCTAAGCTTCTTTCTTGGATTTCATCCTATTTAAAAGGTAGAACCCAAAGAGTTGTGTTGAGAACAGCTTTTTCGAAACATGTTTTCGTTTCGTCGGGTGTACCTCAGGGTAGTCATTTGGGTCCGCTACTTTTTTCCCTATTTATAAATGATCTTCCAAATCGCATATCGAATTCAAAGATATTTATGTATGCAGATGACGTAAAACTTTGTCTTTCGTATGCTAATTCACTTGATCATCTACGCCTTCAAGATGATCTTAATTCCTTCCAACTTTGGTGTGTAGCTAATCGGTTGCATTTAAATTGTTCTAAATGTATGACAATGACCTTCTGTCGTACCATTCCATATATTGCTAATTATTAAATTAATAATTATCCCTTGCAACGTATTTTATCAGTCAAAGATCTTGGTGTACTTTTTGACTCGAAACTTAACTTCAATTCTCATATCTCAACTATTATAAATGAAGCCAAAAGTGTTCTTGGCTTTATTAAACGTTGGGCAAAAGAATTCAAGGATCCATTCATTACCAAACTTCTTTATGTTTCGCTGGTACGACCTATTTTAGAATACTGTTCAATTATATGGTCTCCTCAGCATAAATTGTATCAGGATCGAATTGAATCGGTCCAGAAACAGTTTTTACTTTTTGCCTTACGAGATCTAAACTGGGACCCCAACCTTCGTTTACCGTCTTATGTTAGTAGGCTTCTTCTTATTGATCTCCCATCATTAATCAATCGTAGAACTATCCTGGGGATTGTTTTTCTACATAATTTGATTATTGGTAATATTGACTCGTCTCGCCTGTTATTGCAACTAAGTTTTTCTGTTCCTTCCAGAACAACCAGACACTTTCGTCCGTTGTGTTTACCATTGTGCACTTCGGATTATTCCTTGCATAGCGCGTTTCACGTCTTATGTGTTAATTATAATAAATTTTATCACGTATTTTCCTCTGAACTCTCTCTACCTTTAATTAAATCCTTGCTTTCAGATCATCTTAGGGAAATCACACACAGTGCGCAGGAGTGAGCAGGTGCACAAATTTGACGACTGGCAAAATCTTCAACATTGTGGTGTGATTTCCCAATCCTTTTTTTTTTTTCTATAATATATTATACATATTTTTAAGTTTCTATTAACACTCTCTATCTTTTGTAGTTCATTAATATCACTGACCATACATGGCTATGAATCGGGGCATAGCTGGCCGGACTGGCAAATAAAATACCCCCAACGGGTTGGTGGTATTATTGTAATATTTTTTGTGTTCTTTTAGGCTATATAACTTATTTTGTTTAGTTTATCTTTAAGTTGACACTCGATTTGTCAATTTTCCTTTTTTTAAATAAATAAATAAATAAATAAATAAATATATACTCGGGTTGACAACCCAAGATGAAAAAGATATGGCGGATATATCTACGCTCATAGGGGGCGTGGCAAACCGCAAAAGTTTATAGCTCCTACAGTCTTAGAGATAGAAGCTTCAAAATTGGATGGTTGAGTTACTGGTGAGCTCCTCTATCGATGACCCAAAAATAATTTTAACGCCCCTTTTGGGGCATGCCCGGCTAAAAAATACCCTGTGTGTAAAAATACTTGGCAACGTAAAAATTAACAAGCATTGTATTGAGATGCTGTTCCACGTTTTGGGCGATCAGTATTTGGAGAGCGACATTGTGATTGGCCGAGAAATACTGTCGCAGGGTTTTCATGTCAATGTGTCAGCGGGAAAATTTGAAATTGTTAGGCCAAAATCTGTAAACTGTTGTTTAAATGATGATATATTTTCTAAATTGGATACTGATCTTGACGGCGAAGATAGGGATAAATTAAACGATTTATTAGAAAATTATTCAAAATATTTTATAAAGGGAATTCCTTCTTCTAGAGTCAGTACAGGTGAGATGAAAATTAAGTTAGTAGACCTCAGAAAAATTGTTCAAAGAACACCATACAGACTTAGTCCAAATGAAAGAGAGTTGGTACGCGAGAAGAGTAAAGAACTAGTAAGAGAACTGGCAAGCGGATACTACCAAATCCCTTTGCATGAAGAGTCAATAGAGTGTACGGCTTTTGTCACTCAGTTTTTCAGCGTACAGTGATGCATACGCTTGGGGAACTTTCAAATACATTTGCAGTTGTCTATATGGATGACGTATTGGTAGTGGCTACAACAAAAGCTGAAGCTTTAGAAAGATTACAGATTACCCTTGATATTCTCACGAAAGCTGGATTTATGTTCAATATTAACAAGTAAGAACGTTGCAGTCGGGCGCTACCGACTGCGGGATACTCATTCACACCCCCACAGATCACGCCCATTGCCACGCCCACAATTGGTTTGTACATATATAATTTTTTGGAAATCAATAGAGGAGATCAGCAGTAATATCTGTATATAATTCTGATTTTCTCACTGAGAATCGGAAAAACGTATAGTTTTTCCCGATTTGCCACGCCCCCAGTAGGCGTAGACATATAATTTTTGGCCAGTTCTTAGAAGTAGTGAAGGGTAACGTAAGTGTGAAATTTGGATGCTTACACTCAAAAAATGCGAAAATTACAGGGTATTTTTTAGCCGGGCATACCCCATAAGGGGCGTAAAAATTATTTTTGGCGCATCGATAGAGAAGCTCGCCAGTAACTTACCATCCAATTTTGAAGCTTCTATCTCTAAGACTGTAGGAGCTACAAACTTTTGCGGTTTGCCACGCCCCCTATGGGCGTAGATATATCCGCCATATCTTTTCCAACTTGGGTTGTCAACCCGAGTATATATACCAAGTGTCAAGTCTCTAGCATTAATAGTGCTCAAAATATTACAGAATTTGAAAAATCACTATATAGTCAGATCCGATTTGCCACGCCCCTAGTAGGCGTGGATATACAGATTTTTGGTCGATCTTCATAGGATCGTATCAGTAACCTACGTGCCAAATTTGGGCGTTTTAGCTTTAAAACTGTAGAAGATACAGTTTTACCCGATTTGCCACGCCCCCAAGGGGCGTAGATATATCCGCCATAGCTTTTTCAACTTGAGTTGTCAACACGAGTCTACATTTTAAATTGAAACTCTCTAGCACTTCCAGAAGTAGTGTTTCTGAGATATCGGAAAATGCATTTTCCGATTTGCCACGCCCCTAGTGAGCGTATCGGGAAAATTTTGACACTTTATAATTCGAGGGTATACACAAGTATATATTCCAAATTTCAACTCTCTAGCTTCAAAACTGTGCAAATGGTTTGCGTTCATACGGACAGACGGACAGACGGACAGACGGACGGACAGCGTGACGGACATTGCACAAAACCAATATACTCATTTCACTTTGTGAATGAGTATAACAAGTAAGAACGTTGCAGTCGGGCGCTACCGACTGCGGGATACTCATTCACACCCCCACAGATCACGCCCATTGCCACGCCCACAATTGGTTTGTACATATATAATTTTTTGGAAATCAATAGAGGAGATAGCAGTAATATCTGTATATAATTCTGATTTTCTCACTGAGAATCGGAAAAACGTATAGTTTTTCCCGATTTGCCACGCCCCCAGTAGGCGTAGACATATAATTTTTGGCCAGTTCTTAGAAGTAGTGAAGGGTAACGTGTGAAATTTGGATGCTTACACTCAAAACATGCGAAAATTACAGGGTATTTTTTAGCCGGGCATACCCCATAAGGGGCGTAAAAATTATTTTTGGCACATCGATAGAGGAGCTCACCAGTAACTTACCATCCAATTTTGAAGCTTCTAGCTCTAAAACTGTAGGAGCTACAAACTTTTGCGGTTTGCCACGCCCCCTATGGGCGTAGATATATCCGCCATATCTTTTCCAACTTGGGTTGTCAACCCGAGTATATATACCAAGTTCCAAGTCTCTAGCATCAATAGTGCTCAAAATATTACAGAATTTGAAAAATCACTATATAGTCAGATCCGATTTGCCACGCCCCTAGTAGGCGTGGATATACAGATTTTTGGTCGATCTTCATAGGATCGTATCAGTAACCTACGTGCCAAATTTGGGCGTTCTAGCTTTAAAACTGTAGAAGATACAGTTTTACCCGATTTGCCACGCCCCCAATGGGCGTAGATATATCCGCCATAGTTTTTTGATCTTGGGTTGTCAACACGAGTATATATTCCAAATTGCAACTCTCTAGCACTTCCAGAAGTAGTGTTTCTGAGATATCAGAAAATGCATTTTCCGATTTGCCACGCCCCTAGTGGGCGTATCGGGAAAATCTTGACACTTTATAATTCGAAGGTATACACGAGTATATATTCCAAATTTCAACTCTCTAGCTTCAAAACTGTGCAAATGGTTTGCGTTCATACGGACAGACGGACAGACGGACGGACAGCGTGACGGACATTGCACAAAACCAATATACTCATTTCACTTTGTGAATGAGTATAAAGATGATTTCAATGAACGAATGGCTGAAATCAGAGAAGCTGGGGAAACTTTAGAAGCATTAATAATATTAGTTGTAGAAATTAAGTAAGGGTATGAAGTGGTATAGGGATCTACCGAGGAGTAAGTGGATTGGAAAAAATCCGCAATGATCATTACAAGTTTTGTCCAATTGAAAGAAAAATGAGGAAGGTAAACTAGAAGATTTACGCTTCATGTTTACGAATGAATATAATTGCTTAGGATCACGAAAAAACTGCCTTTTGCAACAAAAAAAGGTAATTCTCATAACACCGAGAATTTAAAATATTAAAATTCGACTTGACTATGGAATATTTAGACCAGTCTACATTCGAACCAGACTTTTTAAATTTTTTAAAATATTTAGACTTAATATTTTTATACTCATTCACAAAGTGATATGAGTATATTGGTTTTGTGCAATGAGCGCAAACCATTTGCACAGTTTAGAAGTTAGAGAGTTGAAATTTTGAATATATACTCTTGTTGACAAGCCAAGATCAAAAAGCTATGGCGGATATATATACACCCATTGGGGGCGTGGCAAAACTACAGTTTTAAAGCTGGAACGCCCAAATTTGGCACGAAGGTTACTGCTATGATCTTATAAAGATCGACCAAACTATATGTCCACGCCTACTAGGGGCGTGGCAAATTGGATCTGACTATATAGTGATTTTTCAAATTCTGTAATATTTTGAGCACTATTGATGCTAGAGACTTGAAACCTAGTATATATACTCGGGTTGACAACCCAAGATGAAAAAGATATGGCGGATATATCTACGCTCATAGGGGGCGTGGCAAACCGCAAAAGTTTATAGCTCCTACAGTCTTAGAGATAGAAGCTTCAAAATTGGATGGTTGAGTTACTGGTGAGCTCCTCTATCGATGACCCAAAAATAATTTTAACGCCCCTTTTGGGGCATGCCCGGCTAAAAAATACCCTGTGTGTAAAAATACTTGGCAACGTAAAAATTAACAAGCATTGTATTGAGATGCTGTTCCACGTTTTGGGCGATCAGTATTTGGAGAGCGACATTGTGATTGGCCGAGAAATACTGTCGCAGGGTTTTCATGTCAATGTGTCAGCGGGAAAATTTGAAATTGTTAGGCCAAAATCTGTAAACTGTTGTTTAAATGATGATATATTTTCTAAATTGGATACTGATCTTGACGGCGAAGATAGGGATAAATTAAACGATTTATTAGAAAATTATTCAAAATATTTTATAAAGGGAATTCCTTCTTCTAGAGTCAGTACAGGTGAGATGAAAATTAAGTTAGTAGACCTCAGAAAAATTGTTCAAAGAACACCATACAGACTTAGTCCAAATGAAAGAGAGTTGGTACGCGAGAAGAGTAAAGAACTAGTAAGAGAACTGGCAAGCGGATACTACCAAATCCCTTTGCATGAAGAGTCAATAGAGTGTACGGCTTTTGTCACTCAGTTTTTCAGCGTACAGTGATGCATACGCTTGGGGAACTTTCAAATACATTTGCAGTTGTCTATATGGATGACGTATTTGTAGTGGCTACAACAAAAGCTGAAGCTTTAGAAAGATTACAGATTACCCTTGATATTCTCACGAAAGCTGGATTTATGTTCAATATTAACAAGTAAGAACGTTGCAGTCGGGCGCTACCGACTGCGGGATACTCATTCACACCCCCACAGATCACGCCCATTGCCACGCCCACAATTGGTTTGTACATATATAATTTTTTGGAAATCAATAGAGGAGATCAGCAGTAATATCTGTATATAATTCTGATTTTCTCACTGAGAATCGGAAAAACGTATAGTTTTTCCCGATTTGCCACGCCCCCAGTAGGCGTAGACATATAATTTTTGGCCAGTTCTTAGAAGTAGTGAAGGGTAACGTAAGTGTGAAATTTGGATGCTTACACTCAAAAAATGCGAAAATTACAGGGTATTTTTTAGCCGGGCATACCCCATAAGGGGCGTAAAAATTATTTTTGGCACATCGATAGAGGAGCTCACCAGTAACTTACCATCCAATTTTGAAGCTTCTAGCTCTAAAACTGTAGGAGCTACAAACTTTTGCGGTTTGCCACGCCCCCTATGGGCGTAGATATATCCGCCATATCTTTTCCAACTTGGGTTGTCAACCCGAGTATATATACCAAGTTTCAAGTCTCTAGCATCAATAGTGCTCAAAATATTACAGAATTTGAAAAATCACTATAGAGTCAGATCCGATTTGCCACGCCCCTAGTAGGCGTGGATATACAGATTTTTGGTCGATCTTCATAGGATCGTATCAGTAACCTACGTGCCAAATTTGGGCGTTCTAGCTTTAAAACTGTAGAAGATACAGTTTTACCCGATTTGCCACGCCCCCAATGGGCGTAGATATATCCGCCATAGTTTTTTGATCTTGGGTTGTCAACACGAGTATATATTCCAAATTGCAACTCTCTAGCACTTCCAGAAGTAGTGTTTCTGAGATATCAGAAAATGCATTTTCCGATTTGCCACGCCCCTAGTGGGCGTATCGGGAAAATCTTGACACTTTATAATTCGAGGGTATACACGAGTATATATTCCAAATTTCAACTCTCTAGCTTCAAAACTGTGCAAATGGTTTGCGTTCATACGGACAGACGGACAGACGGACGGACAGCGTGACGGACATTGCACAAAACCAATATTCTCATTTCACTTTGTGAATGAGTATAAAGGTGATTTCAATGAACGAATGGCTGAAATCAGAGAAGCTGGGGAAACTTTAGAAGCATTAATAATATTAGTTGTAGAAATTAAGTAAGGGTATGAAGTGGTATAGGGATCTACCGAGGAGTAAGTGGATTGGAAAAAATCCGCAATGATCATTACAAGTTTTGTCCAATTGAAAGAAAAATGAGGAAGGTAAACTAGAAGATTTACGCTTCATGTTTACGAATGAATATAATTGCTTAGGATCACGAAAAAACTGCCTTTTGCAACAAAAAAAGGTAATTCTCATAACACCGAGAATTTAAAATATTAAAATTCGACTTGACTATGGAATATTTAGACCAGTCTACATTCGAACCAGACTTTTTAAATTTTTTAAAATATTTAGACTTAATATTTTTATACTCATTCACAAAGTGATATGAGTATATTGGTTTTGTGCAATGAGCGCAAACCATTTGCACAGTTTAGAAGTTAGAGAGTTGAAATTTTGAATATATACTCTTGTTGACAAGCCAAGATCAAAAAGCTATGGCGGATATATATACGCCAATTGGGGGCGTGGCAAAACTACAGTTTTAAAGCTGGAACGCCCAAATTTGGCACGAAGGTTACTGCTATGATCTTATAAAGATCGACCAAACTATATGTCCACGCCTACTAGGGGCGTGGCAAATTGGATCTGACTATATAGTGATTTTTCAAATTCTGTAATATTTTGAGCACTATTGATGCTAGAGACTTGAAACCTAGTATATATACTCGGGTTGATAACCCAAGATGAAAAAGATATGGCGGATATATCTACGCTCATAGGGCGCGTGGCAAACCGCAAAAGTTTATAGCTCCTACAGTCTTAGAGATAGAAGCTTCAAAATTGGATGGTTGAGTTACTGGTGAGCTCCTCTATCGATGACCCAAAAATAATTTTAACGCCCCTTTTGGGGCATGCCCGGCTAAAAAATACCCTGTGTGTAAAAATACTTGGCAACGTAAAAATTAACAAGCATTGTATTGAGATGCTGTTCCACGTTTTGGGCGATCAGTATTTGGAGAGCGACATTGTGATTGGCCGAGAAATACTGTCGCAGGGTTTTCATGTCAATGTGTCAGCGGGAAAATTTGAAATTGTTAGGCCAAAATCTGTAAACTGTTGTTTAAATGATGATATATTTTCTAAATTGGATACTGATCTTGACGGCGAAGATAGGGATAAATTAAACGATTTATTAGAAAATTATTCAAAATATTTTATAAAGGGAATTCCTTCTTCTAGAGTCAGTACAGGTGAGATGAAAATTAAGTTAGTAGACCTCAGAAAAATTGTTCAAAGAACACCATACAGACTTAGTCCAAATGAAAGAGAGTTGGTACGCGAGAAGAGTAAAGAACTTAGTAAGAGAACTGGCAAGCGGATACTACCAAATCCCTTTGCATGAAGAGTCAATAGAGTGTACGGCTTTTGTCACTCAGTTTTTCAGCGTACAGTGATGCATACGCTTGGGGAACTTTCAAATACATTTGCAGTTGTCTATATGGATGACGTATTTGTAGTGGCTACAACAAAAGCTGAAGCTTTAGAAAGATTACAGATTACCCTTGATATTCTCACGAAAGCTGGATTTATGTTCAATATTAACAAGTAAGAACGTTGCAGTCGGGCGCTACCGACTGCGGGATACTCATTCACACCCCCACAGATCACGCCCATTGCCACGCCCACAATTGGTTTGTACATATATAATTTTTTGGAAATCAATAGAGGAGATCAGCAGTAATATCTGTATATAATTCTGATTTTCTCACTGAGAATCGGAAAAACGTATAGTTTTTCCCGATTTGCCACGCCCCCAGTAGGCGTAGACATATAATTTTTGGCCAGTTCTTAGAAGTAGTGAAGGGTAACGTAAGTGTGAAATTTGGATGCTTACACTCAAATGCTTACAAAAAAAATTACAGGGTATTTTTTAGCCGGGCATACCCCATAAGGGGCGTAAAATTTATTTTTGGCGCATCGATAGAGAAGCTCACCAGTAACTTACCATCCAATTTTGAAGCTTCTATCTCTAAGACTGTAGGAGCTACAAACTTTTGCGGTTTGCCACGCCCCCTATGGGCGTAGATATATCCGCCATATCTTTTCCAACTTGGGTTGTCAACCCAAGTATATATACCAAGTGTCAAGTCTCTAGCATTCATAGTGCTCAAAATATTAGAGAATTTGAAAAATCACTATATAGTCAGATCCGATTTGCCACGCCCTAGTAGGCGTGGATATACAGATTTTTGGTCGATCTTCATAGGATCGTATCAGTAACCTACGTGCCAAATTTGGACGTTCTAGCTTTAGAACTGTAGAAGATACAGTTTTACCCGATTTGCCACGCCCGCAATGGGCGTAGATATATCCGCCATAGTTTTTTGATCTTGGGTTGTCAACGCGAGTATATATTCCAAATTGCAACTCTCTAGCACTTCTAGAAGTAGTGTTTCTGAGATATCGGAAAATGCATTTTCCGATTTGCCACGCCCCTAGTGAGCGTATCGGGAAAATCTTGACACTTTATAATTCGAGGGTATACACGAGTATATATTCCAAATTTCAACTCTCTAGCTTCAAAACTGTGCAAATGGTTTGCGTTCATACGGACAGACGGACAGACGGACGGACAGCGTGACGGACATTGCACAAAACCAATATACTCATTTCACTTTGTGAATGAGTATAATTAATTTTTACGTAGCCAAGTATTTGCAATGTACTACAAATGCTGTCATTCCCAATACCCTTCAACATTACTACGTTGTTAATTCTTTTACCGGCTAACTGAGTACTTATCTTTTGTTTAATCAACAAACATCCGCTCCAGAGTCAAACATTGTCGAAAACATAGCTGCTGGTGTTTCTACGCTGGTGAAGCGTTGTACAAAAATTTCCTTAAACTCGGTCCAATTTATGTCAGGATAACATATTTGTGAGAGCCACTGCGATGTACTGCTTTCCAACGCTGCACTCAAAGCCATCACCAATGCATTGCCTTTTATGTCATTTTCCGCCAGAATTATATTTACTGTAGCACGCCACGTGGATGCGACGGCGCCAACAAGATCTTTTCAATATTATTGCTACACTTTATGTTCACACAACGACGCAGACGCACAATAAATTGATTCGAAGCAAATTTCTAACGCGCTCCCGCTAACACGTCCGGCACTCGCCATGGATAATTTGTCATATTAGGTAGCGAGCCAGATCCCACTTCTGATGTTGCAGCATTAAGAATTATGTTCCATTATTTAGCGCAGTGAGTTTCGGTCGCTCTCAGAACTCAGACACAACTGACTCTCGTGTCTCTTATTTCTCTCGAGCCTACCCCCGAACCACACTCAGCAACAGCGTCAAACGCTGTCGCCTCGCTAAAACGGGACTTCCTAGAAGCAACAACTTAATCAACCAATCACAGCCCTTACAATGGCTTATGCTGAAGATAATTATTGCGAAATATCGAAAGACGCACCAATACACATAACTAGAAGCCGACGCAATATGAAGAAATTCTCATTGTGAAATACCGAAAACTACAACATGCTATGCTTATTTTACATATGCAAATATTGTGAAACACACACACACACATACATGAATACGCGCGTACGCATAAGTTCGCGCTCTGCTGACTGCGCAGTTGACGCAGCGTCTGCGCTCGGGCTGTAATATGCCTATTGTATGGGAAATTAAATGTTTAATAACTTTTTTTGTTAATGGACTTTCTTAATCAAACTTTTAATTATGTCGTAATTATGTCATTTATATGTATGTATTTGCCAAAGCACAAGTCTCTGGTATTTGAAATACGAATTTTGCAAATTTGGGGCGAAGGGGGCGTGGCATCCAAAATCCAAAAGTTACAAAATGTCCGCATTCATTACACGGATCTACACAGTAAATTTGGGGTCTCTAGCTCTTACGGTATGCTTAAGCGAAGAAAAGTTATCGATTTTTATCGATAATAAGGAAACGGGATGAGTTATCGAAAATCTAAAAAAACTCGTACTGCGTAGGCTATAGACGAGTATTCTCTGAAAATTTCATATATCTAGCTTTTGTGGTTTACGAGATCGCTGCGTTCATACGGACGGACGGACGGACGGACAGACGGACAGGGCTATTTCAACTCAGCTCATCGAGCTGATCAAGAATATATATATGTCGGCGCGTACTGTTTGTATGTGTGTGGTTGTAGTTTTCGGTATTTCACAATGATAATTTCATCATAATGCGTCGGATTCTAGTTATGCGTATTGGTGCGTCTTTCGATATTTCGCAATAATTATCTTCAGCATAAGCCTTTGTAAGGGCTGTGATTGGTTGATTAAGTTGTCGGTTCTAGGAAGTCCTGTTTTAGCGCGGCGGCAGCGCTGCGTCGCTGTCGCCAAGCGTGGTTCGGGCTTGAGAAATAAGAGACACAAGAGTTAGTTGTGTTTGAGTTCTCAGAGCGACCGAAACTCGCTGCGCTTAACCATGGAAAACAATCTTAACGCTACAACATCAGAAGTGGGATCTGGCTCGCTACCTAATATGACAAATGATCCTTGGCGAGTGCCGGACGTGTTAGCGGGAGCGCGTTAGAAATTTGCTTCGAATCAATTTATCGTGTGTTTGCGTCGTTGTGTGAACATAGTGTAACAATAATATTGAAAAGATCTTGTTGGCGCAGACGCATCCGCGTGGTGTGCTACAGTAAATATAATTCTGGCGGAAAATAACATAAAAGGCAGTGCTTTGGTAATGGCTTTGAGTGCAGCGTTGGAAGGCAGTGCGTCGCAGAGGCTCTCACAAATATGTTATCCTGACATAAATTGGACCGAGCTTAAGAAAATTTTTGTACAGCGCTTCACCAGCGTAGAAATACCAGCTATGTTTTTGACAATGTTTGATTATGGAGCGGAATGTTCGTTGATTAAACAAAAGATAAGTACTCAGTTAGCCGGTAAAAGAATTAACAACGTAGTTATGTTGAAGGGTATTGGAAATGACAGCATTTGTTGTACATTGCAAATACTTGGCAACGTAAAAATTAATTAATAATTATCATTAATTGATTGATTGAGAAATACTGTGGCAGGGTTTTCTTGTCATTGTATCACCGGGAAAATTTGAAATTGTTAGGCCAAAATCTGTAAACTGTTGTTCAAATGATGATATATTTTTTTTAAATTGGATACTGATCTTGTCGGCGAAGATAGGGATAAATTAAACGATTTATTAGAAAATTATTAAAAATCTTTTATAAAGGGAATTCCTTCTTATAGAGTCAGTACAGGCGAGATGTAAATTAAGTTAGTAGACCTCAGAAAAATTGTTCAAAGAAGACCATGCAGACTTAGTCCAAATGAAAGAGAGTTGGTACGCGAGAAGATTAAAGAACTAGTAGAATGCAATGTCATAAGGCCAAGTTGCTCACCTTATGCAAGTCATATGATGTTTGTGAACAAATTGAAGGACAATTCTCTTGCCGAGGACATTGCAAAAACTTATGAGTTGAGAGCAGGATTACTTTATCGAAAAATTCAGAGAACTCGATCTTTGCCAATTGTTTCAAGGGCATTTAGGTAGTCTGTAATAAATCAGATTCACGAGACAATCATGCACTTAGGTTGAGAGAAGACGTTAGATAAGGCCTATGATTATTATTGGTTCGATAGCATGTCTAAGTATATACGAAAGTTTGTTGAAAACTCTTTTACTTGTAAGATGTCAGTCATCCTCGGGTAAAATTCAAGCTAGAATTCATCCAATACCAAAGGTCAGCACACCTTGGCACACGATACACATAGACGTAACAGGAAAGTTGAGTGGCAAGTCTGATCAGAAGGAATATGTTATTGTCCAAGTGGACGCTTTTATCAAATTTGTTTATTTAACACACACACTTAAGATTGATGCTGACAATTGCATAGGTGCTGTGACATCGTCGGTATCTTTGCTTGGCTGTATCTCTCTTTGGAGTACCAAAACCGCATAATAGCAGACCAGGGTAGATGTTTTGCTAGCTCTAAATTTAGTGAGTTTTGTTCTCAACAGAAAATAAGTTTGCATTTGATTGCGACAGGCGCAAGTATAGCTAACGGACAGGTGAAACACATTATGAGCACTTTGAAAAAAAAACTTACTGACGGCAGTTGAGGCTAGCAGCCGATCTTGGCAAAACGCATTAGGTGAAATACAGTGGGCCTTAAATTGTACAGTTGGCCTTAAATTGTACAGTAAGTCGAGTAACAAATGCAAGCCCTTTAGAATTGTTTATTGGCATTGTGAATTGTGATTTGGCAGAATCAAGAGCTCGAGCAGTGCAAAATATATCAGCGGCAGCAGTATATAGCAAGAAACGGTTGGATAAAACCAAGGCTAAGGTTGTTGGATACGAAGTAGGAGATTTTGTGTTGTTAAAGAATAACTGTTGAAAGAGACAGTATGGATGAATGAAGAAGCTGATAAGAAAAGTTGAAAGAATTGGTCTTATTGCAAGCACAAGTGCAAAACAAATGTTTTGATCATGGCGTGTGGCGCATAAGATGATGTAATGTAAAACCAGTTGAATTTATGATAATGAAAAGGATAGTGAAGAAAGTTGAATTGAGCTAAAGATTAATTTTATAGCACTTTAAGAATGAAACTAAAAGTTGGAGATAAAATTTTATATGAAGCCCTGAAACGGGAATAGTTGTGGTCAAAAGGGAAAATGTTAATCTTAAATTACTTTCGAAGGTTTATAAATGAAATGAATTATGCAGTAAGGCAGTTTTGTAAAAGTACACGAGGTCGTGTTATTGTCAGAATGGCCGTGTCGGCGCGTACTGTTTGTATGTGTGTGGTTGTAGTTTTCGGTATTTCACAATGATAATTTCATCATAATGCGTCGGATTCTAGTTATGCGTATTGGTGCGTCTTTCGATATTTCGCAATAATTATCTTCAGCATAAGCCTTTGTAAGGGCTGTGATTGGTTGATTAAGTTGTCGGTTCTAGGAAGTCCTGTTTTAGCGCGGCGGCAGCGCTGCGTCGCTGTCGCCAAGCGTGGTTCGGGCTTGAGAAATAAGAGACACAAGAGTTAGTTGTGTTTGAGTTCTCAGAGCGACCGAAACTCGCTGCGCTTAACCATGGAAAACAATCTTAACGCTACAACATATACTTTATGGGGTCTGCCATGTCTCCTTCTGCCTGTTAGATACATTCTGTTTTCCCATTTTCAATGGGTTCAGGGTATAAAAAAAAACATAGGCTGTTAACATCGGCCGCACAAAGCGCAGAAATTTCTAGAAGGAAATTTCTAAAAAGCAAATTCACAGCAAAAACAGCCAAAATGTTAAAAAAAAAGCTATTTGAATTTGCGCGCACAAAAACACGAAACGGGGAAGCATGCGCAACAACAATGTAGTTTAAAACGCGCGCTCAACTATAACACGGGGGAGCATGCGCAGCAACAAAGTATTTTAAATCGTGCGCTCAACTACGAAACGGCAAAACAACAACAGGCACGGCCGAAACCGTTTAAGTTTCGCTCGCACTCCGCAAGAACAACAACAACATCACGCACCCGAACCGAAAAAGAACGCACACACATACAAATCAAAATCAGCGACAGCATGAAATGCGCACAGTGGTCAGCGCATACACAAAACGGGACGTAAAGCACGATGCTCGTGGTAGGCAACAACAACGCAGTGCGCCCAAATTTCAAGAGCCACTGCAAAAGGCCACTGAACTTTGTCAGCTACGCACGATCGCTAGCGCACGAGATGACACGGAGGTGTCGACATGCAAAACGGCCAACAACAAATCAAGGGCAGCATGCAAAATGGGCAACAACAAAATAGGGCCCTCATACATATATGCGAAAGGAAAGAGAGAAATGCATTAGAGATGCAACAACAATGCCCCACATTCAGCAACAAGGCCAGAGTGTTGGAAGAGCGTGACCTGTAGAGAGTGAGAGAACTAGCTGGTGCAGGATCCGTTAATTTCCGACACTTCGCTGGCGGCAGCGCTGCAGCAGAGGGTATAAAAGGGCATGCATGCATACGAGCAGGGCTTTTGTGAAAATTCAACTCGATTTGGATTTAGCGGCCGTCCGGGCTTAGGTGTCGGAAGGGTTTGCCCGACCGATCCTCCCTGTTAACAACAGAGTGTTAACAGCTGCCCTGTGCGCAGTACTGCTTACAGTTGGATGAGCGCGGTCAACTGCTTGCTAAGGAGAGGCAAGCAGTGCAAACAAAAAGGAGCGCCAAATTGGAGACCCGGGCCAATGTAAACACGAAGGCTTCGTGTTTCCCGAAGGAAGAGGGGAGTGTGAGGAACAATATAGACGGGCACGTATTATGTGTATAAGTGCATGTATTTGCTGTGCACTTATGCATATTTGCGTGCCTGCATGTATTGTACCACACAGCGAAGCGAGTACGATAGTAGCGACCCTCGCTACTGGAAAGGGCGCAGAGGCCGACTTAGTCTGTATCTGTCGTTTTTATGTATTCAACGATTGGATCGCGTCGCTCACACGTCGATCATCGACCGTTGGCCGAAGTACCGTTTGTGGCGGCGAGAAAGTAGTGTACACTTTCACTCGTATGCCAATAACGGTGCTTTGGCCAATGAGAGGGTGCCGCGCAGATTTGGGCGATTTGGCGTCGCGCCAAATCACGTTATGCGCGTTATTGTGGACACGAGCGGCAGACAGGCCCCGCTCCTGAGCCGATCTGGCGCCGTTATAGCGCGAAGCAGGGCCTGCGTCGCTGCTATAAAAAGGCGCCCGCAACACGGCACCTGGACAGTCAAAAAACGTGAAAGTAAAGAGGAAGTGAAAGTATTGAGTGTCGAAGGAACAAAACGCGAGTAAAGATGGGTTCAGCCAAGGAGCAGTGATTTTGGAAACAACATCGCTCCCAAGGATTTCAAGTGGAAGGACAAAGTGGGAAAATGATATCTACGAGGGATATCCCAGACGCCTATTGAGGACATAGGCTCTACACGGACACAGGAAGGACATCAGCTGCCACCAACCACGACATTGGTGCAGCACAGCTGAATCTGCAGCATTAGTGGCGGATCCTGGAGCAGGAGTAGAGGTAACTTTTGCGTAGCTGTGCGAAAGAGTGGTGGCTGCAGCTTGAAAAGATCTCAAGGTGTGCTTGTGAGCGTATCCAGCCGTAATAGTCACTGTAGTATCCGAGCGAACCGCCGGAGTATACAGTGTGGATCCTGGCGTCACCTGGAGTGCTCAAGCGGATCCTTGGAGACCCAAGAGTGCAGTACCATTCGCCAGAGTGCGCTAAAACGTCTACCTGCTATCCTGTGTAAGGGTGTGCTTTACTAAGCGTTAGATTGTAAAAACATATAACGTGTAAATAAGCCTCAAATAAGTGAGAAAATATACGAATCGCAAACCATAAAACACTGAATTATATTTTATCGCAAGGTGCTACATACAAATTTGTTGGCACGAACGCACAGTCGGCTGAGTTCGGTCCGGCTTAAACTCGGGATAAACCGATGTTCGTTACAATATATAATTTTTTGGAAACCAATAGAGGAGATCAGCAGTATTATCGTCATAAAATTTTGATTTTCTCACTGAGAATCGGAAAAACGTACAGGTTTTCCCGATTTGCCACGCCCCAAGTGGGCGTAGACATATAATTTTTGGACAGTTCTTAGAAATAGTGAAGGATAACGTAATCGATAGAGGAGCTCACCAGTAACTCAACCATCCAATTTTGAAGCTTCTATCTCTAAGATTGTAGGAGCTATAAACTTTTGCGGTTTGCCACGCCCCCTATGGGCGTAGATATATCCGCCATATCTTTTTCATCTTGGGTTGTCAAGATCGTGTCACTGGCACGATTTGGCGTGCCAAAGCTACTCATCACCGACAATGGCACTCAATTCACGAGTCGCGCATTCAAGGACGAGCTAGGCGTACATCATCAGCTGACTGCGCCATACACGCCCCATGAAAATCCCACCGAAAGGGCAAATCGCACGGTGATTATCAAGATCGCGCAATTTGCGGGCAGCGATCAGAGGTGTTGGCCCGAGGCGATGCCGGAGTTGACACTGGCAGTCACCAGCAGCGTTTCGGCGTCAACAGGCTATACGGCAGCCTTCCTCACGCAAGGGCGTAAGCCAAGATTGACAAAATCACTGTTCGGCGCACAGACAGTGGGCACAGAACAAGACAAACAGAGTCCGGTGAAGCGGGCAAAAAAAATGGCCGAGGTGTTCCAGGTGGTGCGACGCAGGCTGGAGAAAGCTGCTCAGGATCAAGCGCGGCACTACAATCTACGGCGGCGGCAGTGGAAGCCGGCCGTAGGGGACAAGGTGTGGGTAAAAGAACGCCACTTGCCGCGGATGGATTCGCAGCGAAACAGGCCCCACGATATGGAGGACCATATACGGTTTGATATCCCCTGCTGACTGCGCAGTTTACGCAGCGACTGCGCTCGGGCTGCAGTAAGAGCAGTATTATGGGAAGTTAATTGTTGAATAAGTTCCCTTTTAGATGGACTTTTTTAATCAAACTTTCAAGCACAATTCTCTAGCACTTGAAATACTGTGTTTACAAATTTGTGGGGAAGGGAAGGAAAGGGGGTATGGAATCCAAAATGTGACAAAAACCAAATTGTATAAACTTTACATTATACTAAATACAACATTTGGAGCTAGCTAAAGATGTGGGAGATATAAATTTATAACTGCATTTCGATAACGTTTTAAATCGATAACTTTAAATCGATAAAATTTATCGATTTTTTGAAGCAAACTTGATATACAGGAACCTCCAAAAAAATTTCAAGTCTCTAGCTCTTATAGATTCTGAGATCGACGCGTTCATACATACATACAGACGGACAGAAAGACAGACAGACGGACAGGGCTAAATCAACTCAGCTCGTCGCCCTGATCAAGAATGTATATACTTTATGGGGTCTGCTACGCCTCCTTCTGCCTGTTACATACATTTTAACAAAACCATTATTCCCTGATTTCCCATTTTCAATGGGTTCACGGCTGACGCCGTGTTGGTGCGTAACAACAGTGTGCGTTGCTGCGTCATTGAGTACTGCGCAATATGATGGAATTGGGAAGGTCCGTTTTAGCGGGTCGACAGCGTGTCGGTGCGTATTGAGTGCGTGTTTGTGCGTCTTTAGATATTTCACAGCAATGCACCGTTTAAGCGGGGCGTCAGCGTTGTGTCGCTGTCGCCGAGTGTGGTTCGGGGGTAGGCTCGAGAGAAATAAGAGACACGAGAGTCAGTTGTGTTTGAGTTCTGAGAGCGACCGAAACTCACTGCGCTAAATAATGGAAAATAATCTTAATGCTGCAAGATATATATTATAATATATAAGT
The DNA here is from genome assembly GCA_037075265.1 of Drosophila nigricruria. Taxonomy (NCBI): domain Eukaryota; kingdom Metazoa; phylum Arthropoda; class Insecta; order Diptera; family Drosophilidae; genus Drosophila; species Drosophila nigricruria. The sequence goes on from JBAMCI010000058.1 coordinate 656,144, forward strand.
CGAATAAAATTTCTAATAAATATAAAATATATTTTTAAAGTAACGAAAAATACAAAAACATAAAAATATATTACGTTATATAAATTAAATTTAATTTTCAATAATTATACAAAATAATATAAGTAGCTACTATAGCTATGCTAATAGTTTCTGGTAGTATTTCTTTACTACTGGACAGTTCAAGCTCTAGACTCACCAAATGTGGGCTTACAAATGGATCCGACGATACCAGTTGCTTGATATTCAAGCGATTCTCGCTTGTTTAAGACTTCGGTCTTTCTGATTTTGGCCTATTTCCGATTCATTTTTCTTATTTAAACTATCCAATCACAGATTGAACTGTGTAAGGACTGAGCTATATAGTTTGTGTAAGATGCGTATTGGATCTTAGCTGTTTAACATGCAAATTTGAAATGTTGCGAAATGATGCCCAAGCATGCCAATATATTCATTGGAAAACAACCATTTTCGCTTGTAAAGGTACAAATCTGGCCGGGGTGCAGACTCAGTCTCCCAGGACCAGCACTTTCAAGAATATTTGTTAAGTGCGGGGACGGGGACTTAACGAAAAGGAAAGGGGTTCGCTTTGGTTAGTACAAACTACTGCTCGCAAAAGATCTAAGCGTTGGAGTCGGGGTTATCCGCAAATTTATTTATTTATTATTAGTTTACACCTTTTTCCTTATGACACCTTGGCTGCCGGTCGAGCCCTGCCGTGCCGGTCACGTGTCCAAATAACCTTCTTTTCCTGTCAGCGGCGCCCCGCCCTCGCTAATCTTTTCTCTTTTCTCTTTGCGACCGCCTTGGTCGCGTGCCAAAAACTAATTCCCCTTAAGCCCTTAATTCTACCACACTCGAGCCGCCCGATCGCCTCGGCGACGCAACTCATCACAGCGCTCGCTTCTCACGGTGGAGCTTTCACCACGCTGCGCAGAGTTGCATCGCCGATCGTCGGCGCGCCCTCGAGCCGTTACATTCAAATTCGCTCCTTGCGTACCTACAACTTAAAACTCTTTTGCGCTCCTTGCGTCTTACATAACTTAAAACTATGTGGCGCTCCTTGCGTCTTATTTCTAACTTAAGACTATGTTTCGCTCCTTGCGTCTTATTTCTAACTTAAAACTATTTGCTATGATTATTAATTACCTACTTAACTATATACATACTTCTGGCACGTTTCGCAGCGTTTCACATACTTGGCGGCATCTCGAAACATGCCCGGCCAATAGTATCTTTGGGCCAGCCTGGCTGCTGTCTTCCTCACGCTTTGATGTCCGGCCGTGGCAGCGTCGTGGCACTCTCGCAGCACCCTGCCCCTCTGACCGACGGGGACGCAAAGCTTCCAGGGTATGTAGTCCTCCTCATCTGTGCGGTGCCCCAAGTTTCGATACAACTGTACATTTTCCTCGACGTAGTCCGCAAATTTCGCTGGCTCTTTGGCGATCCTATCGCGCATCCTTGCGATCCATTTGTAGGGGAGCTCCGCTACCACTTCTTGTTGACAGATCTCTAGAGGTTGCCGGGAGAGAGCGTCGGCCACCACATTCAACTTCCCTCGTCGATAATGGACATCGAATTGGTACTGTTGCAATTCCAGTGCCCAACGGGCGATCCTACCGGTAGGACTCTCTATTGAGTTTAGCCACTTTAAAGCGAGGTGATCCGTCACCACGTCGAACCTGTAGCCTTCGAGGTAGCATCGCATCTTCCATACGATTACCAGGCACTACTTCTCTGTGGCCGAATAATTCACCTCCGCCTTCAGCAACTTTCGACTGGCGTACGCTATCACCCGTTCCTGATCCTCGACTGTCTGCGTCAACACTGCCCCGAGTCCGTAGTCGCTAGCATCTGTTTGCAGCACAAACTTGGCCGAGAAGTCGGGACACGCCAAGACGGGCGCCGTCGTTAAGTTCTCCTTGAGCTTCCTCAAGGCTTCCTCCTGGTCCTCACTCCATACCCACTTCTGGCCCTTCTTGAGGAGCGACGTCATTGGCTGGACCAGCGACGCGAAGTTTGGCACGAACCGCCGGTACCAGGACGCCATCCCCAAGCATTGCCGTAACTCCTTTAGATTGGTAGGAGCCGGGAGTTTCTGTATCGCCTCCACCTTTGCCGGATCGGTGCAAATTCCTTCACCGCTGATTACGTTTCCAAGATACGCCAGCCTTTCTCTGAAGAAACTGCACTTCATCCTGTTTAACTTGAGGTTTGCCGCCCGGCGGAACACCTCCTTCAAATTAGCCACATGCTCTTCTTTGGTGGCTCCGATCACCACGATATCGTCTAGATAGGCGAACGCATGGGATACGATGACCGTATCCAGCGCTCTCTGGAACGTCGCACCAGCCGAATGCAATCCGAATGGCATCACCCGCCAGTGGAATAAACCTCTTCCGGGCACGGTGAAGGCTGTGCATTCTCGGCTATCCGCCGCCATGGGGATCTGCCAATAACCGCTCTTGAGGTCCAACGTCGCGATGAAACGATCGTGGCGCAGGATGTGATTGATCCAGGATGTGATTGATCCTAGGAACAGGATAAGCGTCTGGAATCGAGGGTTCTCGAACAGCGCCAGCTCCGTTTCTAAGAACTCCCTGAGTTCGTCCTCCAGGTCCTCTGGCCATTCCACATCCTCTGCGGGCGGCCTAGCTCCCTCTTCCTCTTTCACCTCGATCGTTTTTATTTCCGGCGGACGCTCCCTGGTCCCCGGAATCCTTCCCTCGTCGTCCATCGATTCCAATTTCTCCACTTCTGTGTCCTTATGCCGCACCTCCTCCTCCAGATGCTTCCTCGATCGAGCTCGTCGTCGAGCAGGCGCCTTCCGTACTCCAGACGGTGCGCCCTCTATCGACTCAACCCGCATCTCGGATGGTAACTCCTTCTCTGCCGACGCCTTCACTTGCTTCGTCGCAGGCCTCCCACCCGGCACTCCAGATTTCAGTCCTCTCTTCTCTGCAAGAGTTGGACGCCGAGCGAGCATCTCTTGTCCTCCACACGCGATGGCCCTCTTTCGACGCCTCTCTCGCAGGGGGTGGCGACTCCTTTCCAGCCGGTATCTCTTTCGTCCTCATCAGCAGTTCTGTGCGGCCACAGCGCACCGTCGTGCCCATGGCGCACAGAAAGTCCATCCCCAGGATGACGTGATCCAGCATGGTCGGCATGATGAGCACTGTTATCCGCACTGCCTTCCCGGCGAGACTCACGTCCACTTTCATCATCTTCTTTACTTCCAGTGACGATCCGTCAGCCAACCTAATCCGTGACTGCACGTCCTGGAGCTCTCCCTGAATCGCCTTCCTGCGCACGCAATCTTCGCTCATGAAGCTACGCGTGGCTCCGGTGTCGATCGTGGCATCCATGCGTCGACCCGTAATCTCCACCCTCGTGACGATTCTCCCCTCTTCGACCACTAACGGGTACTCCTCTCTCTCTTGGCTGGGTAGTTGGCGCCGCTCCGCTCCTGCGGAGGACGCCCCTGTCCGTTTCCCGCGTCCGCACGGTAGCAGCACTCTTGCGTACTTCTTCCCGTCTTCCCACAACGGCGGCAAAACAACACCTGCTTGTTGGGACATTTCCGGGCCACGTGTCCCGTCTGCGCACAACGATAGCAGACCCGGCGCGGATCAAACCCTGATTCGATATCCTGGCTCATCATTTGATGTGCGGCCTCCGCTTGCTTCGCAGATGGTGCCGATGACGTACTTGGTCGCGACTCTGTCGGACGATATTCCGCCGGCTGCGAGCGGAACGGGTTGTTGGACCGACTATCCGCTTTTTGCGCCCCGGCAGTCCTCGTCCGTCCAGCCGTGACGCTCTTCTCCAGATCCTTCCCTTGGTCCCGCACATTTTCATACTCCGCCGCCATCTGAGTCAAGTCATGACGTCTTACGTACAACCTGTACTCAGGGGCGGCATTGTCGTATATTCGGTACAGCTCCTGTGCCGAACTATAAGCTGCGTGGCGCATCATCAGCCTAATCTCTACGAGATAGTCCTTGAAGCTCTCTGATCTTCGAGGCGCTCAAAATATTGCGGTGTTAGGAAGAACTCCAGAAATCCGCTTTTAAACTCTGCCCAGGTCGCGTCCCTTAAACCGCTTGTAATGAACCACCTGGCGGCTTTGTCCACGAGCACCTCGCTCACTGCCCTGGGCATACGGTCGAGGTCGATACCGTATGTGATGGACCGCTCTTCCAAGATTTCTAAAAATCCGAGTGGATCCGACTGGCCGTCATACCTCATGTCCCACTTCCTGACCTGCTCCGCTATGCATCTCGGCGGGCTCCTCTCAGGCTGTAGTTGGTGCGCAGGAACATATTGGCTGACCTTGAGAGTCGGAGGCGGGGGGGTGCGCCACGGTTCATTCGCCACTTGCCACTGTCTCTTTTAAGTTTTTTTTTTTTTTTTTCTCCACACACATGCATACGCACGTACGCATAGGCACGCGCTCTGCTGACTGCGCAGTCAGCGCGACGACTGCGCTCGGGCTGCAATATGCCTACTGTATGGGAAATTAAATGTTTAATAACTTTTTTTGTTGATGGACTTTCTTAATCAAACTTTCACAGCGTAATTATGTCATTCATATGTATGTATTTGCCAAAGCACAAGTCTCTAGTATTTGATATACGAATTTGGCAAATTGGGGGCGAAGGGGGCGTGGCATCCAAAATCCAAAAATGACAAAATGTCCGCGTTCATTACACAGTAAATTTGGAGTCTCTGGCTCTTACGGTATGCTTAACCGAAGAAAAGTTATCGATTTTTATCGATAATAAGGAAACGGGATGAGTTATCGAAAATTTTAAAAACTCGTACTGCGTACGCTATAGACGAGTATTCTCTGAAAATTTCAAATCTCTAGCTTTTGTGGTATACGAGATTGCTGCGTTCACACGGACGGACGGACAGACGGACAGGGCAATTTCAACTCAGCTCATCGAGCTGATCAAGAATATATATACTTTATGGGGTCTGCCATGTCTCCTTCTGCCCGTTACATACATTTTCACAAAAACATTATACCCTGATTTCCCATTTTCAATGGGTTCAGGGTATAAAAAGGATTGGGAAATCACTCCACAATGTTGAAGATCTTGCCGGTCGTCAAATTTGTGGACCTGCTCACTCCTGGGCACTGTGTGTGATTTCCCTAAGATGATCTAAAAGCAATGATTTGATTAAAGGTAGAGAGAGTTCAGAGGAAAACATGTGATAAAATTTATTGTAATTAACACATAAAACGTGAAACGCGCTATGCAAAGAATAATCCGAAGTGCATAATGGTAAATACAACGGACGAAAGTGTCTGGTTGTTCTGGAAGGAACAGAAAAATTAAGTTGCAATAACAGGCATGAGTCAATATTACCAATAATCAAATTATGTAGAAAAACAATCCCCAGGATAGTTCTACGATTGATTAATGATGGAAGATCAATAAGCAGAAGCCTACTAACATAAGACGGTAAACGAAGATTGGGGTCCCAGTTTAGATCTCGTAAGGCAAAGAGTAGAAACTGTTTCTGGACCGATTCAATTCGATCCTGATACAATTTATGGTGAGGAGACCATATAATTGAACAGTATTCTAAAATAGGTCATACCAGCGAAACATTAAGAAGTATGGTAACGAATGGATCCTAGAATTGTTTTGCCAAACGTTTAATAAAGCCAAGAACACTTTTGGCTTCATTTATGATAGTTGAGATATGAGAATTGAAATTAAGTTTCGAGTCAAAAAGTACACTAAGATCTTTGACTGAAAAAATACGTTGCAAGGGATAATTATTAATTTAATAATTAGCAATATATGGAATGGTACGACAGAAGGTCATTGTCATACATTTAGAACAATTTAAATGTAACCGATTAGCCACACACCAAAGTTGGAAGGAATTAAGATCATCTTGAAGGCGTAGATGATCAAGTGAATTAGCATACGAAAGACAAAGTTTTACGTCATCTGCATACATAAATATCTTTGAATTCGATATTCGGTTTGGAAGGTCATTTATAAATAGGTAAAAAAGTAGCGGACCAAAATGACTACCCTGAGGTACACCCGACGAAACGAAAACTAGTTTAGAAAAAGCTGTTCTGAACACAACTCTTTGGGTTCTACCTTTTAAATAGGATGAAATCCAAGAAATAAGTTTAGGGGAAATCTTAAATTATCAAGCTTTTGAAGTAATATATCGTGGTGTACTGAGTCAAATGCTTTACTGAAACCAGTAGATATAACATCAGTTTGAATTTTATTTAAAAAACTTTCATTGACTAGGGAAGTAAATTCTAATAGATTAGTAGAAGTAGATCGATTTCGAACAAAACCATGCTGCGATGGTGAAATAATCGATTTACAAAAATGTTGTAAGGTAGATGTTATTATTTTTTCAAATAATTTTGGAATAGCAGATAGTTTTGCAATACCTCTATAACTAGAAATATAGAGGGATGATGAAAGATTCTTTCCAAATGGACGGAAAAACAGAGGTTTCCAGCGATTAAATAGTTTTCGTAATGGTGTCTGAAGCGAATCACTACATTCTTTAATTACACAACTGGGAATATTATCAGCTCCAGGAGAAAAGATGATTTCAATGAACGAATGGCTGAAATCAGAGAAGCTGGGGAAACTTTAGAAGCATTAATAATATTAGTTGTAGAAATTAAGTAAGGGTATGAAGTGGTATAGGGATCTACCGAGGAGTAAGTGGATTGGAAAAAATCCGCAATGATCATTACAAGTTTTGTCCAATTGAAAGAAAAATGAGGAAGGTAAACTAGAAGATTTACGCTTCATGTTTACGAATGAATATAATTGCTTAGGATCACGAAAAAACTGCCTTTTGCAACAAAAAAAGGTAATTCTCATAACACCGAGAATTTAAAATATTAAAATTCGACTTGACTATGGAATATTTAGACCAGTCTACATTCGAACCAGACTTTTTAAATTTTTTAAAATATTTAGACTTAATATTTTTATACTCATTCACAAAGTGATATGAGTATATTGGTTTTGTGCAATGAGCGCAAACTATTTGCACAGTTTAGAAGTTAGAGAGTTGAAATTTTGAATATATACTCTTGTTGACAAGCCAAGATCAAAAAGCTATGGCGGATATATATACGCCAATTGGGGGCGTGGCAAAACTACAGTTTTAAAGCTGGAACGCCCAAATTTGGCACGAAGGTTACTGCTATGATCTTATAAAGATCGACCAAACTATATGTCCACGCCTACTAGGGGCGTGGCAAATTGGATCTGACTATATAGTGATTTTTCAAATTCTGTAATATTTTGAGCACTATTGATGCTAGAGACTTGAAACTTGGTATATATACTCGGGTTGACAACCCAAGATGAAAAAGATATGGCGGATATATCTACGCTCATAGGGGGCGTGGCAAACCGCAAAAGTTTATAGCTCCTACAGTCTTAGAGATAGAAGCTTCAAAATTGGATGGTTGAGTTACTGGTGAGCTCTTCTATCGATAACCCAAAAATATTCATTACGCCCCTTTTGGGGCATGCCCGGCTAAAAAATACCCTGTGTGTAAAAATCCAAATTTCACACTTACATTATCCTTCACTATTTCTAAGAACTGTCCAAAAATTATATGTCTACGCCCACTTGGGGCGTGGCAAATCGGGAAAAACTGTACGTTTTTCCGATTCTCAGTGAGAAAATCAAAATTTTATGACGATAATACTGCTGATCTCCTCTATTGATTTCCAAAAAATTATATATTGTAACGAACATCGGTTTATCCCGAGTTTAAGCCGGGCCGAACTCAGCCGACTGTGCGTTCGTGCCAACAAATTTGTATGTAGCACCTTGCGATAAATTATAATTCAGTGTTTTATGGTTTGCGATTCGTATATTTTCTCACTTATTTGAGGCTTATTTACACGTTATATGTTTTTAAAATCTAACGCTTAGTAAAGCACGCCTTTACACAGGATAACAGATAGACGTTTTAGTATAGTATATTTTTATATATAGTATAGTTTTAGTTTTTTGTATACTCCGGCGGTTCGCTCGGATACTACAGTGACTATTACGGCTGGATACGCTCACACCTTGAGATCTTCTCAAGCTGCAGCCACCACTCTTTCGCACAGCTACGCAAACGTTACCTCTACTTCTGCTCCAGGATCCGCCACTAATGCTGCAGATTCAGCTGTGCTGCACCAATGTCCTGGTTGGTGGCAGCTGATGTCCTTCCTGTGTCCGTGTAGAGCCTATGTCCTCAATAGGCGTCTGGGATATCCCTCGTAGATATCATTTTCCCACGATGTCCTTCCACTTGAAATCCTTGGGAGCGATGTTGTTTCCAAAATCACTGCTCCTTGGCTGAACCCATCTTTACTCGCGTTTTGTTCCTTCGGCACTCAATACTTTCACTTCCTCTTTACTTTCACGTTTTTTGACTGTCCAGGTGCCGAGTTGCGGGCGCCTTTTTATAGCAGCGACGCAGGCCCTGCTTCGCGCTATAACGGCGCCAGATCGGCTCAGGAGCGGGGCCTGTCTGCCGCTCGTGTCCACAATAAAGGCAGCATAACGCCCAAATCTGCGAGGCAGCCTCTCATTGGCCAAAGCACCGTTATTGGCATACGAGTGAAAGTGTACACTACTTTCTCGCCGCCACAAACGGTACTTCGGCCAACGGTCGATGATCGACGTGTGAGCGACGCGATCCAATCGCTGAATACATAAGAGCGACAGATACAGACTAAGTCGGCCTCTGCGCCCTTTCCAGTAGCGAGGGTCGCTACTATCGTACTCGCATCGCTGTGTGGAACAATACATGCAGGCACAGCAAATACATGCACTTATACACATAATACGTGCCCGTCTATATTGTTCCTCACACTCCCCTCTTCCTTCGGGAAACACGAAGCCTTCGTGTTTACATTGGTCCGGGTCTCCAATTTGGCGCTCCTTTTTGTTTGCACTGCTTGCCTCTCCTTAGCAAGCAGTTGACCGCGCTCATCCAACTGCAAGCAGTACTGCGCACAGGGCAGCTGTTAACACTCTGTTGTTAACAGGGAGGATCGGTCGGGCAAACCCTTCCGACACCTAAGCCCGGACGGCCGCTAAATCCAAATCGAGTTGAATTTCCACAAAAGCCCTGCTCGTATGCATGCATGCCCTTTTATACCCTCTGCTGCAGCGCTGCCGCCAGCGAAGTGTCGGAAATTAACGGATCCTGCACCAGCTAGTTCTCTCACTCTCTACAGGTCACGCTCTTCCAACACTCTGGCATTGTTGCTGAATGTGGGGCATTGTTGTTGCATCTCTAATGCATTTCTCTCTTTCCTTTCGCATATATGTATGAGGGCCCTATTTTGTTGTTGCCCATTTTGCATGCTGCCCTTGATTTGTTGTTGGCCGTTTTGCATGTCGACACCTTCATGTCATCTCGTGCGCCGACAAAGTTCAGTGGCCTTTTGCAGTGGCTCTTGAACTTTGGGCGCACTGCATTGTTGTTGCCTACCACGAGCATCATGCTTTTCGTCCCGTTTTGTGCATGCGCTGACCACTGTGCGCATTTCATGCTGTCGCTGATTTTGATTTGTATGTGTGTGCGTTCTTTTTCGGTTTGGGTGCGTGATGTTGTTGTTTTTGCGGAGTGCCCGCGAAACTTAAACGGTTTCGGTCGTGCCTGTTGTTGTTTTGCCGTTTCGTAGTTGAGCGCATGATTTAAAATACTTTGTTGCTGCGCATGCTCCCCCGTTTTATAGTTGAGCGCGCGTTTTAAACTACATTGTTGTTGCGCATGCTTCCCCGTTTCGTGTTTGTGTGCGCGCAAATTCAAATAGCTTTTTTTTTAACATTTTGGCTGTTTTTGGTGTGAATTTGCTTTTTAAAAATTTCCTTCTAGAAATTTCTGCGCTTTGTGCGGCCGATACCCTGAACCCATTGAAATTGGGAAATCAGGGTATAATGTTTTTGTGAAAATGTACGTAACAGGCAGAAGGAGACATGACAGACCCCATAAAGTTTATATATTCTTGATCAGCTCGATGAGCTGAGTTGAAATAGCCCTGTCCGTCTGTCCGTCCGTCCGTCCGTCCGTCCGTATGAACGCAGCGATCTCGTAAACCACAAAAGCTAGATATATGAAATTTTCAGAGAATACTCGTCTATAGCCTACGCAGTACGAGTTTTTTTTAGATTTTCGATAACTCATCCCGTTTCCTTATTATCGATAAAAATCGATAACTTTTCTTCGCTTAAGCATACCGTAAGAGCTAGAGACTCCAAATTTACTGTGTAGATCCGTGTGATGAATGCGGAGACTTTGTAACTTTTGGATTTTGGATGCCACGCCCCCTTCGCCCCAAATTTGCAAAATTCGTATTTCAAATACTAGAGACTTGTGCTTTGGCAAATACACACATATGAATGACATAATTATGCTGTGAAAGTTTAATCAATAAGGTCCATCCACAAAAAAAGTTATTAAACATTTAATTTCCCATACAATACGCATATTGCAGCCCGACTGCAGTCGCCGCGCTGACTGCGCAATCAGCAAAGCGCGTGCTTATGCGTGCGTGCGTATGTGTGTGTGTGTGTATGCGTTGCTCGCAATATTTGCATGTGTAAAACAAGCATATAATGTTGGGAAGATTGGATCTTCGCAGGGTTCAGGGTATCCGTTAGTCGAGCCGTCTCGACTAGAGCACTCTTACTTGTTATACTCATTCACAAAGTGAAATGAGTATATTGGTTTTTTGCAATGTCCTTCACGCTGTCCGTCCGTCTGTCCGTCTGTCCGTCTGTCCGTATGAACGCAAACCATTTGCACAGTTTTGAAGCTAGAGAGTTGAAATTTGGAATATATACTCGTGTATACCCTCGAATTATAAAGTGTCAAGATTTTCCCGATACGCCCACTATGGGCGTTGCAAATGCATTTTCCGATATCTCAGAAACATTACTTCTAGAAATGCTAGAGAAATGCAGTTTGGAATGTATACTCGTGTTGACAACCCAAGATGAAAAAGCTATGGCGGATATATCTACGCCCATTGGGGGCGTGGCAAATCGGGTAAAACTGTATCTTCTACAGTTTTCAAGCTAGAACTCCCAAATTTGGCACGTAGGTTACTGCTACGATCCTATGAAGATCGACCAAAAAACTATACATCTACGCCTACTAGGGGCGTGGCAAATCGGATCTGACTATATAGTGATTTTTCAAATTCTGTAATATTTTGAGCGCTATGAGTGCTAGAGACTTGAAACTTGGTATATATACTCGGGTTGACAACCCAAGTTGAAAAAAATATAACGGATATATCTACGCCCATAGGGGGCGTCGCAAACCGCAAAAGCTAGAAGCTTCCAAATTGGATGGTTGAGTTACTAATGAGCTCCTCTATCGATGCCCAAAAAATAATTTTTACGCCCCTTTTGGGGCATGCCCGGCTAAAAAATACCCTGTAATTTTCGCATTTTTTGAGTGTAAGAATCCAAATTTCACACTTACGTTACTCTTCACTACTTGTAAGAACTGGCCAAAAATTATATGTCTACGCCCACTGGGGGCGTGGCAAATCGGGGAAAACTGTACATTTTTCCGACTCTCAGTGAGAAAATCAAAATTTTATGACGATATTACTGCTGATCTCCTTTATTGATTTCTAAAAAATTTTATATTGTAACGAACCTCGGTTTATCCCGAGTTTAAGCCGGGCCGGCCTCAGCCGACTGTGCGTTCGTGCCAACAAATTTATTTGTGGCGCCTTGCGATAGATTACAATGCAGTGTGTTTATGTTTGCGTTGGGTATATTTTCTCAATTTACAAGTTTATCTATTTGATATTTATTTATCAAATCTAGCGCTTAGTAAGTACACCTTTGCACAGGCTCGCAGGTAAACGTTTAACGCACTCTGGCAAATGGTACGGTACTCTTGGTTCTCCAAGGATACGCTTGAGCACTCCAGGTGACGCCAGGATCCACACTGAACACTCCGGCGGTTCGCTCGGCTATTGCAGTGACTCCTACGGCTGGATACGCTCACAAGCACACCTTGAGATCTTCTCAAGCTACCGTCACCACTCTTACGCACAGCTACGCAAACGTTACCTTTGGTTGGTGGCAGCTGATGTCCTTCCGGTGTCCGCGTCTCAAGCCTATGTCCTCAATAGGCGTCCAGGATATCCCTCGTAGATATCCTTCCAGCGATGTCCTTCCTCTCGAAGTCCTTGGCAGTGATGTCCTTCCTCTCGAAGTCCTTGGCAGCGATGTCCTTCCTCTCGAAGTCCTTGCTGGTCACTTTTCCACTCGCGTTCTTGTTACGTCGGCACTCAATACTTTCACTTTCACTTTTACTTGACTGTCCCGGTGCCGAGTTGCGGGCGCCTTTTTATAGCAGCGACGCAGGCCCTGCTTCGCGCTATGACGGCGCCGGCTCGGCTCTGGAGCGGGGCCTGTCTGCCGCTCGTGTCCGCGAAAACGGCAGTATCACGTGATTTAGCGCGATGCAAAATCGCCGAAATCTGCGTGGCAGCCTCTCATTGGCCAAAGCACCGTTATTGGCATACGAGTGAAAGTGTACACTACTTTCTCGCAGCCACAAGCGGTACTTCGGCCAACGGTCACCGATGATCGCCGTGAGAGCGACGCGAGCAATGCGCTGAACACATACGAGCGACAGAGACAGACTACGTCGCTCTCTGCGCCCTTTCCAGTAGCGAGGGTCGCTACCGTCGTACTCGCGTCGCTGTGTGGAACAATACATGCAGGCACGCATATATGCATAAGTGCACAGCAAATACATGCACTTATACATACACTACGTGCCCGTCTATATTGTTCCTCACACTCCCCTCTTCCTTCGGGAAACACGAAGCCTTCGTGTTAACATCCGTCCGGGACTCACTTCTGGCGCTCCCTTTTGTTTGCACTGCTTGCTTCTCTTCAGCAAGCAGTTCGCCGCGCTCCTCCAGCTGCAAGCAGTGCTACGCACAGGGCCGCTGTTAACACTCTGTTGTTAACAGGGCCGCTGCTGCGCAACTCTGCGTACAGCTGATCGCTCCAGCCTCCAGCAACTCTGTGTGCTGCAGGTAAGTGGCTGAAACGTGTTAGATAAATCTTCTCAGAAATTTACCAAACTTTCTTCCAAATCTATAGCGCGATCCTCTCCATGTTGTCCCTCTCCTGGACCGGGTTGCATTCTCCCTCTGGCCACGCCCGCTGTTGCAGAAAACACCCGTTTCTCACTGCTTTACCAGCCTCCGTGGTTACAATGCGGCTGCGTGGCTGCTGCTGTCCCGATGTCGTTGCTGTCCCTTGTTGCTGGGATGGTGGTAGCGAAACGATCTTCCGTTGCAGATGCCGTTCACAACTGACCCGGGTCCGGGCATCGGATATCGGTGGGATCCGGGTGCACCCGTCCGACGCCCAAGTCCGGACGGCGGATGGTGATAGTCTCGCGTGCGCTCTCCATTTCTAAATGTGTTTCAAATAGGCCGACCGCGTGCTGACAAAGCCTTTTATACCCTCTGCTGCAGCGCTGCCGCCAGCGGAGTGTCGGAAATTAACGGATCCTGCACCAGCTAGTTCTCTTACTCTCTACAGGTCACGCTCTTCCAACACTCTGGCCTTATGGCTGAACACGAGGCATTGTTGTTGCATCTCTAATGCATTTCTCACACTCTCTATATTTCCCTTCGCATATATGTATGAGTGCACAGCAACTACATGCACTCATACATACGCTGCGTGCCCTATTTTGTTGATGGCCGTTTTGCATGTCGCTATCATCGACACCTTCGTGTCTTCTCGTGCGCTAGCGATCGTGCGTAGCCGACAAAGTTCAGTAGCCTTTCGCCGCGGCTGTTGAACTTTGGGCGCTCTGCGTTGTTGTTGCCTACCACGCTCGTCGTGGTTTTTCGCCCCGTTTTTGCGCATGCGCTGACCACTGTGCGCCTTGCATGCTGTCGCTGTTTTCGTTCTGCGCGCTCTTTTTCGGCTCGGGTGCGTGATGTTGTTGTTGCTCTTGCGAAGTGCGCGCGAAACTTAAACGGTTTCGGCCGTGCCTGTTGTTGTTGTGCCGTTTCGTAGTTGACGATTATTTTGCTGCTGCGCATGCTCCCCCGCTTCGTGTGTGTGCGCGCGCAAATTCAAACAACTTTGTTGTTGTGCTCACAACATTTGTGCGCGCGCGCACATACAAACAACTTTGTTGTTCCGCTCACAACATTTTTGCTGTTTTTACCGTGGATTTGATTTGCGCGGCCGATGTTCATTTTTGTTTATGTTTTAAAAAACTTTTTCCCCTACATACATATATAGGTTTTTTTTTCCCTACATGCATATATATAGATTTTTGGCTAATACACATAGCTATGTGTATTCATTCCTTTTTTTTTTTTTTTTTTTTATAAACTGGCTGGCAACTCACTCGCTTCTGCTCGATATGGCTTGAGGTCCGCCACATGAGCCGTCCTGCTCCGTTTATCTGCCTCCGAAGTGATCCGGCAGATAACCGGGGAGATAAAACTGACCACCGTATATGGTCCTCCATATCGTGGGGCCAGTTTCGCTGCAACTCCTTCCGCGGCATTGGACAAGTGGCGTTCCTTTGCCCACACCTTGTCCCCTACGCCCGGTTTCCACTGCCGCCTCCGTAGATTGTAGTGCCGCGTATGATCCTGAGCAGCTTTGGTTGCTTTCTCCTGTCCTGCTTCCTGGAGTTGGCTGTTATTGCAGCGCTGACACAGCTCGCACCGCCGTACATATGCCCGCACGTCGCGGTACATACCCGGCCAGTAGTGCCTCGCTGCCACCCGAGCAATTGTTTGTCGGCTCCCAAGGTGGCCAGCATTGGCTGCGTCGTGGTTCTCCTTCAGAACTTGTTTGCGCCCCTCCGTCGGCACACACAGTTTCCACGCAGCCACGTCCTTGTGGCCGGCTTGGTGCGGGATGTGCCGGTAAACCTTTCCGGCCTCTCCCCTGTAGCCCGAAAACTTTGTTGGGCTTCTGCGCAGGTCCTGGCACAGCTTAGCAATCCAGCGACATCCTGTCCCAGCTGGTTTGCCTTTGCTCGTCACCAAGCGGCACGCCTCTTCGCCCAGCGACTGCCGTGATAGCGCACGTTTCTGCCTCCGAAACGCCTCAGCCTCCTTATCCTCATGGAGTGGCTGCTGACGCTCCGAGCTCGTCTCCATCGGCGTCTGTGGACTCATTTTCATCCTGCCGACCGCCACTGACAGCTTCTCCTCCAGCTGTCCGCTTGGCTGCGGATTTCTTGGCTTGATCCTCAGCTTCAAGCCACCACACTCCAGCGCGATGCCCATGCTGGCCAAGAAATTCCAGCCCAGCACCAGATCGTCGATCATGCCTGGCAGCACCAGCAATGGAAGGAGGATCTGCTGACTCCCCAGCGTGATCCTTGTCTCCAGTTGCGAGTCCACTTGACTGCAACTGCCGTCTGCCAGACTTACGCGTCTTTGTGTGGCGCGTCTCACGCCCACACCTCGGAGCCTGTCGGCCAGCTTTTCGCTCACAAAGCTGCTGGTGGCTCCAGTATCGATGGTGGCCTTATGCTGATCAGCTCCAATGACCACCATCGCCGACAGCTGGGTGCCTTCATCCACAAGACTACCCACTAATGTCTGGGGGCCTCCGTGACGCTGCTCCCGCTCGCCCCTGGATGGCGGGTGCCTCTGGGCGTTTTCCGACTGGCAGCAAGTCGCTGTTCGCACGCCGATGCGCCCGCATTGCCAGCAAAAGTCGAGGCGCTCGTTGCGGCACTCAACGACGTAGTGGCCCTCTTGGCCACATATCCGGCATGCCCTGGCGGGGTTCTGGACATGTGTCCTTGGCCCTGCTGTGCATGTCCTGGGCGCGGGTTGAGGTCTCGTCCCCTCAACGGCCATGCTCCGGTGGTATTCCTCATCATCCGGGCTCCCAGCGTCGTCCATGACCATCAGCCGCGTCTTATTGCCTCGCTGATGCTGCCGCAACTTTTCCCGATCCCTTTCCAGGTCCTCGAACTCGTTCGCCAGCAGCATCAGCTCCGTCAGGTTACAGAACTGATATGGGCGAGCATATGCGCGCAGATCGGGCAAACTATTGTTGTAAATAGTTTTTAGCTCGCGATCTGCCGCATAGCGTAGCGGCCGCATCAAGATTTGCATATCCACCATGTAAACCTTGAAGGGCTCGCCCATCATCTGTCTCCGTCGAGCAACTTCGTCCTTCAACTCTTCCATATAGTCCCTGGGCAGAAAGAACTCCTGGAAGCTTCTGACGAACGTTTCCCACGCTGTCCAGTGCCTGTTGTTGGCCACGTACCACTTCAAGGCCATGCCTTTGAGCAGCTCTGGCATCGCCCTCGGGATCAGGTCCAGATCCAGACCATATGCGTCGGCCGACCACTCCACCTGCTCCAAAAACTCCAGCGGCTTCGAAGCCATCGAAGCGGAAGCCCCATTCTCGCACCTGCTTGGCGACCTTTGGGTACTCCAGCGCTGTGCAGCTCGGCCCTCGTGGCCTTATTTCTGGTTGCGCGGTGGATGTGGCTCTCCACGATCCTCGTTGCATCTCTTGCAGGCGGGCGGCGGCGGCACTGGTGGATGGCAGAGACAATCGTGCCACGTTCACGATTTCATCTTGCTCACCCAGCTCGTTTTCCTCGACGGCGGTCAGCGTCTCGTCTCTCAGCGGCGAACGGCGTCCATGCAGGTTCGCAATCTCCGCGATCCTGATAGAATAAGGAATCCTTCCCTCATTCATTGTGACCGACTCGCCGAACTGCCTCCGCATTGCGTCCAGAGTGCCAGTCAAACTTACGCCGAACTCGATCCCGTAGCGCAGCACATCATCCTTCTTAAGATTATATACCCAAGCTCGCACCATTTTTCTACACTGATTATATTATCGCACGGCCCCACGTTGGGCGCCAGTTGTAACGAACCTCGGTTTATCCCGAGTTTAAGCCGGGCCGGACTCAGCCGACTGTGCGCCTTCCAGCGATGTCCTTCCTCTCGAAGTCCTTGGCAGTGATGTCCTTCCTCTCGAAGTCCTTGGCAGCGATGTCCTTCCTCTCGAAGTCCTTGCTGGTCACTTTTCCACTCGCGTTCTTGTTACGTCGGCACTCAATACTTTCACTTTCACTTTTACTTGACTGTCCCGGTGCCGAGTTGCGGGCGCCTTTTTATAGCAGCGACGCAGGCCCTGCTTCGCGCTATGACGGCGCCGGCTCGGCTCTGGAGCGGGGCCTGTCTGCCGCTCGTGTCCGCGAAAACTGCAGTATCACGTGATTTGGCGCGACGCCAAATCGCCGAAATCTGCGTGGCAGCCTCTCATTGGCCAAAGCACCGTTATTGGCATACGAGTGAAAGTGTACACTACTTTCTCGCAGCCACAAGCGGTATTTCGGCCACCGGTCGCCGATGATCGCCGTGAGAGCGACGCGAGCAATGCGCTGAACACATACGAGCGACAGAGACAGACTACGTCGCTCTCTGCGCCCTTTCCAGTAGCGACGGTCGCTACTATCGTACTCGCGTCGCTGTGTGGAACAATACATGCAGGCACGCATATATGCATAAGTGCACAGCAAATACATGCACTTATACATACACTACGTGCCCGTCTATATTGTTCCTCACAATTTGTACAAACCAATTGAGGGCGTGGCAATGGGCGTGACCTGTGCGGGTGTGAATGAGTATCCCGCAGTCGGTAGCGCCCGACTGCAACGTTCTTACTTGTTTTTTTTTAAACTTGTTATGTCAGTACACATAACTATGTGTATACACATAGCTATGTGTATTTACTCCCTTTTTATACCCTGAACCCATTGAAAATGGGAAATCAGGGTATAATGGTTTTGTTAAAATGTATGTAACAGGTAGAAGGAGGCGTAGCAGAGCTCATAAAGTATATACTTTCTTGATCAGGGCGACGAGCTGAGTTGATTTAGCCCTGTCCGTCTGTCTGTCTTTCTGTCCGTCTGTCCGTCTGTATGTAAGTATGAACGCGGCGATCTCAGAATCTATAAGAGCTAGATACTATCAAGTTTGCTTTATATCAAGTTTGCTTAAAAAAATCGATCAATTTTATCGATTTAAAGTTATCGATTTAAAACGTTATCGAAATGCAGTTATAAATTTATATCTCCCACATCTTTAGCTAGCTCCAAATGTTGTATTTAGTATAATGTGGAGTTTATACAATTTGGTTTTTGTCACATTTTGGATTCCATACCCCCTTTCCTTCCCTTCCCCACAAATTTGTAGACACAGTATTTCAAGTGCTAGAGAATTGTGCTTCGGCAAATACACTCATATAATTCACATAATCACGCTCTGAAAGTTTGATTAAAAAAGTCCATCTTAAAGGGAACTTATTCAACAATTAACTTCCCATAATACTGCTCTTACTGCAGCCCGAGCGCAGTCGCTGCGTAAACTGCGCAGTCAGCAGGGGATATCAAACTGACCACCGTATATGGTCCTCCAAATCGTGGGGCCTGTTTCGCTGCGAATCCATCCGCGGCAAGTGGCGTTCTTTTACCCACACCTTGTCCCCTACGGCCGGCTTCCACTGCCGCCGCCGTAGATTGTAGTGCCGTGCTTGATCCTGAGCAGCTTTCTCCAGCCTGCGTCGCACCACCTGGAACACCTCGACCATTTTTTTTGCCCGCTCCACCGGACTCTGTTTGTCTTGGTCTGTGCCCACTGTCTGTGCGCCGAACAGTGATTTTGGCAATCTTGGCTTACGCCCTTGCGTGAGGAAGGCTGCCGTATAGCCTGTTGACGCCGAAACGCTGCTGGTGACTGCCAGTGTCAACTCCGGCATCGCCTCGGGCCAACACCTCTGATCGCTGCCCGCAAATTGCGCGATCATGGTCTTCACCATGCGATTTGCCCTTTCGGTGGGATTTTCATGGGGCGTGTATGGCGCTGTCAGCTGATGATGTACGCCTAGCTCGTCCAGAAACACCTTGAATGCGCGACTCGTGAATTGAGTTCCATTGTGGGTGATGAGTAGCTTTGGCACGCCAAATCGTGCCAATATTCTCTCCCGGAACGCCTTTTGAAGCGCCGCCGTGTTCGCGCTTCTCAATGGCACCATCTCCGTCGATTTTGAGAAGCGATCGATGAACACCAACAACATCGTATTGCCATGCTTGGACCTGGGCAGCCGACCTACAAAATCGGCGCACACCGTTGCCCATGGTTCCTCGGGGATCTTGGTCAGCATCTGCCCCGCCGCTTGGAGTTGGCTGGACTTGTAGCGCTGGCACAGCTCGCACCGCTGCACGTATGTACGCACGTCGCGATACATACCCGGCCAGTAGTACCTCGCGGCCACCCGAGCAATTGTTTTCCGGCTCCCAAGGTGACCAGCGGTGGCTGCTTCGTATTTCTCTTCCAGAACTTGTTTGCGCTGCTCCGTCGGCACACATAATTTCCACGCAGCCACGTCCTCATGGCCTGCTTGGTGTGATTTGCGTCTGTATAAACTTCCAGCCTCTTCTCGATAATCCGGGAACTTCTTTGGGCTTCTGCGCAGGTCCTGGCACAACTTGGAAATCCAGCATCGTCCACAACATTCTGCTTGGCCTTCGTGTGCTGGAACTTCACCCGTTCCTGCCTCCGAAACGCCTCAGCCTTCACATCCTCATGGAGTAGCTGCTGACGCTCCGAGCTCGTCTCCTCATTTTCATTTTCATCCTGCCGACCGTCACTGACAGCCTCTCCTCCAGCTGTCCGCTTGGCTGCGGATTTCACGGCTTGATCCTCAGCTTCAAGCCACCGCACTCCAGCGCGATGCCCATGCTGGCCAAGACCAGGGGTTCTGGACAAGTGTCCTTGGCGCTGCTGTGCATGTCCTTGGCGCGGGTCGAGGTCGTCTCCTCAACGGCCATACTCCGATGGTATTCCTCATTAACCGGGCTCGCAACGTCGTCCATGGCCATCAGCCGCGTTCTACTGCCTCGCTGTTGCTGCCGCAACTTTTCCCGATCCCTTTCCAGATCCTCGAAATCGTTCGCCAGCAGCATCATCTCCGTCAGGATACGGGACTGATATGGACGAGCATATGCGCGCAGATCGGGTAAACTATTGTTGTAAACAGTTTTTAGCTCACGATCTGCCGTATAGCGTAGTGGCCGCATCAAGGTTTGCATCTCCACCATGTAAACCTTGAAGAGCTCGTCCACCATCTGTCTCCGTCGCGCAACCTCGTCCTTTAACTCCTCCATATAGTCCCTGGGCAGAAAGAACTCCTGGAAGCTTCTAACGAACGTCTCTCGCGCTGTCCATTGCCTGTTGTTTGCCACATACTATTTTAAGGCCATGCCTTTGAGCAGCTCTGGCATCGCCCTCGGGATCAGATCCAGATCCAGACCTTATGTGTCGCCCAACCACTCCACTTGCTCCAGAAACTCCAGCGGCTTCGTTGTGCCATCGAAGCGGAAGTCCCATTCTCGCACCTGCTTGGCGACTACATCTCGGCCATCGTGCCCTTGTTTCTGGTAGCGGAGTGGATGTGGCTCTTCATGATCCTCGTTGCGTCTCTTGCAGGCGGGCGGCGGCGGCACTGGTGCCACGTTCACGATCTCAACTTACTCTCCCAGCTCGTCTTCCACGACGGCGGTCAGCGCTTCGTCTCTAAGCGGCGAACCGCGTCCATGGAAGTTCGCGATCTCCTCGATCCTAATAGTATAAAAAATCCTTCCATTCGCATTGCGCCCAGAGTGCCAGTCAGACTTACGCCGAACTCGATCCCGTAGCGCAGCACATTATTCTTCTTGAGATGATACATCCAAGCTCGCACCATTTTTACACCTTGACTCTTGGTAATCGCAAGGCCCCACGTTGGGCGCCAGTTGTAACGAACCTCGGTTTATCCCGATTTTAAGCCGAGCCGAACTCAGCCGACTGTGCGTTCGTGCCAACAAATTTGTATGTAGCACCTTGCGATAAATTATAAGTCACAGTGTTTTTACGGTTTGAGCTTCACACTTCAACTATTATGTAAATGCACACCTGTACACAGGATCGCAGGTAGACGTTTTAGCGCACTCTGCATAAGTGCACAGCAAATACATGCACTCATACATATACTACGTGCTCGTCTATATTGTTCCTCACATTTCCATCTTCCTTCAGGAAACACGAAGCCGTCGTATTTACATTGGCCCTGGGTCTCCAATTCGGCGATCCCTTTATGTACTGCTACATCTCCTTAGCAAAAAGTTCGCCGCGCTCATCCAGCTGCAAGCAGTGGTGCTCACAGGGACGCTGTTAAAACTCTGGTGTGAACAGCGAGTCACTGCTACGCAACTCTGCCTACAGTTGATTGCTCCAGCCACCAGCAACGCCTCGCGCTGCAGGTAAGTGGCTGAAATGTGTTAGCAAATTTTATCAACTATTTACCAACTTTTCTTCCAATTCCAGATAGAGCGATCCTCTTCTGACCCTTCCTCATGGACCGGGTTGTGTTTTCCTCTGAGCACGCTCTCCGCTGCAGATCGCACCCGTTCGTGCTGCTTTGCCAACCTCCGTGGCTGCGGCTGCGTGGCTGCTGTTGTCCCGATTGTCGCCGATGTTCCCTTGTTGCTGGGGTGGTGGTAGCGGAAATGATCCTCCGATACGGATGCCTTTCACGACTGGCCCCGTGCCCGGACGTCTGGTACCGGCGGGGCTCTCGGCTTAATCCTCATTCGTGCACAGCTACAGCGAAGTCGCTGGCCAATGCGCAAGGATGTGGCTGCGACTGTGGCTGGTCCTCCAGCCTGAAGCCCGCGGGCCAAGGTGCGATGGCCTCTCGCCAGATAGGCTCAGGTCCCTCCTTGGACTCGGAGTCGGATATGTAGATCACCTTCTCGTCAGTGCCTTCTCCCTTGTCTTCGTCCTCGGAATCCAAGATGCCGATTACGTCATCGTCACTCGGTGGCTCCGCCCTGTGTGGTGTCGGGGGCGTGGCGGCCGCCACAGAGAACGGGTTGGTGAGTACCACTCGTTCCGTACATACTCGGAGCACAAACCCTCGTCCCACCGTTCGGACTCATCTGATGTGCGGCGGCGACCACCGTCCTCCTTCGCTCGTGGAACTGGCTGTGGACCAAGTTTCCGATCCGGACGCTCCTTCCATATCACTGGGTGACGCCTCCAGCTCCAGATGCGTCGGGTGCCTCTTGAGATGCCTCTCTTTTCTCCTCCGCAGCTCCAGCGTAGTCGCTGGCCAACAGGCGAGGATCGGCCGGGTGCACCCGTTCGACACCCAGGTCCGAGCGGCCGATGTCGTGAATATTGCCTGTGTTCTCCATTTTTCCGTATAACAAAATAGGTCGGGCGTACGGCCATTTATACCGTACGCCGCCGCGCAGTCGACGGCGCAGGCAGCGATATCTGACGGGTCCTGGCTCATCTCACCTAATCTTCACACACTTGGGTCTTATTGCTGAATGTGTGGCTTTGGTTCTAGCCGTGAGTGCGCGCGCCATCTAAACGGTTTCGGCCGTGCCTATTGTTGTTGTGCCCTCTCCCGTTTCGTGGTTGACCGCGCGATTTAAACCACTTTGTTGTTGCGCATCCTCTTCCGTTTCGTGCGTGTGCGCGCGCAAATTCAAACAGCTTTGTTGTTGCGCTCGCAACATTTTAGCTGTTTTGCTGTGAATTTGTTTTAGAAATATCTGTTCTTTTTCCCTTCTCGAAATTTCGGCGCTTTGCGCGGCTGATGTTAGCATTTAGCTTATATTTAAATAATAAAAAGACTTTTCCCCTACATACATATAGAGCTTGTTATGGGTATCAATACACATAGCTTTTCCCCTACATACACATAGCAATGTGTATTCGCTGATTTTTTTTTTTTTTTTTTAATAAACTGGCTGGCAACTCACTTGCTTCTGCTCGATATGGCTTGTGGTCCGCCACATGAGCCGTCCTGCTCCGCTTATCTGCCTCTGAGCTGATCTGGCCCTCCATATCGTGAAGCCAGTTTCGCTGCAAATCCATCCGCGGCATTGGACAAGTGGCGTTCCTTTGCCCACACCTTGTCCCCTACGGCCGGCTTCCACTGCCGCCGCTTAAGACTTTAGTACCGCGACTGATCCTGATCCTGATCCTGGGGCGTGTATGGAGCTGTCAGTTGGTGAAAATTAGACTTTGCCTTTTATACATGATCTAATAAATAAACTAAGAAGAGTTACTTACATGCTTAGATATGGCCAGCGGATACTATAAAATTCCCTTGCATGCTGATTCTATTGAGTATACAGCGTTCGTCACACCAGATGGCCAATATGAATTTTTATACCCTGAACCCATTGAAAATGGGAAATCAGGGTATAATGTTTTTGTGAAAATGTATGTAACAGGCAGAAGGAGACATCGCAGACCCCATAAAGTATATATATTCTTGATCAGCTCGATGCCTCTGGTCGTTTCCCGACTGGCAACAAGTCGCTGTTCGCACGCCGATGCGCCCGCATTGCCAGCAAAATGGCATAGTGACCCTCTTGGCCACATATCCGGCATGCCCTGGACATGTGTCCTTGGCCCTTCTGTGCATGTCCTTGGCGCGGGTCGAGGCCTCATCCTCCTAACGATCTGCCTCATAGCGTAGTGGCCGCATCAAGGTTTGTATCTCCACCATGTAAACCTTGAAGGACTCGCCCATCATCTGCCTCCGTCGAGCAACCTCGTCCTTCAACTCCCGCATATAGTCCCTGGGCAGAAAGAACTCCTGGAAGCTTCTGACGAACGTTTCCCACGCTGTCCAGTGCCTGTTGTTGGCCACGAACCATTATAAGGCCATGTCTTTGAGCAGCTCTGGCATCGCCCTTGGGATCAGGTCCAGATCCAGACCATAGGTGTCGGCCGGCCACTCCACTTGCTCCAAAAACTCCAGTGGCTTCGTTGTGCCATCTAAGCGGAAGCCCCATACTCGGCCCTGCTTGGCGACCTTTGGGTACTCCAGCGCTGTGCAGCTCGGCCCTCGTGGCCGTATTTCTGGTTGTAGCGCCTTGCGATAAATTATAATGCAGTGTGTTTATGGTTGCGTTGGGTATATTTTCTCAATTTACAAGTTTATAATTATTTACCAAATCTAGCGCTTAGTAAAGCACACTTTTCCACAGGCTCGCAGGTAGACGTTTAGCGCACTCTGGCGAATGGTACTGCACTCTTGGTTCTCCAAGGATACGCTTGAGCACTCCAGGTGACGCCAGGATCCACACTGAATACTCCGGCAGTTCGCTCGGCTATTGCAGTGTCTCCTACGGCTGGATACGCTCACAAGCACACCTTGAGACTTGGTCTCTGACTGTGAATCAGGACAGAACGTTTTATTAAAATAGTGATTTCTAAAAGTATTGTGGCAAACTCAGCAAATCCGGTAATTCGGATTGTAATGAAAAGCGATAAAATAAATATCGCCCCGACATATATATATAAATATATTATATATTTAAACAAGTAAGAGTGCTCTAGTCGAGACGGCTCGACTACGAGATACCCTGAACCCTGCGAAGATCCAATCTTCCCAACATTATATGCTTATTTTACATATACAAATATTGCGAGCAACGCACACACACACACACACATGCATACGCACGCACGCATAAGCACGCGCTCTGCTGACTGCGCAGTTGACGCAGCGACTGCGCTTGGGCTGCAATATGCCTATTGTATGGGAAATTAAATGTTTAATAACTTTTTTTGTGGATGGACTTTCTTAATCAAACTTGCGCAGCGTAATTATGTCATTCATATGTATGTACTTGCCAAAGCACAAGTCTCTAGTATTTGAAATACGAATTTTGCAAATTGGGGGCGAAGGAGGCGTGGCATCCAAAATCCAAAAATGACAAAATGTCCACATTCATTACACAAATCTACACAGTAAATTTGGAGTCTCTAGCTCTTACGGTATGCTTAGCGGAAGAAAAGTTATCGATTTTTATCGATAATAAGGACACGGAATGAGTTATCGAAAATCTAAAAAAAACTCGTACTGCGTAGGCTATAGACGAGTATTCTCTGAAAATTTCATATATCTAGCTTTTGTGGTTTACGAGATCGCTGCGTTCATACGGACGGACGGACGGACGGACGGACGGACGGACGGACGGACGGACGGACGGACGGACGGACGGACGGACGGACGGACGGACAGACGGACAGGGCTATTTCAACTCAGCTCATGGAACTGATCAAGAATATATATACTTTATGGGGTCTGCGATTTCTCCTTCTGCCTGTTACATACATTTCACAAAAACATTATACCCTGATTTCCCATTTTCAATGGGTTCAGGGTATAAAAACATTTATCCAATTGCAAAAAACAGCATTAAAATGCGAGAATTCTAGAAAGTTCTAAGAAATCGCAAATACGTTTGAATTGTGTTTAAATTATCAACAGCTACTTTAGTTTCGGATTTGCTTGCAGCTACTTAAGTAGTGGAGGTGTTTATTTATTTATTTATTTATTTATTTATTTATTTATTTATTTATTTATTTATTTATTTATTTATTTATTTATTTATTTATTAATTTATTTATTTATTTATTTATTTATTTATTTATTTATTTATTTATTTATTTATTTATTTATTTATTTATTTATTTATTTATTTGTGTTTATATTTATTTATACTTATTTATTTATATTTATTTGTATTTATTTATGTCTTTATTTATTTATTTATTTAAAAAAGGAAATTGACAAAACGAGTGTCAAACTTAAAGATAAACTAAACAAATAAGAACACAAAAAATATTTCAATAATACCACCAACCCGATGAGGGTATTTTATTTGCCAGTCCCGCTATGCCCCAAATCATAGCCATGTATGGTCAGTGATATTAATGAACTACAAAAGATAGAGAGTGTTAATAGAAACTTAAAAATATTGATTATAGATTCTTAAGTAGAATCATTAAATAATAAATATAAAGTAAAGATTAAAAGAAAATTGAAAATATTAATAAAAGCAAACAGAATAAGAAGAAAAGAGAGAAAGATAAAGAAAAACAAATAAGAGTGCTCTAGTCGAGACGGCTCGACTACGAGATACCCTGAACCCTGCGAAGATCCAATCTTCCCAACATTATATGCTTATTTTACATATACAAATATTGCGAGCAACTCACACACATACACACGTGCATACGCACGTACGCATAAGCACGCGCTCTGCTGACTGCGCGGTCAGCGCGGCGACTGTGCTCGGGCTGCAATATGCCTATTGTATGGGAAATTAAATGTTTAATAACTTTTTTTGTCGATGGACTTTCTTAATCAACCTTCCACAGCGTGATTATGTCATTCGTATGTATGTATTTGCCAAAGCACAAGTCTCTAGTATTTGAAATACGAATTTGGCAAATTGGGGGCGAAGGGGGCGTGGCATCCAAAACCCAAAAATGACAAAATGTCCGCGTTCATTACACGGATCTACACAGTAAATTTGGAGTCTCTAGCTCTTACGCTATGCTTAACCGAAGAAAAGTTATCGATTTTTATCGATAATAAGGAAACGGGATGAGTTATCGAAAATCTAAAAAAAACTCGTACTGCGTAGGCTATAGACGAGTATTCTCTGAACATTTCAAATCTCTAGCTTTTGTGGTATACGAGATTGCTGCGTTCACACGGACGGAGGGACAGACGGACAGGGCAATTTCAACTCAGCTCATCGAGCTGATCAAGAATATATATACTTTATGGGGTCTGCCATGTCTCCTTCTGCCCGTTACATACATTTTCACAAAAACATTATACCCTGATTTCCCATTTTCAATGGGTTCAGGGTATAAAAAGGATTGGAAAATCACTCCACAATGTTGAAGATCTTGCCGGTCGTCAAATTTGTGCACCTGCTCACTCCTGGGCACTGTGTGTGATTTCCCTAAGATGATCTAAAAGCAATGATTTGATTAAAGGTAGAGAGAGTTCAGAGGAAAACATGTGATAAAATTTATTGTAATTAACACATAAAACGTGAAACGCGCTATGCAAAGAATAATCCGAAGTGCATAATGGTAAATACAACGGACGAAAGTGTCTGGTTGTTCTGGAAGGAACAGAAAAATTAAGTTGCAATAACAGGCATGAGTCAATATTACCAATAATCAAATTATGTAGAAAAACAATCCCCAGGATAGTTCTACGATTGATTAATGATGGAAGATCAATAAGCAGAAGCCTACTAACATAAGACGGTAAACGAAGATTGGGGTCCCAGTTTAGATCTCGTAAGGCAAAGAGTAGAAACTGTTTCTGGACCGATTCAATTCGATCCTGATACAATTTATGGTGAGGAGACCATATAATTGAACAGTATTCTAAAATAGGTCGTACCAGCGAAACATAAAGAAGTTTGGTAATGAATGGATCCTTGAATTCTTTTGCCCAACGTTTAATAAAGCCAAGAACACTTTTGGCTTCATTTATGATAGTTGAGATATGAGAATTGAAATTAAGTTTCGAGTCAAAGAGTACACTAAGATCTTTGACTGAAAAAATACGTTGCAAGGGATAATTATTAATTTAATAATTAGCAATATATGGAATGGTACGACAGAAGGTCATTGTCATACATTTAGAACAATTTAAATGTAAACGATTAGCCACACACCAAAGTTGGAAGCAATTAAGATCATCTTGAAGGCGTAGATGATCAAGTGAATTAGCATACGAAAGACAAAGTTTTACGTCATCTGCATACATAAATAGCTTTGAATTCGATATACGGTTTGGAAGGTCATTTATAAATAGGAAAAAAAAGTAACGGACCCAAATGACTACCCTGATCAGTATATATAACATCAGTTTGCATTTTATTTAAAAAACTTTCTTTGACTAGGGAAGTAAATTCTAATAGATTAGTGGAAGTAGATCGATTTCGAACATAACCATGCTGCGATGGTGAAATAATCGATTTACAAAAATGTTGTAAGGTAGATGTTATTATTTTTTCAAATAATTTTGGAATAGCAGATAGTTTTGCAATACCTCTATAATTAGAAATGTCAGACCTCCCACCTTTTTTATATAGAGGGATAATGAAAGATTCTTTCCAAATGGACGGAAAAACAGAGGTTTCCAGCGATTAAACCACTAAACCACGAAGTGAACCACTACATTCTTTAATTACACAACTGGGAATATTATCAGCTCCAGGAGAAAAAGATGATTTCAATGAACGAATGGCTGAAATCAGAGAAGCTGGGGAAACTTTAGAAGCATTAATAATATTAGTTGTAGAAATTAAGTAAGGGTATGAAGTGGTATAGGGATCTACCGAGGAGTAAGTGGATTGGAAAAAATCCGCAATGATCATTACAAGTTTTGTCAAATCCAAGGAAAAATGAGGAAGGTAAACTAGAAGATTTACGCTTCATGTTTACGAATGAATAGAATTGCTTAGGATCACGCACAAACTGCCTTTTGCAACAAAAAAGGTAATTCTCATAACACCGAGAATTTAAAATATTAAAATTCGACTTGACTATAGACCATTTAGACCAGTCTACATTCGAACCAGACTTTTTAAATTTTTAAAAATATTTAGACTTAATATTTTTATACTCATTCATAAAGTGAAATGAGAATATTGGTTTTGTGCAATGTCCGTCACGCTGTCTGTCCGTTTGTCCGTATGAGCGCAAACCATTTGCACAGTTTAGAAGTTAGAGAGTTGAAATTTTGAATATATACTCTTGTTGACAAGCCAAGATCAAAAAGCTATGGCGGATATATATACGCCAATTGGGGGCGTGGCAAAACTACAGTTTTAAAGCTGGAACGCCCAAATTTGGCACGAAGGTTACTGCTATGATTTTATAAAGATCGACCAAACTATATGTCCACGCCTATTAGGGCCGTGGCAAATCGGATCTGACTCTATAGTGATTTTTCAAATTCTGCTATATTTTGAGCACTATTGATGCTAGAGACTTGAAATTTGGTATATATACTCGGGTTGACAACCCAAGTTGAAAAAAATATGGCGGATATATCTACGCCCATAGGGGGCGTGACAAACCGCAAAAGTTTATAGCTCCTACAGTCTTAGAGATAGAAGCTTCAAAATTGGATGGTTGAGTTACTGGTGAGCTCCTCTATCGATGACCCAAAAATAATTTTTACGCCCCTTATGGGGCATGCCCGGCTAAAAAATACCCTGTGTGTAAAAATCCAAATTTCACACTTACGTTATCCTTCACTATTTCTAAGAACTGTCCAAAAATTATTTGTCTACGCCCACTTGGGGCGTGGCAAACCGGGAAAAACTGTACGTTTTTCCGATTCTCAGTGAGAAAATCAAAATTTTATGACGATAATACTGCTGATCTCCTCTATTGATTTCCAAAAAATTATATATTGTAACGAACATCGGTTTATCCCGAGTTTAAGCCGGGCCGAACTCAACCGACTGTGCGTTCGTGCCAACAAATTTGTATGTAGCACCTTGCGATAAATTATAATTCAGTGTTTTATGGTTTGCGATTCGTATATTTTCTCACTTATTTGAGGCTTATTTAAACGTTATATGTGTTTACAATCTAACGCTTAGTAAAGCACACCTTTACACAGGATAGCAGGTAGACGTTTTAGTGCACTCTGGCGAATAGTACTGCACTCTTGGGTCTCCATCTTCTATAGTACTCGCGTCGCTGTGTGGAACAACACATGCACTTATACACATAATACGTGCCCGTCTATATTGTTCCTCACAATATGTACAAACCAATTGTGAGCGTGGAAATGGGCGTAATCTATGCCGGTGTGAATGAGTATTCCGCAGTCGGTAGCGGCCGACTGCAACGTTCTTACTTGTTTAAATTAGAAAGAGTCTGAGTAAACCAGTTGGCTTTATTAGAAACGGGCATAGGGACACACATAGGAACACATTCATCTAAAAGAGAATTTAAAGTGTTATAGAAGAAAGTTGTTGCCAAATTAATGTCAACTGACTTATATAAGGGAGACCAATCTGTTGCATTAATAAGTTGATTAAGCAAAACAAAATTGCACTTATTATAACAACGGTGTGAAAACTGGAGGAGTACTTATGGATAATTGTACCTCCAAAGTGGGATGATGTATATCCTCAGGTATACAAAAAGGTGATGTTTTAGAGACAGTAATGCTAGAGTCATCATTAATAAAAACTAGATCAAGTGATCGATTCAGATGATTAGAAATAGAGTTCATCTGGAACATAGAAAGCGAGAATAATTCATTGAAAAGGTAATGATCTAATGTAGGAATAAGAAAACTAGAGTTGGGACTGGAGGACCAAGAAGTGTTAGGTATATTAAAGTCACCCAACACAAGAAACATATAATTATCATTAACATGTCTATAAATTTCTTTAATGCAAGTTATATGTTGAGCATAAACTTGAACATCAGAAGAGGGAGGGATATATGAACAAGTAATAAATAGGGAACACGATGGAAGAGTTATTTTAACTCCAATAATCTCATCATCATGAGATAACGAAAAAATAAAAGATTCTGAGAGGATATTGGTTTTAACACCAATTAAGAGACCACCACCTCTACGTAGCAGTCGATCGTGTCTATAAATGGTGAAATCATTAGAGAGAATCTCACTATTATAAACATTCGGACTTAGCTACGTTTCAGTGAGAGCAACAATTTCAGAATTTATACAAAAACTACTCAAAACAAGTAAGAACGTTGCAGTCGGGCGCTACCGACTGCGGAATACTCATTCACACCCGCACAGCTCACGCTCAATTCCACGCCCGCAATTTGATTGTACATATAAAATTTTTTGGAAATCAATAGGGGAAATCAGCAGTAATATCGTCATAAAATTTTGATTTTCTCACTGAGAATCGGAAAAACGTACAGTTTATCCAGATTTGTCACGCCCCCAGTAGGCGTAGATGTATAATTTTTGGCCAGTTCTTAGAAGTAGTGAAGGGTAACGTAAGTGTGAAATTTGGATGCTTACACTTAAAAAATACGAAAATTACAGGGTATTTTTAGTCGGGCATGCCCTATAAGGGGCGTAAAAATTATTTTTGGGTCATCGATAGAGGAGCTCACTAGTAACTTAACCATCCAATTTTGAAGCTTCTAGCTCTAAAACTGTAGGAGTTATAGGCTTTTGCGGTTTGCCACGCCCCCTATGGGCGTAGATATATCCGCCATATTTTTTTCAACTTGGGTTGTCAACCCGAGTATATATACCAAATTTCAAGTCTCTAGCATCAATAGTGCTCAAAATATAGCAGAATTTGAAAAATCACTATATAGTCAGATCCGATTTGCCAAGGCCCTAATAGGCGTGGATATATAGTTTTTTGTGTGATCTTCATAGGATCTAAGCAGTAACCTACATGCCAAATTTGAACATTCTAGCTTTAAAACTGTAGAAGATACAGTTTTACCCGATTTGCCACGCCCCCAATGGGTGTAGATATATCCGCCATAGCTTTTTCATCTTGGGTTGTCAACATGAGTCTACTTTCCAAATTGCAATTCTCTAGCACTTCTAGAAGTAGTGTTTCTGAGATATCGGAAAATGCATTTTCCGATTTGCCACGCCCCTAGTGGGCGTATCGGGAAAATCTTGACACTTTATAATTCGAGGATATACACGAGTATATATTCCAAATTTCAACTCTCTAGCTTCAAAACTGTGCAAATGGTTTGCGTTCATACGGACAGACGGACGGACGGACAGACGGACAGACGGACGGACAGCGTGACGGACATTGTACAAAACCAATATACTCATTTCACTTTGTGAATGAGTATAACAAGTAAGAACGTTGCAGTCGGGCGCTACTGACTGCGGAATACTCATTCACACCCGCACATATCACGCCCATTGCCACGGCCACAATTGGTTTGTACACAAATAACTTTTTGGAAATCAATAGAGGAGATCAGCAGTAACATCGTCATAAAACTTTGATTTTCTCACTGAGAATCGGAAAAATGTACAGTTTTTCCCGATTTGCCGCCCACCCAGTGGGCGTAGACATATAATTTTCATAGAAGTATTGAAAGGTAACGTAAGTATGAAATTTGAATGCTTACACTCCAAAAATGCGAAAATTACAGGGTATTTTTAGTCGGGCATGCCCTATAAGGGGCGTAAAAATTATTTTTGGGTCATCGATAGAGGAGCTCACCAGTAACTCAGTCATCTAATTTTGAAGCTTCTAGCTCTAAGACTGTAGGGGCTATAAACTTTTGCGGTATGCCACGCCCCCTATTTGCGTAGATATATCCGCCATATTTTTTTCATCTTGGGTTGTCAACCCGAGTATATATACCAAATTTCAAGTCTCTAGCATCAATAGTGCTCAAAATATTACAGAATTTGAAAAATCACTATATAGTCAGATCCGATTTGCCACGCCCCTAGTAGGCGTGGATATATAGATTTTTGGTCGATCTTCATAGGATCGTAGCAGTAACCTACGACTTGCCACGCCCCCAATGGCCCTAGATATATCCGCCATAGCTTTTTCATCTTGCGTTGTCAACACGAGTCTACGTTCCAAATTGCAACTCTATAGCACTTCTAGAAGTAGTGCTTCTGAGATATCGGAAAATGCATTTTCCGATTTGCCACGCCCCTAGTGGGCGTATCAGGAAAATCTTGACACTTTATAATTCGAGGGTACACACGAGTATATATTACAAATTTCCACTCTCTAGCTTCAAAACTGTGCAAATGGTTTGCGTTCATACGGACAGACAGAGTAAAATAGTCTTCTGAGCTTAGAATTTAGGCCGCGAACATTTTGATATATCAAAGACAGTTGCGGAGAAGATTGAGAAAAATTAAGTTTTTTGGTCCAATATTAGAAGAAGATTGAACCCAAGTAGGATGTAACGATATTGGAGACAACCTATTTCGATTCTTGTGTTTGAATTCATGCACAACTACATTAGGTGGCCAAAATTTGGAGTCACATATAGTTGTGAAAAATTCAGCGGGCACATTGATTTTGAATGAAGCAATTTCACGAGGAGTCGCGAAATTAAACTTCGACATAAAAACATTGGCTGCAGATTTACTAGAAATAAAAGCAGATATAGCTTCACATGTCGTGTCAGAAGAAAGCCTAGATAGGAAAACTTGCTTTCGAGGAGAAACGACAGATAAAGTAGGTATAGAAAGAGTGGAAGAAGAGGTAGTCGTTGCTTGAGCAATATTCGGGGAGGTTTTTAGTTTTTTGATTGGAACCTGTATAGGCTCTTGAGTGTCTATTATAACACTAGCAACAGGTGTTGGACACGACCAGCGTAAACCACCACAAACAATTTTGGCAGTGGACATGATTTAGTTATAGTCCCGTCCGGTGAGATCAGCACATTTTGTGTGCATCATATGGACCGTGGATTATTTCTTGCACAGTAACAAACAAAGCCTGATGGCTGAATTAAACAAATTACAAAAAGGTGTAATTTTAAAGGCAAGAAATATTCAAAAGTGAATAAAAATTAAGGAGCACAAACAAAGCACATCAAACACTTTCAACTGAGAGCTCTCTCTCTTTATATTTATATTTATATTTATATTTATATTTATATTTATATTTATATTTATATTTATATTTATATTTATATTTATATTTATATTTATATTTATATTTATATTTATATTTATATTTATATTTATATTTATATTTATATTTATATATATATTTATATTTATATTTATATTTATATTTATATTTATATTTATATTTATATTTATATTTATATTTATATTTATATTTATATTTATATTTATATTTATATTTATATTTATATTTATATTTATATTTATATTTATATTTATATTTATATTTATATTTATATTTATATTTATATTTATATTTATATTTATATTTATATTTATATTTATATTTATATTTATATTTATATTTATATTTATATTTATATTTATATTTATATTTATATTTATATTTATATTTATATTTATATTAATATTTATATTTATATTTATATTTATATTTATATTTATATTTATATTTATATTTATATTTATATTTATATTTATATTTATATTTATATTTATATTTATATTTATATTTATATTTATATTTATATTTATATTTATATTTTTATTTATATTTATATTTATATTTATATTTATATTTATATTTATATTTATATTTATATTTATATTTATATTTATATTTATATTTATATTTATATTTATATTTATATTTATATTTATATTTATATTTATATTTATATTTATATTTATATTTATATTTATATTTATATTTATATTTATATTTTATTTATATTTATATTTATATTTATATTTATATTTATATTTATATTTATATTTATATTTATATTTATATTTATATTTATATTTATATTTATATTTATATTTATATTTATATTTATATTTATATTTATATTTATATTTATATTTATATTTATATTTATATTTATATTTATATTTATATTTATATTTATATTTATATTTATATTTATATTTATATTTATATTTATATTTATATTTATATTTATATTTATATTTATATTTATATTTATATTTATATTTATATTTATATTTATATTTATATTTATATTTATATTTATATTTATATTTATATTTATATTTATATTTATATTTATATTTATATTTATATTTATATTTATATTTATATTTATATTTATATTTATATTTATATTTATATTTATATTTATATTTATATTTATATTTATATTTATATTTATATTTATATTTATATTTATATTTATATTTATATTTATATTTATATTTATATTTATATTTATATTTATATTTATATTTATATTTATATTTATATTTATATTTATATTTATATTTATATTTATATTTATATTTATATTTATATTTATATTTATATTTATATTTATATTTATATTTATATTTATATTTATATTTATATTTATATTTATATTTATATTTATATTTATATTTATATTTATATTTATATTTATATTTATATTTATATTTATATTTATATTTATATTTATATTTATATTTATATTTATATTTATATTTATATTTATATTTATATTTATATTTATATTTATATTTATATTTATATTTATATTTATATTTATATTTATATTTATATTTATATTTATATTTATATTTATATTTATATTTATATTTATATTTATATTTATGTTTATATTCATATTTATATTTATATTTATATTTATATTTATATTTATATTTATATTTATATTTATATTTATATTTATATTTATATTTATATTTATATTTATATTTATATTTATATTTATATTTATATTTATATTTATATTTATATTTATATTTATATTTATATTTATATTTATATTTATATTTATATTTATATTTATATTTATATTTATATTTATATTTATATTTATATTTATATTTATATTTATATTTATATTTATATTTATATTTATATTTATATTTATATTTATATTTATATTTATATTTATATTTATATTTATATTTATATTTATATTTATATTTATATTTATATTTATATTTATATTTATATTTATATTTATATTTATATTTATATTTATATTTATATTTATATTTATATTTATATTTATATTTATATTTATATTTATATTTATATTTATATTTATATTTATATTTATATTTATATTTATATTTATATTTATATTTATATTTATATTTATATTTATATTTATATTTATATTTATATTTATATTTATATTTATATTTATATTTATATTTATATTTATATTTATATTTATATTTATATTTATATTTATATTTATATTTATATTTATATTTATATTTATATTTATATTTATATTTATATTTATATTTATATTTATATTTATATTTATATTTATATTCATATTTATATTTATATTTATTTATATAAATATTTTTTTATTTATATTTAATTATTTATTTATTTATTTATTCATAGCCATGTATGGTCAGTGATGTTATTGAACTACAAAGGATAAAAAGTGTTAATAGAAACTTAAAAAATATTTATTATAGACTCTTAAGTATAATTATTAAATAATAACCATAAAAGTAGAGATTAAAAGAAAATTGAAAATATTAATAAAAGAAAACAGAACAAGAAGAAGAAGAGGGAAAAAATAAAGAAAATAAAGGATTGGGAAATCACTCCACAATGTTAAAGATCTTGTAGGTTGTCAAATTTGTGCACCTACTCACTCCTGGGCACTGTGTGTGATTTCCCTAAGATGACCTGAAAGCAAGGATTTAATTAAAGGTAGAAAGAGTTCAGAGGTAAACAAATAAACAATAAAATAAATTGATTATAGTTAACACATACAACGTGAAACGCGCTAAGATAAGAATAATCCGATGTGCACAGTGGTAAATACAAAGGACGAAAGTGTCTGGTTTTTCTGGAAGAAACAGAAAAATTAAGTTGCAATAACACGCAGGACGAATCAATATTACCAATAATCAAATTATATAGAAAACAAGTAAGAACGTTGCAGTCGGGCGCTACCGACTGCGGGGTACTCATTCACACCGGCGCAGATCACGCCCATTGCCACGCCCACAATTGGTTAGTACATATATAATTTTTTGGATATCAATAGATACAGTTTTTCCCGATTTTCCACGCCCCCAGTGGGCGTAGATATATTATTTTTGGCCTGTTCTTAGAAGTAGTGAAGGGTAACGTAAGTGTGAAATTTTGATGCTTACATTAACAAAATGCGAAAATTACAGGGTATTTTTTAGCCAAGCATGCCCCATAAGGGGCGTAAAAATTACGTTTGGGTCGTCGATAGAGGAGCTCACCAGTAACTCAACAATCAAATTTTAAAGCTTCTTGCTCTAAAACTGTAGAAGCTGGTTTGCGGTTTGCCACGCCCCTATGGGCGTAGATATATCCGCCATAGCTTTTTCATCTCGGGTTGTCAACCCGAGTCTACATTTGAAATTACAACTCTCTAGCACTTCTAGAAG
Source organism: Drosophila nigricruria (assembly GCA_037075265.1). Lineage (NCBI taxonomy): Eukaryota > Metazoa > Arthropoda > Insecta > Diptera > Drosophilidae > Drosophila > Drosophila nigricruria. Next base: position 693,146 of record JBAMCI010000058.1, read on the forward strand.
TAGTGTTTCTGAGATATCGAAAAATGCATTTTCCGATTTTCAACGCCCCTAGTGGGCGTATCGGGAAAATCTTGACACTTTCAAGGGTATACATATATATATATATTCCAAATTTCAACTCTCTAGCTTCAAAACTGTGTAAATGGTTTGCGTTCAGACGGACAGACGGACGGACAGCGTGACGGACATTGCACAAAACCAATATACGCATTTCACTTTGTGAATGAGTATAAACAATCCCCAGGATAGTTTTACGATTGATTAATAATGGAAGATCAATAATAAGAAGCCTACTAAGGTAAGACGGTAAACGAAGACTAGGGTCCTAGCTTAGATCTCGTAAGGCAAAGAGTAGAAACTGATTCTGGACCGATTCAATAAGATCCTGATACAATTTATGCTGTGGAAACTATATAATTGAACCATATTCTAAAATAGGTCGTACCAGCGAAACATAAAGAAGTTTGGTTATGAATAGATCCTTGAATTCTTTTGCCAAAAAGTATCAATTTATGGAATAGTACGATAGAAGGTCATTGTCATACATTTAGAACAATTTAAATGCAACCGATTAGCCACACACCAAAGTTGGAAGCAATTAAGATCATCTTGCAGGCGTAGATGATCAGTGAATTAAAATACGAAAGACAAAGTTTTACGTCATCTGCATACATAAATATCTTTGAATTCGATATACGGTTTGAAAGGTCATTTATAAATAGGGAAAAAAGTAGCGGACCCAAATGACTACCCTGAGGTACACCCGACGAAACGAAAACAAGTTTCGAAAAAGCTGTTCTCAACACAATTCTTTGGGTTCTACCTTTTAAATAAGATGAAATCCAAGAAAGAAGTTTAGGGGAAAATAATAAGTGATCAAGCTTTAGAAGTAAGATTTCATGGTGTACTGAGTCAGTATTGTGAGGCACAATATAGACGGGCACGTAGTGTATGTATAAGTGCATGTATTTGCTGTGCACTTATGCATATATGCGACCCTCGCTACTGGAAAGGGCGCAGAGACCGACTTATTCTGTCCCTGTCGCTCTTATGTATTCAGCGATTGGCTCGCGTCGCTCATACGTCGATCATCGCCGACCGTTGGCCGAAGTATGCTCACTCGTATGCCAATAAAGGTGCTTTGGCCAATGAGAGGCTGCCACGCAGATTTGGCGCGATTTGGCGTCGCGACAAATCACGGGATGCTGCCGTTACAGTGGACACGAGCGGCAGACAGGCCCCGCTCCAGAGCCGAGCTGACGCCGTTATTACGCGAAGCAGGGCCTGCGCCGCTGCTATAAAAAGGCGCCCGCAACTCGGCTCCGGGATAGTCAAAAACGAGAGTGAAAGAAACAAAGTGGAAAGTAAAGTGAAAGTATTAAGATCTCAGCCAAAGGAGCAAAGATATCAAAAGTACATCGCTAACAGCTACCACCAACCAGGACATTGGTGGAGCACGGCTGAAAGAGTGGTAACTGTAGCTTGGTAAGATCTCAGGTGTGCTTGTGAGCGAATCCAGCCGCAGGAGTATCCGAGCGAACCGCCGCAGTATATGCGGATATTTGCGTCCCCTGGAGAGCTTAAGAGTTCAGTACCATTCAGATAGCCAGAGTGCGCTAAAACGTCTGCCTGCGATCCTGTGTAAAGGTGTGCTTTACTAAGCGTTAGATTTACAAAATAATTAAAGTGTAAATTACCCTCAGATAAGTGAGAGAATATAAACGGATCTCAAACCTAAAAACACTGTGACTTATAATTTATAGGAAGGTGCTACATACAAATTTGTTGGCTGAGTTGGCTGAGTTGGCCGGTTCATTACACTGCAGAAATGGATTTGGGTAAAAGAGGATCTCTCGACAAAAAGTCAACATGTGCCATTCTTTTCCCTTCTCTGTACTGAATATCGAATGTAAACAACTGCAAATAAGCCCACTAACGTTGTGAACTTAGAGTCAGATCCTGTTTATTTATTGATGCCTTCAATGAATTACAGTCGGTGAAAACGACAAAGTTTCTGCCCAACAGATAATGTCGAAAATGCTTAATCGAGTTTATAACGGCTAAAGGAGGTGGTTCTGCTATAGTGTTCTATCACATGTTTGTTATCAATTTCGCGTAACAAAATAGATCTTTCAATAAATTGTCGGAAATACGATGCTAAGCCAATAAATTGTCTAAGTGATGTGAGTCACCCAAACAGCATAGATAAAAATTCATATTGGTCATCTGGTGTGACGAAAGCTGTATACTAATAGAATCAACATGCAAGGGAATTTGATAGTATCCGCTGGCCATATCTAAGCATGTTAAATAAGTAACTCCTCTTAGTTTATTTATTAAATCTTGTATAAGTGCCAAAGTCTAATTTTCATTTCGCCGACATTAACTTTAGTACAGGGGACACCTTTCATAAACGAATTTGAGTATTCTGCCAACAATGAATATAGTTTTATTTTATCTTGTCATACCCTTACTTAATTTCTGTAACTAATATTATTAATGCTTCGAATGTTTCATCTGCTTCTCTGGTTTCAGCCATTCGGTCATTGAAATATTCTTTTTATACTCACAAAGTGAAATGAGTATATTGGATTTGTGCAATGTCCGTCATGCTTTCCGTCCGTCTGTCCGTCCGTCCGCATGAACGCAAACCATTTGCACACTATTGAAGCAAGAGACTTTAAATTTGGAACATATACTCGTGTATACCCTCGAATTGAGATTGATTTTGTAAGCATCCAAATTTCACAATTCTAAGAACTGGCTTAAAATTATATGTCCACGCCTTCTGGAGGTGTGGCAAATCAAGAAAAACTGTATCCCTTACATTTCCTCAGTGAGAAACTTAAAATTTAATGACGATGTTACCGTTGACCTCCTATATCAATTTGCCAAAAGTTATATATATATAAGCCAATTTGGGGCATGGCGAATCGGAAAAATGTATATCTTGTGATGGGCGTGAGCTGTGGGGGCGTGAATGATTATTCCGCAGTCGGTAGCTCCCGAATATACAATTATATCATCCTTGTATACTAAACAGTCTTTATAAAGTAGATCCTCTAATAAATTGTTCATACAAAGTTGAAAAGTTGCTGGAGTATTTTTCAGTCAGTCGTATATATTCATAGAGAGAGTTCTCAGTTGAAAGTGTTTGACGTGCTTTGTTTGTGCTCCTTAACTTTTATTCACTTTTGAATATTTCTTGGCTTTAAACTTACACTTTTTTGTCCAACCATCAGGCTTTGTTTGTTACTGTGCAAGAAATAATCCACGGTGCTTTGTGCTATTATAAAAGTGTTTCCATTTTGAAAGTTTTGTCAGCGTCGGTAATTTGTTTTGTTACATTTGCATTTACTTCTTTGGCGCTCTCCTCTTTTGTTTGTGTTTCGCGACTCCTCGTGAAATTGCTTCATTTAAAATCAATGTGCCCGCTGAATTTTTCACAACTATATGTGACTCCAAATTTTGGCCACCTAATGTAGTTGTGCATGAATTCAAACCCAAGAATCGGAATAGGTTGTCTCCAATATCGTTAAATCCTACTTCGGTTCAATCTCCATCTAATATTGGATCAAAAAACTAAATTTTGCTCAATCTTCTCCGCAACTGTCTTTGAAGAGTATTTTTGAGTAGTTTTTGTATAAATTCTGAAACTATTGCTCTCACTGAAACGTGGCTAAGTCCGAATGTTTATAATGGTGAGATTCTCTCTAATAATTTCACCATTTATAGACACGATCGACTGCTACGTAGAGGTGGTGGTCTCTTGATTGGTGTTAAAACCAATATCCTCTCAGAATCTTTTATTTTTTCGTTATCTCATGATGCTGAGATTATTGGAGTTAAAATAACTCATCCATCGTGTTCCCTATTTATTACTTGTTCATTTATCCCTCCCTCTTCTGATGTTCAAGTTTATGCTCAACATATAACTTGCATTAAAGAAATTTATGAATATGCTAATGATAACGATATGTTTCTTGTGTTGGGTGACTTCAATATACCTAACACTTCTTGGTCCTCCAGTCCCAACTCTAGTTTTCTTATTCCTACATTAGATCATTACCTTTTCAATGAATTATTCTCGCTTTCTATGTTTCAGATGAACTCTATTTCTAATCATCTGAATCGTTCACTTGATCTAGTTTTTATTAATGATGACTCAAGCATTACTGTCTCTAGATCATCACCTTTTTGTATACCTGAGGATATACATCATCCCACTTTGGAGGTACAATTATCCATAAGTACTCCTCCAGTTTCGACACCTAAAATTTTTAAACAACGTCGTTGTTATAATAAGTGCAATTTTGTTTTGCTTAATCAACTTATTAATGCAACAGATTGTTCTCCCTTATATAAGTCAGTTGACATTAATTTGGCAACAACTTTCTTCTATAACACTTTAAATTCTCTTTTAGATGAGTGTGTTCCTATGTGTCTCCCTATGCCCGTTTCTAATAAAGCCCCCTGGTTTACTCAGACCCTTTCTAATTTAAAAAATATTAAGTCTAAATATAAACTTCTCTCTTGGATTTCATCCTATTTAAAAGGTAGAACCCAAAGAGTTGTGTTGAGAGCAGCTATTTCGAAACTTGTTTTCGTTTCGTCGGGTGTACCTCAGGGTACTTTTTTCCCTATTTATAAATGACCTTTCAAACCGTATATCGAATTCAAAGATATTTATGTATGCAGATGACGTAAAACTTTGTCTTTCGTATGCTAATTCACTTGATCATCTACGCCTTCAAGATGATCTTAATTCCTTCCAACTTTGGTGTGTAGCTAATCGGTTGCATTTAAATTGTTCTAAATGTATGACAATGACCTTCTGTCGTACTATTCCATATATTGCTAATTATTCAATTAATAACTATCCCTTGCAAAGTATTTTTTCAGTCAAAGATCTTGGTGTAGTTTTTGACTCGAAACTTAACTTCAATTCTCATATCTCAACTATCATAAATGAAGCCAAAAGTGTTCTTGGCTTTATTAAACGTTGGGCAAAAGAATTCAAGGATCCATTCATTACCAAACTTCTTTATGTTTCGCTGGTACGACCTATTTTAGAATACTGTTCAATTATATGGTCTCCTGAGCATAAATTGTATCAGGATCTAGTTGAATCGGTCCAGAAACAGTTTCTACTCTTTGCCTCACGAGATCTAAACTGGGACCCCAATCTTCGTTTACCGTCTTATGTTAGTAGGCTTCTGCTTATTGATCTTCCATCATTAATCAATCGTAGAACTATCCTGGGGATTGTTTCTCTACATAATTTGATTATTGGTAATATTGACTCATGCCTGTTATTGCAACTAAATTCTTCTGTTCCTTCCAGTACAACCAAACACTTTCGTCCGTTGTGTTTACCATTGTGCACTTCGGATTATTCCTTGCATAGCGCGTTTCACGTTTTATGTGTTAATTATAATAAATTTTATCACGTATTTTCCTCTGAACTCTCTCTACCTTTAATTAAATCCTTGCTTTCAGATCATCTTAGGGAAATCACCATCAGTGCCCAGGAGTGAGCAGGTGCACAAATTTGACGACCGGCAAGATCTTCAACATTGTGGAGTGATTTCCCAATCCTTTTTTTTTTTTTTTCTTTATCTTTCTCTCTTTTCTTCTTATTTTGCGTTTGCTTTTATTAATATTTTCAATTTTCTTTTAATCTTTACTTTATATTTATTTTTTAATGATTATACTTAAGAATCTATAACGACGAGAGAGTTTTCAGTTGAAAGTGTTTAACGTGCTTTGTTTGTGCTCCTTAATTTTTATTCACATTTGAATATTTCCTGGCTTTAAACTTACACTTTTTTGTAATTTGTTTAATTCAGCCATCAGGCTTTGTTTTTTACTGTGCAAGAAGTGATCCACGGTGCTTTGTGCTATTATAAAAGTGTTTCTATTTTGAAAGTTTTGTCAGCGTCGGTAATTTGTTTTGCTACATTTGCATTTACTTCTTTGGCGCTCTCCTCTTTCGTTTGTGTTTCTTTTTACACTTGTGCATATTTGTTAGTGTTATCACTCACACTCATACTTGAGTTGTTTGTGTTTCTCACTAAATCAAATTCGTCTTGTGCAAGAAACTCTCTCACTGCTTGCTGCTCACCCGCTCTTTATCAGTTGTTTGTTGTTGGACCCGCTCTCACGACTCACTAATCCTCTCTTTGTTTTTTTCTATTATTTCTTTTTGATCAGTTTTTACGTTTCGGTTGCTTAACCCCAATTGCCAATATGACTTGCTGCAAAAAATCATGCAATATTCGGCAAGTAGCTGATTCTGCACAATTGCAATTTGTTAGTTGCTGGCAAAATGTGCTGGTCTCACCGGACGGGACTATGACAAAATCATGTCCACTGCCAAAATTGGTTGTGGTGGTTTACGCTGGTCGTGTCCAATTTGCTTGGAAAAACAATTAAATTTTTCCAAGATGTTTAATTCAGTGCGAGTTCAATTTTTAAAACTGAGTAGTATATCTAAACAGTTATCTAGTGACCTAGAAGCTGGTGAAAATTTACTAAATCAGTACAATTTTGATACTTCGGATTCTGAAGTTATGACTCCTTCTCAGTTGGTACCCCATTCCGTACCAATACTGTCTCCTAATTTATTAGTGCCTTCCTCACCTTGCCCTGACTCGTTATTAGTTCTAATTAGCTAATGACTTGTCGGACACACCTGTTGCTAGTGTTATAATAGACACTCAAGAGCCTTTACAGGTTCCAATCAAAAAACTAAAAGCCTCCCCGAATATTGCTCAAGCAACGAAAAATATTCCGACCTCTTCATCCACTCTTTCTATACCTACTTTATCTGTCGTTTCTCCTCGAAAGCAAGTTTTCCTATCTAGGCTTTCTTCTGACACGACATGTGAAGCTATATCTGCTTTTATTTCTAGTAAATCTGCAGCCAATGTTTTTATTTCGAAGTTTAATTTCGCGACTCCTCGTGAAATTGCTTCATTTAAAATCAATGTGCCCGCTGAATTTTTCACAACTATATGTGACTCCAAATTTTGGCCACCTAATGTAGTTGTGCATGAATTCAAACACAAGAATCGGAATAGGTTGTCTCCAATATCGTTAAATCCTACTTCGGTTCAATCTTCATCTAATATTGGATCAAAAAACTAAATTTTGCTCAATCTTCTCCGCAACTGTCTTTGATATATCAAAACGTTCGCGGGCTAAATTCTAAGCTCAGAAGAGTATTTTTGAGTAGTTTTTGTATAAATTCTGTAATTATTGCTCTCACTGAAACGTGGCTAAGTCCGAATGTTTATAATAGTGAGATTCTCTCTAATGATTTCACCATTTATAGACACGATCGACTGCTACGTAGAGGTGGTGGTCTCTTGATTGGTGTTAAAACCAATATCCTCTCAGAATCTTTTATTTTTTCGTTATCTCATGATGCTGAGATTATTGGAGTTAAAATAACTCATCCATCGTGTTCCCTATTTATTACTTGTTCATATATCCCTCCCTCTTCTGATGTTTAAGTTTATGCTCAACATATAACTTGCATTAAAGAAATTTATGAATATGCTAATGATAACGATATGTTTCTTGTGTTGGGTGACTTCAATATACCTAACACTTCTTGGTCCTCCAGTCCCAACTCTAGTTTTCTTATTACATTAGATCATTACCTTTTCAATGAATTATTCTCGCTTTCTATGTTTCAGATGAACTCTATTTCTAATCATCTGAATCGTTCACTTGATCTAGTTTTTATTAATGATGACTCAAGCATTACTGTCTCTAGATCATCACCTTTTTGTATACCTGAGGATATACATCATCCCACTTTGGAGGTACAATTATCCATAAGTACTCCTCCAGTTTTCACACCTAAAATTTTAAAACAACGTCGTTGTTATAATAAGTGCAATTTTGTTTTGCTTAATCAACTTATTAATGCAACAGATTGGTCTCCCTTATATAAGTCAGTTGACATTAATTTGGCAACAACTTTCTTCTATAACACTTTAAATTCTCTTTTAGATGAGTGTGTTCCTATGTGTCTCCCTATGTCCGTTTCTAATAAAGCCCCCTGGTTTACTCAGACTCTTTCTAATTTAAAAAATATTAAGTCTAAATATTTTAAAAAATTTAAAAAGTCTGGTTCGAATGTAGACTGGTCTAAATATTCCATAGCCAAGTCGAATTTTAATATTTTAAATTCTCGGTGTTATGAGAATTACCTTTTTCGTTGCAAAAGGCAGTTTATTCGTGATCCTAAGAAATTCTATTCATTCGTAAACATGAAGCGTAAGTCTTCTAGTTTACCTTCCTCATTTTTCTTTGGATTGGACAAAACTTGTAATGATCATGATTCCTCTAATCTATTTGCAGATTTTTTCCAATCCACTTACTCCTCGTTAGATCCCTATACCAATTCATACCCTTACTTAATTTCTACAACTAATATTATTAATGCTTCTAAAGTTTCCCCAGCTTCTCTGATTTCAGCCATTCGGTCATTGAAATCATCTTTTTCTCCTGGAGCTGATAATATTCCCAGTTGTGTAATTAAAGAATGTAGTGGTTCCCTTCAGACACCATTACTAAAACTATTTAATTTATCGCTGGAAACCTCTGTTTTTCCGTCTATTTGGAAAGTGTCTTTCATCATCCCTCTATATAAAAAAGGTGGGAGGTCTGACATTTCTAATTATAGAGGTATTGCAAAACTATCTGCTATTCCAAAATTATTTGAAAAAATAATAACATCTACCTTACAACATTTTTGCAAATCGATTATTTCACCATCGCAGCATGGTTTTGTTCGAAATCGATCTACTTCCACTAATCTATTAGAATTTACTTCCCTAGTCAATGACAGTTTTTTAAATAAAATACAAACTGATGTTATATATACTGATTTCAGTAAAGCATTTGACTCAGTACACCACGATATACTACTTCAAAAGATTGATCACTTAGGATTTTCCCCTAAGCTTCTTTCTTGGATTTCATCCTATTTAAAAGGTAGAACCCAAAGAGTTGTGTTGAGAACAGCTTTTTCGAAACTTGTTTTCGTTTCGTCGGGTGTACCTCAGGGTAGTCATTTGGGTCCGCTACTTTTTTCCCTATTTATAAATGATCTTCCAAATCGCATATCGAATTCAAAGATATTTATGTATGCAGATGACGTAAAACTTTGTCTTTCGTATGCTAATTCACTTGATCATCTACGCCTTCAAGATGATCTTAATTCCTTCCAACTTTGGTGTGTAGCTAATCGGTTGCATTTAAATTGTTCTAAATGTATGACAATGACTTTCTGTCGTACTATTCCATATATTGCTAATTATTCAATTAATAATTATCCCTTGCAACGTATTTTTTCAGTCAAAGATCTTGGTGTACTTTTTGACTCGAAACTTAACTTCAATTCTCATATCTCAACTATTATAAATGAAGCCAAAAGTGTTCTTGGCTTTATTAAACGTTGGGCAAAAGAATTCAAGGATCCATTCATTACCAAACTTCTTTATGTTTCGCTGGTACGACCTATTTTAGAATACTGTTCAATTATATGGTCTCCTCAGCATAAATTGTATCAGGATCGAATTGAATCGGTCCAGAAACAGTTTTTACTTTTTGCCTTACGAGATCTAAACTGGGAACCCAATCTTCGTTTACCGTCTTATGTTAGTAGGCTTCTTCTTATTGATCTCCCATCATTAATCAATCGTAGAACTATCCTGGGGATTGTTTTTCTACATTATTTGATTATTGGTAATATTGACTCGTCTCGCCTGTTATTGCAACTAAATTTTTCTGTTCCTTCCAGAACAACCAGACACTTTCGTCCGTTGTGTTTACCATTGTGCACTTCGGATTATTCCTTGCATAGCGCGTTTCACGTTTTATGTGTTAATTATAATAAATTTTATCACGTATTTTCCTCTGAACTCTCTCTACCTTTAATTAAATCCTTGCTTTCAGATCATCTTAGGGAAATCACACACAGTGCCCAGGAGTGAGCAGGTGCACAAATTTGACGACTGGCAAAATCTTCAACATTGTGGAGTGATTTCCCAATCCTTTTTTTTCTATAATCTATTATAAATATTTTTAAGTTTCTATTAACACTCTCTATCTTTTGTAGTTCATTAATATCACTGACCATACATGGCTATGAATCGGGGCATAGCTGGCCGGACTGGCAAATAAAATACCCCCAACGGGTTGGTGGTATTATTGTAATATTTTTTGTGTTCTTTTAGGCTATATAACTTATTTTGTTTAGTTTATCTTTAAGTTGACACTCGATTTGTCAATTTTCCTTTTTTTAAATAAATAAATAAATAATAAATAAATATTTTTAAGTTTCTATTAACACTCTCTATCTTTTGTAGTTCATTAATATCACTGACCATACATGGCTATGAATCGGGGCATAGCGGGACTGGCAAATAAAATACCCCCAACGGGTTGGTGGTATTATTGTAATATTTTTTGTGTTCTTTTAGGCTATATAACTTATTTGTTTAGTTTATCTTTAAGTTTGACACTCGACGTGTCAATTTTCTTTTTTTTAAATAAATAAATAAATAAATAAAAAAGTGCACTGCAAATACATGCACTTATACATACAATACGTGCCCGTCTATATTGTTCCTCCGTCCTTCGGGAAACACGAAACCTTCGTGTTAACTTTGGCCCCGGTTTTCCGATTTGGCGCTCCCTTTTTGTCCTGCTTGCCCCTCCTTAGCAAACAGTTCGCCGCGCTCATCCAGCTTCAAGCAGTGCTGCGCACAGGGCCGCTGTCAACACTCTGTTGTTAACAGCGAGCCGCTGCTACGTAACTCTGCCTACAGCTGATCGCTCCAGCCTATAGTAACACTGTGCGCTGCAGGTAGGTGGCTGAAACGTATTAGTAAATTTCATCAACAGTTTACCAATTATTCTTCCAATTCCAGAAAGCGCGATCCTCTTCATGTAGTCCTTCTCATGCACCGGGTTGAGTTTTCCCGTTTTCCCGTTTCATACTGCTTTGCCAGCCTCAGTGGCTGCACTCTGGCTGTGTGGCTACTGCTGTCCCGAATTCGCTGCTGTTCCACTACTTGGTTGCTGCTGCTGCTTCTCTGGCCGCCGATGCTCCTCTGGCCGCTGCTGGTGACTGCAACTGGGCTTTGTTGGCGAATTCTCCTACTATAGACGACATTCGAGGCTGGTTCCTGCGCGCCGACACTTTGACGCCGGTTGGAAAATGCGACTCACTCCTCATTCGCGCACAGCTACAGCGGAGTCGCTGGATCGGCCGGGCAAACCCTTTCGACACCTAAGCCCGGACGGCCGATAAATCCAGCTACGAAGCAGAAGTCTATAGAGTTGAATATCCAAAAAGCCCCGCCCGTATGTATGCATGCCACTTTTATACCCTCTGCTGCAGCGCTGCCGCCAGCGGAGTGTCGGAAATTAACGGATCCTCCACCAGCTAGTTCCCTCACTCTCTACAGGTCACGCTCTTCCAACACTCTGCCCTTGTTGCTGAATGTGGGGCATTGTTGTTGCATCTCTAATGCATTTCTCTCTTTCCTTTCGCATATATGTGTGAGGGCCCTATTTTGTTGTTGCCCATTTTGCATGCTGCCCTTGATTTGTTGTTTGCCGTTTCGCATGTCGCTAGCATCGACACCTTCGTGTCATCTCGTGCGCTAGCGATCGTGAGTAGCCGACAAAGTTCAGTAGCCTTTTGCAGCGGCTCTTGAACTTTGGGCGCTCTGCGTTGTTGTTGCATACCACGAGCTCATTGTGTTTTTTGTCCCGTTTTGTGCATGCGCTGACCACTATACGCATTTCATGCTGTCGATGTTTTCGTTTGCGTGTGTGTGTGTGTTCTTCTTCGCTCACGCTGTTCTGTTTCGGTTCGGGTGCGTGATGTTGTTGTTGTTCTTCCCGTTTAGGTGAGTGCGCGCAACTCAAACGGTTTCGGCAGTGCCTGTTGTTGTTGTGCTCTCTCCCGTTTCGTAGTTGAGCGCGAGACTTAAGACACTTTGTTATTGCGCATGGTCCCCAGTTTCGTGTGTGTGCGCGCGCAAATTCCACCAGCTTTGTTGTTGCGCTCGCAAAATTTTGGCAGTTTTGTTGTCAATTTGCTTTAGAAATTTCTGTTCTTTTTAACTTCTCGAAATTTCTGCGCTTTGCGCGGTTGATGTTAGCATTTAGCTTGTGTTTTTAAAAAAACTTTCCCTCTACATAAATATATAGGTTGTTATGTCAATACACATAGCTGGCAGTAAACTCACCCGCTTCTGCTCGATATGGTTCGATATGGTCCGCCACATGAGCCGTCCTGCTCCGTTTATCTGGCTTTGAATTGATCCGGCAGATAACTGGGGTGATCAAACTGACCACCGTATATGGTCCTTCATATCGTGGGGCCAGTTTCGCTGCGAATCCATCCGTGGCATTGGACAAGGGGCGTTCCTTAGCCCACACCTTGTCCCCTACGGCCGGCTTCCACTGCCGTCGTTGTAGATTGTATTGCCGCGTCTGATATGCCCGCACGTCGCGATAAGTACCCGGCCAGTTTTACCTCACCCGTGCAATTGTTTTTCGGCTCCCAAGGTGGTCAGCGGTGGCTGCGTCGTGGTTCTCCTTCAGAACTTATTTGCGCCGCTCCGTCGGCACACACAGTTTCCACTCAGCCGCGTCCGGGCCCGGGATGTATCGGTAAACCTTTCCGGCCTCTTCTCTGTAGCCCGGAACTTTTTTGGGCTTCTACGCAGGTCCTGGCACAACTTGGAAATCCAGCGACATCCTGTCCCAGCTGGTTTGATTTTACTCGTCACCAAGCGGCATACCTCTTCGCCCAGCGGCTGCCGTGATAGCGCATTGGCCACAACATTCTGCTTGTCCTTCGTATGCTGGAACTTCACCCGTTCCTGCCTCCGAAACGCCTCAACCTTCACATCCTCATGGAGTGGCTGCTGACGCTGCGAGCTCGTCTCCATCGGTGCCTGTGAACTCATTTTCATCCTGCCTACTGACAGCCTCTCCTCCAGTTGTCCGCTTGGCTGCGGATTTCTCGGATTGATCCTCAGCTTCAAGCCACCGCACTCGCGATGTCCATGCTGGCCAAGAAATCCCAGCCCAGCACAAGGTCGTCAATCATACCTGGCAGCACCAACAACGAAAAGCGGATCTGCTGACTTTCCAGCGTGATCCTTGTCTCCAGTTGCGAGTTCACTTGACTGCAACTGCCGTCTGCCAGACTTACGCGTTTTCGTGTGGCGCGACTCACGCCCACTGCTCGCTTACGAAGCTGCTTGTGGCTCCAGTATCGATCGTGGCCTGCGTGCCTTCATCCAGAAGACTGCCCACTAGTGTCTGGCGGCTCCGTGACACTGCTCCCGCTCGCCCATGGATGGCGGGTGCTTCTGGCCGTTTCCCGACTGCCAACAAGTCGCTGTTCGCACGCCGATGCGCCCGCATTGCCAGCAAAACTCCAGGCGTTCGTTGCGGCACTCAATGGCATAGTGACCCTCTTGGCCACATATCCGGCATGCCCTGGACATGTGTCCTTGGCCCTTCTGTGCATGTCCTTGGCGCGGGTCGAGGCCTCATCCTCCTAACGATCTGCCTCATAGCGTAGTGGCCTCATCAAGGTTTGTATGTCCACCATGTAAACCTTGAAGGACTCGCCCATCATCTGCATCCGTCGCGCAACCTCGTCCTTTAACTCCTTCATGTAGTCCCTGGGCAGAAAGAATTCCTGGAAGCTTCTGACTTACGTTTCCCACGCTGTCCAGTGCCTGTTGTCGGCCACGTACCATTTTAAGGCCATGCCTTTGAGCAGCTCTGGCATCGCCCTCGGGATCAGGTCCAGATCCAGACCATATGTTTCGGCCGACCACTCCACTTGCTCCAGAAACTCCAGCGGCTTCGTTATGCCATCGAAGCGGAAACCCCATTCTCGCACCTTCTTGGCGACCTTTGGGTACTCCAGCGCTGTGCAGCTCGGCCCTCGTGGCCGTATTTCTGGTTGCGGGGTGGATGTGGCTCTCCACGATCCTCGTTGCGTCTCTTGCAGGTGGGTGGCGGCGGCACTGGTGGATGGCAGAGACAATCGTGACATGTTCACGATCTCATCTGCCTCACCCAGCTCGTCTTCCTCGACGGCGGTCAGCGCTTCATCTCTCAGCGGCGAACGGCGTGCATGCAGGTTCGCAATCTCTGCGAAACTCAGCCGACTGTGTGTTCGTGCCAACAAATTTGTATGTAGCACCTTGCGATAAATTATAAGTCAGTGCTTTAAGGTTTGAGATTCGTTTATATTCTTTCACTTATTTGAGGGTAATACACTTTATCTGTTTTGCAAATCTAACGCTTATCAAATTTTGAGTGGTACTGAACTCTAGGGTCTCCAAGGATCCGCTTGAGCACTCCAGGTGACGCCCGGGTCTGCACTGTATACTCCGGCGGCTCGCTCGGATACTACACACCTGAGATCTTATACACACACACGGATACACACCTGAGATCTTATCAAGCTACAGTTTCCACTCTTTCGCACAGCTACGCAAACGTTACCCCTACTCCTGCTCCAGGATTCGTCCTTCCGATATCACTGGTCCTTTGACTGATCACTGCCACTCGCGTTTTGTTCCTTCGGCACTTAATACTTTCACTTTACTTTCCACTTTGTTTCTTTCACTCTCGTTTTTGACTATCCCGGGGCCGAGTTGCGAGCGCCTTTTTATAGCAGCGGCGCAGGCCCTACTTCGCGTAATAACGGCGCCGGCTCGGCTCTGGAGCGGGGCCAGTCTGCCGCTCGTGTCCACTGTAACGGCAGCATCACGTGATTTGGCGCGACGCCAAATCGCCCAAATCTGCATGGCAGCCTTTCATTGGCCAAAGCACCGTTATTGGCATACGAGTGAAAGCATACACAACTTTCTCGGCGCCACAGATGGTACATCAGCCAACAGTCGCCGATGATCGACGTGTGAGCGACGCGAGCTAATTGCTGAATACATAAGAGCGACAGAGACAGACTAAGTCTGTCTCTGCGCCTTTTCCAGTAGCGAGGGTCGCTACTGTCGTACTCGCGTCGCTGCGTGGAACAATACATGCAGGCACGCATATATGCACAAGTGCACAGCAAATACATGCACTCATACATATGCTACGTGCCCGTCTATATTGTTCCTCAGCAGAAGGGGCGATTGTTGAGGAGATAGTTAATCTAGCCGAAATTTCGAGCAAATGGCTTATTGCTGAGCAACGAAATGACTCTGAGATAGCTGAAATTGTAGGTAAACTGAAATATTTTTCTCTTGAGGAAGATCAACATATAGACTTATGAATTGAGAGCAGAAATTCTTTACAAAAATATACAGGTGGTTAATCATAAACCAAGTTCACGAATCGATAATACATTTAGGTTGGGAGAAGACACTGGTTTGGCAAAATTTCAAAATATGTTAAAATATTTCTTGATGACTGCATCACTTGTAAAATGTCAAAATAAACCTCTGGGAACATAAAACAAATAAGTTTTTTAGCCTAAAAGAACACAAACAAGTAAGAACGTTGCAGTCGGGCGCTACCGACTGCGGGATACTCATTCACACCCGCACAGATCACGCCCATTGCCACGCCCACAATTGGTTTGTACATATAACATTTATTGGAAACTAATAGAGGAGATCAGCAGTAATATCGCCATAAAATTTTGATTTTCTCACTGAGAATCGGAAAAACGTATAGTTTTTCCCGATTTGCCACTCCCCCAGTGGGCGTAGACATATAATTTTTAGCCAGTTCTTAGAAGTAGTGGAGGGTAACGTAAGTGTGAAATTTGGATGCTTACACTCAAAAAATGCGAAAATTACAGGGTATTATTTAGCCGGGCATGCCCCATAAGGGGCGTAAAAATTATTTTTGGGTTATAGATAGAGGAGCTCACCAATAACTCAACCATTCAATTTTGAAGCTTCTAGCTCTAAAACTGTAGGAGCTATAAACTTTTGCGGTTTGCCACGCCCCCTATGGGCGTAGATATATCCGCCATATCCTTTTCAACTTGGATTGTCAACCCGAGTATATATACCAATTTTCAAGTCTCTAGCATCAATAGTGCTCAAAATATTACAGAATTTGAAAAGTCACTATATAGTCAGATCCGATTTGCCACGCCCCTAGTAGGCGTGTATATATAGTTTTTAGGTCGATCTTCATAGGATCGTAGCAGTAACCTTCGTGCCAAACTTGGGCATTCTAGCTTTAAAACTGTAGAAGATACAGTTTTACCCGATTTGCCACGCCCCCAATGGGCGTAGATATATCCGCCATAGCTTATTCATCTTGGGTTGTCAACACGAGTCTACATTCCAAATTGCAACTCTCTAGCACTTCTAGAAGTAGTGTTTCTGAGATATCGGAAAATGCATTTTCCGATTTGCCACGCCCCTAGTGGGCGTATCGGGAAAATCTTGACACTTTATAATTCGAGGGTATACACGAGTATATATTCCAAATTTCAACTCTCTAGCTTCAAAACTGTGCAAATGGTTTGCTTTCATACGGACAGACGGACAGACGGACGGACAGCGTGACGGACATTGCACAAAACCAATATACTCATTTCACTTTGTGAATGAGTATAATGAGGAAGGTAAACTAGAAGATTTACGTTTCATGTTTACGAATGAATAGAATTGCTTAGGATCACGAACAAACTGCCTTTTGCAACGAAAAAGGTAATTCTCATAACACCGAGAATTTAAAATATTAAAATTCGACTTGGCTATGGAATATTTAGACCAGTCTACATTCGAACCAGACTTTTTAAATTTTTTAAAGTATTTAGACTTAATATTTTTTAAATTAGAAAGAGTCTGAGTAAACCAGGGGGCTTTATTAGAAACGGGCATAGGGAGGCACATAGGAACACACTCATCTAGAATAGAGTTTAAAGTGTTATAGAAAAAAGTTGTTGCCAAATTAATGTCAACTGACTTATATAAAGGAGACCAATCTGTTGCATTAATAAGTTGATTACGCAAAACAGAATTGCACTTATTATAACAACGAAGTTGTATTAAAATTGTAGGTGTGAAAACTGGAGGAGTACTTATGGATAATTGTACCTCCAAAGTGGGATGATGTATATCCTCAGGTATACAAAAAGGTGATGATCTAGAGACATTAATGCTAGAGTCATCATTAATAAAAACTGGATCAAGTGAACGATTCAGATAATTTGAAATAGAGTTCATCTGGAACATAGAAAGCGAGAATAATTCATTGAAAAGGTAATGGTCTAATGTAGGAATAAGAAAACTAGAGTTGGGACTGGAGGACCAAGAAGTGTTAGGTATATTAAAGTCACCCAACACAAGAAACATATCGTTATCATTAACATGTCCATAAATTTCTTTAATGCAAGTTATATGTTGAGCATAAACTTGAACATCAGAAGAGGGAGGGATATATGAACAAGTAATAAATAGGGAACACGATGGAAGAGTTATTATTTAACTCCAATAATCTCAGCATCATGAGGTTTTTAGAAAAAAAAGGAGATGAACAAGAGCAACATTAAAGAGATCAAGTGTACAATGGGACAAATTTAAAAAGAATAAGTAAGAAAGCTCTAGTCGGCGTTACCCGACTAGGAGATCCCCTGAACCCTGCGAGGAGCCGATACTCCAAACATTCTATGCTTATTTAACATATACATATATACAAGCAATACATGCGCACACATACACACATACACACATACACATACGCATAAGCACGCGCTCTGCTGACTGCGCAGTTAGCGCAGCGACTGAGCGGGGGCTGCGCTCATAGGCTTTACTATGGGAAATGAATTGTTCAATAAATTCTTTTGAAGATGGACTTTCTAAATCAAACTTTCAGAGCGTGATTATGTCATTTATATGTATATATTTTCCAAAGCACAAGTCTCTAGTACTTGAAATACGGCTTTTACAAATTTGGGGGGAAGGGAAGGAAAGGGGGCGTGGCATCCAAAATATAACAAAAATCAAAATTGTATAAACTCCACATTATACTAAATACAAAATTTGGAGACTCTAGCTCTAAAGATGTGGAAGATATAAATTTATAACAGCATTTCGATAACGTTTTAAATCGATAACTTTAAAACGATCAAATTTATCGATTTTTTGAAACAAACTCGATCTGCGCGTGCTATACACGGATCTACATAAAAAATTTCAAGTCTCTAGCTCTTATAGATTCTGAGATCGACGCGTTCATACATACGGACAGACGGACGGACGGACAGACGGACAGACGGACAGACGGACATGGCTATATCGACTCAGTTCGTCGAGCTGATCAAGAATATATATAATTTATGGGGTATGCCACGCCTCCTTCTGCCTGTTACATACACTTTAACAAAACCATTATACCCTGTTTTCCCATTTTCAATGGGTTCAGGGTATAAAAAAAAAAACAGGAAACAGTAACGATTAAGAATTGAGCACAAATCCGGGAAAAACAGAAGCAGCAGAACGAGGCACAGCCAGAGGCACAACGAGGACGCGAAAAGGCAAGATGCCAGGGCCTTTTTTGGGAAGCACGGCGCTGTGTGGCGGCGGCCGAGCTTACCAGAACTCCGAATCGGAGCTCAAGTGCACCAGCCTATCCTACCGTCGTGGAAACTGAGTGTTCCGACCGTCAGCGGGACGGCCGAGGGCAGAAAGAGAGGGATGATTCTAGCGTCGACGGCGATGTTTAAGAGACTTGGAGGATCACACAGGAGTGTTGCTATCGAGTGGACACGGGAAACGGACAGGGGCGTCTTCCGCAGGAGCGGAGCGGCGCCAAATAACCAGATGTGAGAGAGAGAGATGCCCGTTAGTGGTAGAAGAGGCGAGCATCGTCGCGAGGCTGGAGATTGTGGGTCGACGTATTGATGCGTATTGATTCAGGGAGAGCCTCAGGAAGTGCAGTCACGGATTAGGTTGGCTGACGGATCGTCGCTGGAGGTGAAGAGGATGATGAGAGTGGACATGAGTCTTGCAGGGAAGGTCACGTCATCTTAGGGATGGACTTTCTGTGCGCCTTAGGCACGACGGTACGCTGGGGCCGCGCAGAACTGTTAATGAGGACGAAGCAGATACCGGCCGAAAAGGAGGTGCCACCCCTGCGAGAGAGGCGTCGAAAGAGGGCATAGCGTCTGGAGGACAAGAGATGCTCGCTCGACGTCCAACTCTTGCAGAGAAGAGAGTGCCGGATGGAAAGCCAGCGACGAAATAAAGGCGCCGGCAGAGGAGAAGTCGCCATCCGAGATGCGGGTTGAGTCGATAGAGGGTACACCGTCTGGGGAACGGGAGGCGCGTGCTCGACGACGAGCTCGATCAAGGAAAGATCTGAAGGAGGAGTCGCCGCATGAGGACGCGGGAGCGAAGAAGTTGGAGTCAATGGACGACGAGGGAAGGATTCCGGAGACCAGCGAGCGTCCGCCGGATATAAAGGCGATTGAGCTAGAAAAGGAAGAGGGTGCTGGGTCTCCCACAGAGGATCCGGAATGGCCAGAGGACTAGGAGGACAAACTCAGGGAGCTCGTGGTGATCTGATCCACAAAGGAGGAACATATGGCTAATTTAAAGGAGGTTCCATCGATTGAGGGCGGAAAACCTCACGGTGAACAGGAAGAAGTGCAGTTTCTGCAGGGGAAGGCTGGCGTATCTGGGACACGTAATTAGCAGAGAAGGAATTTGCACCGATCCGGCAAAGGTAGCGGTGCAGCAGTACCAGTTCGATGTCCATTATCGACGAGAGAAATTGAATGTGGTGGCCGACGCTCTTTCCTGGCAACCTCTAGAGATCTGTCAGCAAGCAGTGGTAGCGGAGCTCCCCTGCATATGCTGGTACTTCCGAGAAGAGACACGACCGGGCTCCCACCAAGGCGGCGACGAGAGCGACGTGGGACCCGAACCTTAGGAGCAGCCGCCTCACATCCTTATTTATAATAAGTTAGTATGTAAGATAGCACATAAGTAATGTGTAAGGTAGTAACAATAATAGCGCAAGGAGCGCAAGATGTATTTAAGAATTGAAATTTAAATGTACCGGCTCGAGTGCGCGCCGACGGTCAGCGATGCGACTCTGCGCAGCGTGGTGAAAGCTCCACAGTGAGGAGCAAGCGCTGTGGTGAGTTGCGTCGCCGCGGCGATCGGACGGCTCGAGCGTGGGAGAATAAACGGAGAGAAGTAATTAGTTTTCGGGCACGCGACGAGATGGGTCGTTTGAGCATGCAAACGAAGAGCATGCGGGAAGAATATAGAATGGGCGCGAAGCACACTATATAGTCAGATCCGATATGCTACGCCCCTAGTGGGCGCGGACATAAAGTTTATTGGTCGATCTTCATAGGATTGTAGCAGTAACCTACGTGCCTACAGTAGAAGGTACAGTTTTACCCGCACCCCCAATAGGCGTAGATATATACTCCATGGCTTTTTGATCTTGGGTTGTCAACACGAGTATACATTCCAAATTGCAACTCTCTAGCACTAGAAGTAGAGTTTCTGAGATATCGGGAAATGCATTTTCCGATTTGCCACGTATTTCAACTCTCTAGCTTCAAAACTGTGCAAATGGT
Source organism: Drosophila nigricruria (assembly GCA_037075265.1). NCBI lineage: Eukaryota > Metazoa > Arthropoda > Insecta > Diptera > Drosophilidae > Drosophila > Drosophila nigricruria. Next base: position 713,769 of record JBAMCI010000058.1, read on the forward strand.
TTGCGTTCATACGGACAGACGGACGGACAGCGTGACGGACATTGCACAAAACCAATATACTCATTTCACTTTGTGAATGGGCATAAAACAAGTAAGAACGTTGCAGTCGGCCACTACCGACTGCGGAGTACTCATTCACACCGGCATAGATTACGCCCATTTCCACGCCCACAATTGGTTTGTACATATTGTGAGGAACAATATAGACGGGCACGTATTATGTGTATAAGTGCATGTATTTTCTGTCCACTTATGCATATATGCGTGCCTGCATGTGTTGTTTAACACAGCGACGCGAGTGCTATAGAAGATAGGAGTATACAGTGCGGATCCTGGCGTCACCTGGAGTGCTCAAGCGGATCCTTGGAGGCCCAAGAGTGCAGTACCATTCGCCAGAGTGCGCTAAAACGTCTACCTGCTATCCTGTGTAAAGGTGTGCTTTACTAAGCGTTAGATTGTAAACACATATAACGTGTAAATAAGCCTCAAATAAGTGAGAAAATATACGAATCGCAAACCATAAAACACTGAATTATAATTTATCGCAAGGTGCTACATACAAATTTGTTGGCACGAACGCACAGTCGGCTGAGTTCGGCCCGGCTTAAACTCGGGATAAACTGAGGCTCGTTACAACTGGCGCCCAGCGTGGGGCCCTGCGATAATTACGAGTCAGTGTACAAAAATGGTGCGAGCTTGGGTGTATAATCTCAAGAAGGATGATGTGCTGCGCTACGGGATCGAGTTTGGCGAGTGGGTCACAATGAATGAGGGCAGGATTCCTTATTTTATCACGATCGCAGAGATTGCGAACCTGCATGGACGCCGTTTTCCGAGCTGGGTGAGCCAGATTAGATCGTCAATGTGGCACGATTGTCTCTGCCGTCCACCAGTGCCGCCGCCGCCCACCTGCAAGAGACGCAACGAGGATTGTGGAGTGCCACATCCACCCCGCAACCAGAAATAAGGCCACGAGGTCCGAGCTGCACAGCGCTGGAGTACCCAAAGGTCGCCAGGCAGCTGCGAGAATGGGGCTTCCGCCTCGATGACACAACGAAGCCGCTGGAGTTTCTGGAGCAAATTTAGTCTGGATCTGGACCTGATTCCGAGGGTGATGCCAGAGCTGCTCAAAGGCAAGGCCTTAAAATAGTATGTGGCAAACAACAGGCACTGGACAGCGCGAGAGACGTTCGTTAGAAGCTTCCAGGAGTTCTCTCTGCCTAGGGACTATATGGAAGAGTTAAAAGACGAGGTTGCGCGACGGAGGCAGATAGTGGGTGAGCTCTTCAAGGTTTACATGGTGGAGATGCAAACCTTGATGCGGCCACTACGTTATGCGGCAGATCGTGAGTTAAAAACTGTTTACAACAATAGTTTGCCCGATCTGCGCGCATATGCTCGTCCATATCAGTTCCGTATCCTGACGGAGCTGATGCTGCTGGCGAACGAATTCGAGGATCTGGAAAGGGATCGGGAAAAGTTGCGGCAGCAACAGCGAGGACGAGGAATACCACCGGAGCATGGCCGTTGAGGAGACGACCTCGACCCGCGCCAAGGACATGCACAGCAGCGCCAAGGACACTTGTCCAGAACCCCTGAGGATCAATCCGAGAAATCCGCAGCCAAGCGGACAGCTGGAGGAGAGGCTGTCAGTGACGGTCGGCAGGGTGAAAATGAGTTCACAGACGCCGATGGAGACGAGGATGTGAAGGCTGAGGCGTTTCGGAGGCAGGAACGGGTGAAATTCCAGCACACGAAGGCCAAGCAGAATGTTGTGGATGATGCGATATCACGGCAGCCGCTGGGCGAAGAGGCATATCGCCTGGTGATGAGTAAAATCAAACCAGTTGGCACAGGATGTCGCTGGATTTCCAAGTTGTGCCAGGACCTGCGCAGAAGCCCAAAGAAGTTTCCGGATTATCGAGAAGAGGCTGGAAGTTTATATAGACATATTTCACAACAAGCAGGCCATGAGGACGTAGGTGCGTGGAAATTATGTGTGCCGACGGAGCAGCGCAAACAAGTTCTGGAAGAGAACCACGAAGCAGCGACCGCGGGTCACCTTGGGAGCCGGAAAACAATTGCTCGGGTGGCCGCGAGATACTACTGGCCGGACATGTATTGCGACGTGCGTACATACGTGCAGCGGTGTGAGCTGTGCCACAGCTACAAATCCAGCCAACTCCAAGCAGCAGGGCAGATGCTGACCAAGATCCCCGAGGAACCATGGGCAACGGTGTGCGCCGATTTTGTAGGTCGGCTGCCCAGGTCCAAGCATGGCAATACGATGTTGTTGGTGTTCATCGATCGCTTCTCAAAATCGACAGCGATGGTGCCATTGAGAAGCACGAACACGGCGGCGCTCCAAAAGGCGTTCCGGGAGAGGATATTGGCACGATTTGGCGTGCCAAAGCTACTCATCACCCGCAATGACACTCAATTCACGAGTCGCGCATTCAAGGTGTTCCTGACAGCGCCATACACGCCCCAGGAAAATCCCACCGAAAGGGCAAATCGCACGCAGTCTGGAGAAAGCTGCTCAGGATCAAGCGCGGCACTACAATCTACGGCAGTGGAAGCTGGCCGTAGGGGACAAGGTGTGGGCAAAAGAACGCCACCTGTCCAATGCCACGGATGGATTCGCAGCGAAACTGGCCCCACGATATGGAGGACCATATACGGTGGTCAGTTTGATCTCCCCGGTTATATGCCGGATCAGTTCAGATGCAGATAAACAAAGCAGGACGGCTCATGTGGCGGACCTCAAGCCATATCGAGCAGAAGCGGGTGAATTGACTGCCAGTTGATAAAAAAAAAACAAATAAGAAAGCTCTAGTCGGTGGTACCCGACTAGGAGATCCCCTGAATCCTGCGATGAACCGATATTCCAAACATTTTATACTTACTTAACATATATATACACAAGCAACACATGAACACACACATACACACACCAATAAGTACGCACGCATAAGCGAGCGCTCTGCTGACTGCGCAGTTTACGCAGCGACTGCGCTCGGGCTGCAGTAAGAGCAGTATTATGGGAAGTTTTAATCAAACTTTCAGAGCGTGATTATGTGAATTATATGAGTGTATTTGCCGAAGAACAATTCTCTAGCAATTGGAATACTGTGTTTACAAATTTGTGGGGAAGGGAAGGAAAGGAGGGATGGTATCCAAAATGTGACAAAAACCAAATTGTATAAACTCCACATTATACTAAATTCAACATTTGGAGCTAGCTAAAGATGTGGGAGATATAAATTTATAACTGCATTTCGATAACGTTTTAAATCGATAACTTTAAAACGATCAAATTTATCGATTTTTTGAAGCAAACTTGATATACAGGAATCTCCAAAAAAATTTCAAGTCTCTAGCTCTTATAGATTCTGAGATCGACGCGTTAATACATACATACAGACGGACGAACAGACGGACAGAAAGACAGACAGACGGACAGGGCTAAATGAACTCAGCTCGTCGCCCTGATCAAGAATGTATATACTTTATGAGCTCTGCTACGCCTCCTTCTGCCTGTTACATACATTTTAACAAAAACATTATACCCTGATTTCCCATTTTCAATGGGTTCAGGGTATAAAAAGGGAGTGAATACACATAGCTATGTGTATACACATAGTTATGTGTACTGACATAACAAGTTTAAAAAAAAAAAAACATAGGCTGTTAACATCGGCCGCACAAAGCGCAGAAATTTCTATTTGAATTTGCGCGCACACAAACACGAAACGGGGAAGCATGCGCAACAACAAAGTATTTTAAATCGTGCGCTCACCTACGAAAAGGCAAAACAATAACAGGCACGGCCGAAATCGTTTAAGTTTCGCGCGCACTCCGCAAGAACAACAACAACATCACGCACCCGAACCGAAAAAGAACGCACACACATACAAATCGAAATCAGCGACAACATGAAATGCGCACAGTGGTCAGCGCATGCACAAAACGGGACGAAAAGGACGATGCTCGTGGTAGGCAACAAGAATGCAGAGCGCCCAAAGTTCAATAGACGCTGCGAAAGGCCACTATACTTTGTCGGCTACGCATGATCGCTAGCGCACGAGATGACACGGAGGTGTCGACATGCAAAACGGACAACAACAAATCTAGGGCAGCATGCAAAATGGGCAACAACAAAATAGGGCCCTCAAACATATATGCAAAAGGAAAGAGAGAGTGTGCGCGAAATGCATTAGAGATGCAACAACAATGCCCCACATTCAGCAATAAGGCCAGAGTGTTGGAAGAGTGTGACCTGTAGAGAGTGAGAGAACTAGCAGGTGGAGCATCCGTTAATTTCCGACACTTCGCTGGCGGCAGCGCTGCAGCAGAGTGTATAAACGGGCATGCATGCATACGAGCAAGGCTTTTGTGGAAATTCAACTCGATTTGGATTTATCGGCCGTCCGGGCTTAGGTGTCGGAAGGGTTTGTCCGGCCGATCCTCGCGGAGTGTTAACAGCTGCCCTGTGCGCAGCACTGCTTGCAGCAGGATGAACTGCTGCTTGGAGAGGCAAGCAGTGCAAACAAAAAGGACGAAGGCTTCGTGTTTCCCGAAGGAAGAGGGGAGTGTGAGGAACAATATAGACGGGCACGTATTAGTGTGCATGTATTTGCTGTGCCTGCATGTATTGTTCCACACAGCGACGCGAGTACGATAGTAGCGACCCTCGCTACTGGAAGGGGCGCAGAGGCCGACTTAGTCTGTATCTGTCGCTCTTATGTAAGCGATTGGATCGCGTCGCTCACACGTCGATCATCGGCGACCGTTGGCCGAAGTACCGTTTGTACACTTTCACTCGTATGCCAATAACGGTGCTTTGGCTAATGAGAGGCTGCCTCGCAGATTTGGGCGATTTGGCGTCGCGCCAAATCACGTGATACTGCCGTTATTGTGGACACGAGCGGCAGACAGGCCCCGCTCCTGAGCTGATCTGGCGCCGTTATAGCGCGAAGCAGGGCCTGCGTCGCTGCTATACTCGGCACCTGGACAGTCAAAAAACGTGAAAGTAAAGAGGAAGTGAAAGTATTGAGTGCCGAAGGAACAAAACGCGAGTGAAGACGGGATCGGCCAAGGAGCAGTGATTTTGGAAAGAAAATCGCTCCCAAGGATTTCAAGTGGAAGGACATCGTGGGAAAATGATATCTACGAGGGATATCCCAGACGCCTATTGAGGACATAGGCTCTACACGGACACAGGAAGGACATCAGCTGCTACCAGCCAGGACATTGGTGCAGCACGTCTGAATCTACAGCATTAGTGGCGGATCCTGGAGCAGGAGTAGAGGTAACGTTTGGGTAGCTGTGCGAAAGAGTGGTGGCTGCAGCTTGAGAAGATCTCAAGGTGTGCTTGTGAGCGTATCCAGCCGTAATAGTCACTGTAGTATCCGAGCGAACCGCCGGAGTATACAGTGTGGATCCTGGCGTCACCTGGAGCGCTCAAGCGGATCCTTGGAGACCCAAGAGTGCAGTACCGTTCGCCAGAGTGCGCTAAAACGTCACCTGCTATCCTGTGTAAAGGTGTGCTTTACTAAGCGTTAGATTGTAAAAAAATATAACGTGTAAATAAGCCGCAAATAAGTGAGAAAATATACGAATCGCAAACCATAAAACACTGAATTTTAATTTATCGCAAGGTATCGGCTGAGTTCCGCCCGGCTTAAACTCGGGATAAACCGATGTTCGTTACAATATATAATTTTTTGGAAATCAATAGAGGAGATCAGCAGTACCATCGTCATAAAATTTTGATTTTCTCACTGAGAATCGGAAATACGTACAGTTTTTCCCGATTTGCCACTCCCCCTGTAGGCGTAGCCATATAATTTTTGGCCAGTTCTTAGAACTAGTAAAGGGTAACGTAAGTGTGAAATTTGGATGCTTACACTCAACAAATGCGAAAATTACAGGGTATTTTTTAGCCGGGCATGCCCCAAAAGGGGCGTTAAAATTATTTTTGGGTCATTGATAGAGGAGCTCACCAGTAACTCAGCCATCCAATTTTGAAGCTTCTAACTCTAAGACTGTAGGAGCTATAAGCTTTTGCGGTTTGCCACGCCCCCTATGGGCGTAGATATATCCGCCATATCTTTTTCATCTTGGGTTGTCAACCCGAGTATATATACTAAGTTTCAAGTCTCTAGCATCAATAGTGCTCAAAATATTACAGAATTTGAAAAATCACTATATAGTCAGATCCAATTTGCCACGCCCCTAGTAGGCGTGGACATATAGTTTTTTGGTCGATCTTTATATACCCTGAACCCATTGAAAATGGGAAAACAGGGTATAATGGTTTTGTTAAAATGTATGTAACAGGCAGAAGGAGGCGTGGCAGACCCCATAAAGTATATATATTCTTGATCAGGGCGACGAACTGAGTTGATTTAGCCCTGTCTGTCTGTCTGTCTGTCTGTCCGTCTGTCCGTCTGTCCGTCTGTCCGTCTGTCCGTATGTATGAACGCGTCGATCTCAGAATCTATAAGAGCTAGAGACTTGAAATTTTTTATGTAGGTTCGTGTATAGCACGCGCAGATCGAGTTTGTTTCAAAAATTCGATAACTTTTATCGTTTTAATGTTATCGATTAAAAACGAAATCGAAAACCAGTTATAAATTTATGGCTTGCACATCTTTAAAGCTAGAGGCTCCTTATTTTGTATTTAGTAGAATATAGAGTTTTTGCAATTTTGATTTTTGTTATATTTTAGATGCCACGCCCCCTTCGCCCTAAATTTGCAAAAAACTTATTTCAAGTGCTAGAGACTTGAGCTTCGGCAAATACACACATATGATTAACATAATCACGCTGTGAAAGTTTAATTAAGACAGTCCATCTACAAAGGAACTTATTCAACAATTAACTTCCCATAATGTAGCTCTTACTGCAGCCCATGCGCAGTCGCTGCGTAAACTGCGCAGTCAGCAGAGCGCTCGCTTATACGTGCGTGCGTATGTGTGTGTATGTATGTGTGTGTGCATGTGTTGCTTGTATATATATATATATATGTTAAATAAGTATAAAATGTTTGGAATATCGGCTCATCGCAGGGTTCAGGGGATCTCCTAGTCGGGTACCACCGACTAGAGCTTTCTTACTTGTTTTGTGGATGGACTTTCTTGATCAAGCTTTCACAGCATGATTATGTCACTCATATGTGTGTAGTTGCCAAAGCACAAGTCTCTAGTATTTGAAATACGAATTTTGCAAATTTGGGGCGAAGGGGGCGTGGCATCTAAAATCCGCATTCATCACACGGATCTACACAGTAAATTTGGAGTCTCTAGCTCTTACGGTATGCTTAACCGAAGAAAAGTTATCGATTTTTATCGATAATAAAGAAACGGGATGAGTTATCGAAAATCTAAAAAAAAACTCGTACTGCGTAGGCTATAGACGAGTATTCTCTGAAAATTTCAGATATCTAGCTTTTGTGGTTTACGTGGTTTACATACGGATGGACGGACAGACGGACAGGGCTATTTCAACTCAGCTCATCGAGCTGATCAAGAATATATATACTTTATGGGGTCTGCCACGCCTCCTTCTGCCTGTTAGATACATTTTCACAAAAATATTATACCCTGTTTTCCCATTTTCAATGGGTTCAGGGTATAAAAAGAGAAGATAAAGAAAAGAAAGGATTGGGAAATCACTCCACAATGCTGAAGATTTTACAGGTCGTCAAATTTGTGCACCAGCTCACTCCTGGGCACTGTGTGTGATTTCCCTAAGATGATCTGATAGCAAGGATTTAATTAAAGGTAGAGAGAGTTCGGGGGAAATCCGAACAATCCGAAGTGCACAATGGTAAATACAACGGACGAAAGTGTCTGGTTGTTCTGGAAGGAACAGAAAAATTAAGTTGCAATAACAGGCATGACGAGTCAATATTACCAATAATCAAATTATGTAGAAAAACAATCACCAGGATAGTTCAACGATTGATTAATGATGCAAGATCTATAAGAAGAAGCCTACTATGAAAAGACGGTAAACGAAGATTGGGGTCCCAGTTTAGATCTCGTAAGGCAAAAAGTAAAAACTGTTTCTGGACCGATTCAATTCGATCCTGATACAATTTATGCTGAGGAGACCATATAATTGAACAGTATTCTAAAATAGGTCGTACCAGCGAAACATAAAGCAGTATGGTAATGAATGGATCCTTGAATTCTTTTGCCCAACGTTTAATAAAGCCAAGAACACTTTTGGCTTCATTTATGATAGTTGAGATATGAGAATTGAAATTAAGTTTCGACTCAAAAAGTACACCAAGATCTTTGACTGAAAAAATACGTTGCAAGGGATAATTATTAATTGAATAACTAGTACTATATGGAATAGTACGACAGAAGGTCATTGTCATACATTTGTGCATGCCCCAAAAGAGGCGTAATAAATATTTTTAGGCCATCACTAACTCAACCATCCAATTTTAAAGCTTCTAGCTCTAAAACTGTAGGAGCTTAAAACTTGTGCGGCTTGCCACGCCCCCTTAGGGCGTAGATTTATCTGCCATAATTTTTATACGCAAACCATTTGCACAGTTTTGAAGCTAGAGAGTTGAAATTTGGAATATATACTCGTGTATACCCTCGAATTATAAAGTGTCAAGATTTTCCCGATACGCCCACTAGGGGCGTGGCAAATCGGAAAATGCATTTTCCGATATCTCAGAAGCACTACTTCTAGAAGTGCTAGAAAGTTTGGAATGTAGACTCGTGTTGATAACTCAAGATGAAAAAGCTATGGCGGATATATCTACGCCCAAAGGGGGCGTGGCAAATCGCAAAAGCTTATAGATCCTACAGTTTTAGAGCTAGAAGCTTCAAAATTGGATGGTTGAGTTACTGGTGAGCTCCTCTATCGATGACCCAAAAATAATTTTTACGCCCCTTATGGGGCATGTCCGACTAAAAAATACCCTGTAATTTTCACATTTTTTGAGTGTAAGCATCCAAATTTCACACTTACGTTACCCTTCACTACTTCTAAGAACTGGCCAAAAATTATACGTCTACGCCCACTGGGGGCGTGGCAAATCGGGATAAACTGTACATTTTTCCGACTGTCAGTGAGAAAATCAAAATTTTATGATAATATTACTGCTGATCTCCTCTATTGATTTTCAAAAAATTATATATGTACAAACCAATTGTGGGCGTGGCAATGGGCGTGATCTGTGGGGGTGTGAATGAGTATCCCGCAGTCGGTAGCGCCCGACTGCAACGTTCTTACTTGTTTCAACTTGGGTTGTCAGCCCGAGTATATATTCCAAATTTCAAGTCTCTAGCATCAATAGTGCTCAAAATATTACAGAATTTAAAAAATCACTATATAGTCATATCCGATTTGCCACGCCCCTTGTAGGCGTGGACATATAGTTTTTTGGTCGATCTTTATAAGATCATAGCAGTAACCTACGTGCCAAATTTGAACATTCTAGCATTAAAACTGTAGAATATACAGTTTTACCCGATTTGCCACGCCCCCAATGGGCGTAGATATATCCGCCATAGCTTTTTCATCTTGAGTTATCAACACGAGTCTACATTCCAAACTTTCTAGCACTTCTAGAAGTAGTGCTTCTGAGATATCGGAAAATGCATTTTCCGATTTGCCACGCCCCTAGTGGGCGTATCGGGAAAATCTTGACACTTTATAATTCGAGGGTATACACGAGTATATATTCCAAATTTCAACTCTCTAGCTTCAAAACTGTGCAAATGGTTTGCGTTCATACGGACAGACGGACGGACAGCGTGACGGACATTGCACACAACCAATATACTCATTTCACTTCGTGAATGAAAGCCTTGGGTGATCTCGAGTACTCTTATGTAATTGTGTACATGGATGATATCATGGTGGTTTCCCCAAAAATTGATTTGGGCTTTGAATGACAAGAAAATTGTTTTAGATTTGCTTACAAAAGCTGATTTTTTTTTTAGTCATCACCAAATGTAGTTTCTTAAAAGAAGCAGGATACGAGATGAGCGCTGGTGAAGTTCGTCCGATCTCGAGCAAAATTTGCGCTGAGCGCTTTGCCTCGAACTGTTACTGGAGTGAGACAGTTTATTGGTATTGTCTCATACTTTCGCAAGTTTGTACCTCAATTTTCTCAACTAATGAACCCATTATATTCTCTAACTAGTGGAAATGGCAATGTTGATAGGAATTCTGAATGAGAAGAAGTTTGAAAAAGGATTGGGAATATCCTCACAGGTGAATCAGTTTTTGTGATATTCGATCCCCAATATCCGATAGAGTTTCATACTGATGCAAGCTCCTTGGGATACGGCGCTATGCTTATGCACCGGATCAACAACAGACTTCCTCTGTTGAGTCATGATAGTTGTTGCATCTGTGAAGCATTTTTGGCATTATTTGCTTGGACGCGAGTTTGTGGTCCCAGAGTTCACCGCTAGTGGTTTTACTTACAGTCTTTTAATTTTGACGTTCAGTATAGAGATGGAAAACGCATGGCTCATATTGATTTTTTATCCAGGAATCCAATTTCCTCCGAATCTCAATTGTTTTGTAACCTTATAATCCTCTGTTTCGGTGTTTGGAGGACCAAGCCGAATAATAGCTGATCAAGGAAGGTGTTTTACGGGAGCAAGTTTTATCCAATTCTGTTCCGATCAAAAAATTAACTTGCATTTGATTGCCACTGGAGCTAGTCGAGCAAATGGTCAAGTGGAACGTACCATGAGTACGTTAAAAAACATAGTCCTGGCAGAGTATGTTGGGAGAGGTGAAGTTAATTGTACAACTAACCATGTGAAGAAGGCAAGTCCTCTCGAAATGCTATTGGGAAAGGTTGCACGCCCATTAGGTCTACTTCCACTTAGTAACAAAGAAAGTGATGTTGATCTCTCAGACGTAAGAGCACCGGCTGCTAAGAATGAAAAGGGCCTTTTGAAATAATAGAAGTTTTAGAAGGTAGCAGGTATAATTTCAGATCCTTAACCAATAAAATAAAATTGTTAGACGGAAAAGTGCTTGTTGAGTTGAATGGGTATGACGATTATAATAATATTGTTGAGAGCGAAAAATTTATTTCTGATGGTGAAGAGTGTGAAAACCAAGATATTGAGAATCTTGAAGCCACGGAAAAGATAAGTGAAGATAATCAATAAGGGTTATTGTTGTTGTTGTGTGAATACCAAGATATTGTGAATCTTGAAGCCATTGAAAAGAAAAGTGAAGATAACAAATAAAGGTTATAGTTGTTGTTGACAAAAGCAAATGGCAGAGGACTCTAGTCACAATGCAAGCACAAGAGCAAAATAACTAATGTTGTTGTGATCATGGCGTGTGCGTTTGATTGTGTTACTTTCATATTGAACAACAAGTAAGGACGTTGCAGTCGGGCGCTACCGAGTACGGAATACTTATTCAAACCCTCTCAGCACACGCCCATTGCCACGCCACCAATTGGTTTGTACATATATTATTTTTTGGAAATCAATAGAGGAGATCAGCAGTAATATCTTCGTAAAGTTTTGATTTTCTGACTTAGAATCGGAAAAACATACAGTTTTTCCCGATTTGCCACGCCCCCAGTGGGCGTAGACATATCAATTTTGGTCAGTTCTTAAAAATAGCGAAGAGTAACGTAAGTGTGAAATTTGGATGCTTAAACTCAATAAATGCGAAAATTACAGGGTATTTTTTAGCATGGCATGCCCTAAAAGGAGCGTTAAAATTATTTTTGGGTCATCGATAGAGGAGCTCACCAGCCAATTTTGAAGCTTCTACTCTGAAGGAGATATAAGTTTTTGCGATTTGCCACGCCCCCTATTGGCGGAGATATATCCATATATTTTTCACCTTGGGTTGTCAACCCGACTATATATACCAAATTTCAAGTCTCTAGAATCAATAGTGCTCAAAATATTATAGAATTTGAATTATCACAATATGGTCAGATCCGATTTGCTACGCCCCTAGTGGTCGTGGACATAAAATTTATTGGTCGATATTTGTAGGATTGTAGCAGTAAGCTACTTGCCTAACTTATGCGTTCTAGCTTGAAAACTGTGAATATGGTACGCCCAATAGCTTTTTGATCTTGGGTTGTCAACACGAGTATACATTCCAAATTGCAACTCTCTAGGAAAATGCATTTTCCGATTGGCCACGCCCCCAATTGGTTTATATGAGTGCGTACTGTATATGAACGTGTCAGATATAGGGTTACCAGATCGGCCTCAGGCCATTCCGGGACGGCCGACGACTACACACCCTACAGTTACACTGAGTGTGTGTTGGTGAGTCTTTGGGTATTTCACAATAATTATGATTTCAGTATCTCGGTAATATTGCTTCAGGTTATTGGTTGATTGAGTTGTCGCTACTAGGAAGTTTTAGTGAGGCGACGCTGTTGCCGAGTGTGGTTCTGTGTCAGGCACAAGAAAGAAGTGTGCGATACAAGTTAGTTCAGTTGAGTTGAGAACTTCTGCGTGACGGAAACTCGCTTTGCTAAGACAATGTCTCAAAACAATATTGGTGCTCCGAAATATATATATAACTTTTGGCAAATCAATAATCAATCCCTATACCATATTATTAATGCTTCTAATGTTTCCCCTGCTTCTCTGGTTTCAGCCATTCGGTAATTGAAATCATCTTTTTCTTTTGTAATTAAAGAATGTAGTGGTTCCCTTCAGACACCATTACTAAAACTATTTAATTTGTCGCTGGAAACCTCTGTTTTTCCGTCTATTTGGAAAGAGTCTTTCATCATCCCTCTTTATAAAAAAGACGGGAGGTCTGAAATTTATAATTATTGAGGTATTGCAAAATTATCTGCTATTCCGAAATTATTTAAAATAAATAATAACATCTACCTTACAACATTTTTGTACATCGATTATATCACCATCGCAGCATTGTTATGTTCCAAATCGATCTACTTCTACCAATCTATTAGAATCTACTTCCCTAGTCAAAGAAAGTTTTTTAAATAAAATGAAAACTGATGTTATATATACTGATTTCAGTAAAGCATTTTACTTCAAAAGCTTAGGATTTTCCACTAAATTTCTTTCTTGGATTTCATCCTATTCAAAGGGTAGAACCCAAAGACTTGTGTTACCTCGCGGTAGTCATTTGGGCCAGTTACTTTTTTCCCTATTTATAAATGACCTTCCAAACCGTATATCGAATTCAAAGATATTTTTGTACGCAGATTATGTAAAACTTTGTCGTTCGTATTCTAATTCACTTGATCATTTGCGCCTACAAGATGATCTTAATTCCTTTCAACTTTGGTGTGTGGCTAATCGGTTGCATTTAAATTGTTCTAAATGTATGACAATACGATAACATTGTAACGAACCTCGGTTTTTTCATCATTTTAATGTTATCAATTAAACTCGAAATCGAAAACCAGTTATAAAATTATGTCTTGCACATCTTTCAAGCTAGAGACTTCATTTTTTGTATATAGTTACATGTGGAGTTTTTACAATTTGTTTTTTGTTATATTTTGTATGCCACGCCCCTTTCGCCCCAAATTTTCAAAAAACGTATTTCAAGTACTAGAGACTGCTACTTCGGCAAATAGACACATATGATTGACACAAACACGCTCTGAAAGTTTGATTAAAAAAGTCCATCTACAAAGAAACTTATTCAACAATTAAGTTTTCATAATATAGCCTTACTGCAGCCCAAGCGCAGACGCTGCGTAAACTGCGCAGTCAGCAGAGCGCTCGCTTATTCGTATGTGTGTGTGTGTGTGTATGTGTTGCTCGTAATATATTCATATTAAGAGAAGTGTAGAACGTTTGGAATATCGGCTCTTCGAAGGGTTCAGGGGATCTCCTTGTCGGGTACTCCCGACTAAAGCTTTCTTACTTGTTATAATTCATAACAATTCTTCAAAATAGTATCAAGTGTCTTTACACATTACTTTAACATAATTACTAATCTTTTCATTGTTTTTTATACTCATTCACAAAGTGAAATGAGTATATTGCTTTTGTGCAATGTCCGTCACGTCCGTCCGTCTATCCGTCTGTAAACTCGTGTTGCCAATTCAAGATGAATAAGCTATGGCGGATATATCTATGCCCATTGGGGGCGTGGCAAATCGGGTAAAACTGTATCTTCTACAGTTTTAAAGCTAGAACGCCCAAATTTGGCAGGTTACTGCTACGATCCTATGAAGATCGATCAAAAATCTATATATAAACGCCTACTAGGGGCGTGGCAAATCGGATCTGACTATATACTGATTTTTCAAATTCTGTAATATTTTGAGCACTATTGATGCTAGAGACTTGAAACTTAGTATATATACTCGGGTTGACAACCCAAGATGAAAAAGATATGGCGGATATATCTACGCCCATAGGGGGCGTGGCAAACCGCAAAAGCTTATAGCTCCTACAGTCTTAGAGTTAGAAGCTTCAAAATTGGATGGCTGAGTTACTGGTGAGCTCCTCTATCAATGACCCAAAAATAATTTTAACGCCCCTTTTGGGGCATGCCCGGCTAAAAAATACCCTGTAATTTTCGCATTTGTTGAGTGTAAGCATCGAAATTTCACACTTACGTTACCCTTTACTAGTTCTAAGAACTGGCCAAAAATTATATGGCTACGCCTACAGGGGGAGTGGCAAATCGGGAAAAACTGTACGTATTTCCGATTCTCAGTGAGAAAATCAAAATTTTATGACGATGGTACTGCTGATCTCCTCTATTGATTTCCAAAAAATTATATATTGTAACGAACATCGGTTTATCCCGAGTTTAAGCCGGGCGGAACTCAGCCGATACCTTGCGATAAATTAAAATTCAGTGTTTTATGGTTTGCGATTCGTATATTTTCTCACTTATTTGCGGCTTATTTACACATTATATTTTTTTACAATCTAACGCTTAGTAAAGCACACCTTTACACAGGATAGCAGGTGACGTTTTAGCGCACTCTGGCGAAGGGTACTGCACTCTTGGGTCTCCAAGGATCCGCTTGAGCGCTCCAGGTGACGCCAGGATCCACACTGTATACTCCGGCGGTTCGCTCGGATACTACAGTGACTATTACGGCTGGATACGCTCACAAGCACACCTTGAGATCTTCTCAAGCTGCAGCCACCACTCTTTCGCACAGCTACCCAAACGTTACCTCTACTCCTGCTCCAGGATCCGCCACTAATGCTGTAGATTCAGACGTGCTGCACCAATGTCCTGGCTGGTAGCAGCTGATGTCCTTCCTGTGTCCGTGTAGAGCCTATGTCCTCAATAGGCGTCTGGGATATCCCTCGTAGATATCATTTTCCCACGATGTCCTTCCACTTGAAATCCTTGGGAGCGATTTTCTTTCCAAAATCACTGCTCCTTGGCCGATCCCGTCTTCACTCGCGTTTTGTTCCTTCGGCACTCAATACTTTCACTTCCTCTTTACTTTCACGTTTTTTGACTGTCCAGGTGCCGAGTATAGCAGCGACGCAGGCCCTGCTTCGCGCTATAACGGCGCCAGATCAGCTCAGGAGCGGGGCCTGTCTGCCGCTCGTGTCCACAATAACGGCAGTATCACGTGATTTGGCGCGACGCCAAATCGCCCAAATCTGCGAGGCAGCCTCTCATTAGCCAAAGCACCGTTATTGGCATACGAGTGAAAGTGTACAAACGGTACTTCGGCCAACGGTCGCCGATGATCGACGTGTGAGCGACGCGATCCAATCGCTTACATAAGAGCGACAGATACAGACTAAGTCGGCCTCTGCGCCCCTTCCAGTAGCGAGGGTCGCTACTATCGTACTCGCGTCGCTGTGTGGAACTATACATGCAGGCACAGCAAATACATGCACTTATACACATAATACGTGCCCGTCTATATTGTTCCTCACACTCCCCTCTTCCTTCGGGAAACACGAAGCCTTCGTGTTTACATTGGTCCGGGTCTCCAATTTGGCGCTCCTTTTTGTTTTCACTGCTTGTCTCTCCTTGGCAAGCAGTTCACCGCGCTCATCCAGCTGCAAACAGTGCTGCGCACAGGACAGCTGTTAACACTCTGTTGTTAAGAGCGAGCTGCTGCTACGCAACTCTGCCTACAGCTGATCGCTCCAGCCTCCAGCAACTCTGCGCACTGCAGGTAAATGAAATGTGTTAGCAAATTTTATCAGCAATTTACCCAGAACTTGTTTGCGCTGCTCCGTCGGCACACATAGTTTCCACGCAGCCACGTCCTCATGGCCTGCTTGGTGTGAAATGTGTCTTTATAAACTTCCAGCCTCTTCTCGATAATCCGGGAACTTTTTTGGGCTTCTGCGCAGGTCCTGGCACAACTTGGAAATCCAGCGATTGATTTTACTCATCACCAAGCGGCATGCCTCTTCGCCAGCTTCCGAATGCCCCAGATAATGGCCAGACACTCCTTTTCTGTTGCCGAATAATTCCGCTCTGCACTATTCAGCGTTCGGCTAGAATACGAGATCACACGCTCTCCATCCTCAGAAGTTTGCGTCAAGATTGCCCCAAGTCCATAATTGCTTGCGTCCGTTTGCAGGCAGAAAGGCTTTGAGAAATCTGGGCACGCCAACACGGGTGATTCCGTCAGCTTAGCCTTTACCGTCTCAAAAGCCCTCTGACGCTCCTCTGTCCACTCCCATTTTGTGCCCTTTTTCAACAGTGCATTGAGCGGATGCATTGTGGTCGCAAAATCCGGCACAAAACGGCGGTACCACGACGCCACTCCCACGTATTGCCGGAATTCTTTCATGTTGGATGGCGGTTTCAACTCAGCAATTGTTCCGTCACCTTATGGCCCAGATAATTTAGCTCCTTCTTAAAGAAATCACACTTGTCGATGTTGATCCTTAAGTTGGCCGCTCGTAGCCGTCGGAACACCTCCCGCAGGTTGTCCATGTGCTCCTGGCGTGTATTTCCAATGACGATGATATCATCCAGGTAGGCGAAGGCAAAATCCACACACAGCCGCCATTTCCCGGCCTTCATCTTGACCATACCTATTGGCGCGCTATGAGGACTCTTGGAAGGCTCGATGCAGCCTTTGTCCAATATATATCAATATGTTGATTAGTTTAAGATCTACAACTAACAATTCATGAAAAGGCTGGGTTTGTCGCGCTGTTTGTTTGTCACGATTGGCGCACTGTGAAGACTTTTGGAAGGCTCGATACAGCCTTTGGCCAGCAGCTCATCCCCCTGGTGGTTAATCTCCGCCTGCATTTTTGGATTTTTGGGAAAATAGCGCTGGTTTATGGGCCGCTTGTCCTGCATCGTGATCCCATGCTCCGTGATCATCGTGGTGCCCTTCACGTCCTGAAACTGCGCAAGTTCCCTCCTCAGGAACGTATCCACCTCCACATCCTCATGGAGTGGTTTTTGAAGCTCCGGACTCGCCTCCATCGGCGTCTGTCGACTCACTTCAGTGCTGGTGAGAGCCACTGACAGCCTCTCCTCCAGCTGTGCACCTGGTTGCGGATTTCTCGGCTTGATCTTCAGGTCCCATGCTGGCCAAGAAATCCCAGCCCAGCACCTAATCGTCGATCACGCCTGGCAGCACCAGCAACGGAATGAGGATCTGATGACTCCCCAGCGTGATCCTTGTCTCCATGGCCATGTGCTGATCAGCTCCAATGACCACAATCACCGACAGCTGGGTGCTTTCTTTCAGAAGACTACCCACTAGTGTCTGGGGCCCCCGTGACGCTGCTCCCGCTCGCCCCTGGATGCCTCTGGTCGTTTCCCGACTTGCAACAAGTCGCTGTTCGCACGTCGAGGCGCCGGCATTGCCAGCAAAACTCCAGGCGCTCGTTGCGGCACTCAATGGCGTAGTTGCCCTCATGACCACATATCCGGCATGCCCTGGCAGGGTTCTGGACATGTGTCCTTAGCCCTGCTGTGCATGTCCTGGGCGCGGGTCGAGGTCTCGTCTCCTCAACGGTCATGCCTATTGCCTCGCTGTTGCTGCCGCAACTTTTCCCGATCCCTTTCCAGATCCTCGAAATCGTTTTCCAGCAGCATCATCTCCGTCAGGTTACAGAACTGATATGGACGAGTATATGCGCGCAGATCGGGCAAACTATTGTTATAAATAGTTTTTAGCTCATGATCTGCCGCATAGCGTAGTGGTCGCATCAAGGTTTGCATCTCCACCATGTAAACCTTGAAGAGCTCGTCCATCATCTGCCTCCGTCGGGCAACCTCGTCCTTCAACTCCTCCATATAGTCCCTGGGCAGAAAGAACTCCTGGAAGCTTCTAACGAACGTCTCTCGCGTCCAGTGCCTGTTGTTTGCCACATACTATTTTAAGGCCTTGCCTTTGAGCAGCTCTGGCATCACCCTCGGAATCAGGTCCAGATCCAGACCATATGTGTCGGCCGACCACTCCACTTGCTCCACAAACTCCAGCGGCTTCGTTGTGCCATCGAAGCGGAAGCCCCATTCTCGCACCTGCTTGGCGACCTTTGGGTACTCCAGCGCTGTGCAGCTGGGACCTCGTGGCCTTATTTCTGGTTGCGGGGTGGATGTGGCACTCCACGATCCTCGTTGCGTCTCTTGCAGGTGGGCGGCGGCGGCACTGGTGGATGGCAGAGACAATCGTGATACGTTCACGATCTCATCTGGCTCATCCAGCTCGTCTTCTTCGCAATCTCTGCGATCCTGATAGAATAAGGAATCCTTCCCTCATTCAACGTGACCCACTCGCCGAACTGGCTCCGCATTGCGACCAGAGTGCCAGTCAGACTTACGCCAAACTCGATACCATAGCGCAGCACATCATCCTTCTTGAGATTATATACCCTAGCTCGCACCATTTTTGTACACTGACTCGTATTTATCGCAGGGCCCCACGTTGGGCGCCAGTTGTAACGAACCTCGGTTTATCCCGAGCTTAAGCCGGGCCGGACTCAGCCGACTGTAGCACCTTGCGATAAATTATAATTCAGTGTTTTATGGTTTGCGATTCGTATATTTTCTCATTATTTGAGGCTTATTTACACGTTATATGTTTTTACAATCTAACCCTTAGTAAAGCACACCTTTACACAGGATAGCAGGTAGACGTTTTAGCGCACTCTGGCGAATGGAACTGCACTCTTGGGTCTCCAAGGATCCGCTTGAGCGCTTCAGGTGACGCCAGGATCCACACTGTATACTCCGGCGGTTCACTCGGATACTACAGTGACTATTACGGCTGGACACGCTCACAAACACACCTTGACATCTTCTCAAGATCAAACGTTACCTCTACTTCTCCAGGATCCGCCACTAATGCTGTAGATTCCGCCGTGCTGCACCAATGTCCTGTGTCCGTGTAGAGCCCATGTCCTCAATAGGCGTCTAGGATATCCCTCGTCGATATTCTTTTAGCACGATGTCCTTCCACTTGAAGTCCTTGGCAGCGATGTCCTTCTAAAATCACTGCTTCTTGACTGATCACGTCTTCACTCGCGTTCTTGTTCCTTCGGCACTCAATACTTTCACTTTCTTCTTCACTTTTCACGTTTTTTGACTGTCCAGGTGCCGAGTTGCGGGCACCTTTTTATAGCAGTGACGCAGGCCCTGCTTCGCGCTATGACGGCGCCAGCTCGGCTCTGGAGCGGGGCCTGTCTGCCGCTCGTGTCCACAATAACGGCAGCATCACGTGATTTCGCGCGACGCCAAATCGCCCAAATCTGCGTGGCAGCCTCTCATTGGCCAAAGCACCGTTATTGGCATACGAGTGAAAGTGTACACTACTTTCTCGCAGCCACAAACGATACTTCGGCCAACGGTCGCCGATGATCGACGTGAGAGCGACGCGAGCCAATAGCTGAATACATAAGAGCGACAGAGACAGACTACGTAGGTCTCTGCGCCCTTTCCAGTAGCGAGGGTCGCTACAATCGTACTCGCGTC